>CAHIKZ030001412.1:100000-145000 GCA_903632075.3 Acanthosepion pharaonis
GCATCTCTCAGCAATGTTTTTTTTTTTATAAATCCCACTTCCTGTTCTCAGATCCATTTATACAATTTCATTAGTTAGATTATTATTTCCATGGAATTCTCAGTATCCTCATGTAGAACCACACCTCTGTTGCCTCACGTCTCCTCTCCATCTGTGCGAAAATTTTCCAGTATCCACTGCCATATAAGAGGATTGGCATTACATAGCAATTCAGCTCTCTTTGTTTCTAACGAAAATTTTCCTGTTTCTTAATACTTTGTTTAGTTTTTAAAAAGCATCTTTCGCTATTACAAAATGCCTTCGCATTTCAGTGTCACATTTTGTCTTTCGTTTAAGTACTTTCTAGATATTTAAACTTCTGTGCTTGCTTGATTTCGTTTTGATCACCAATTTGTAACTTGCATCTTGTTTTTCTTTTCTTTTTTTTCTCTCTCTGTCTTGCAGAAAACCGTGCATCGTGTTCTTCTTACAATTTGAGTTTCGTCCTTTCTTCTTGCTCTCCATTATTACCTTGTCTAGGAGATCTTGTGCCGCTCCAGCAAGTACCTGACTCCCCCTGTTATCCTCTACCTTTACAAGAGCCAGATCAGGCCGAAAATGGGGTACCACCTCCATTTATGATCAAGAGCTACCCAACCTTAAATCTCCCCTTTCAAAAGAATCCAAAAGCGTCTTCGCATCCTTGCGGGTCATGAATTATTCCCCCCCCCAACTATCCCATTTTCAAACGTTACAAGACTCTCGCGGCTCTATCGCTATTTCCATGGAAAGTGTTCCAACGAACTACATTAGTTCCACCGGTTCTAGCCATCATGGTTAAGACCCACCCATGCCACGCCCATTGTAGCGAACCACCCTTACTCCCTTCGTATTCCATTGGTGAGATGCAAGTTCCTCTCGAGCAGCTTTGTCACAGGAACCGCTATTTTGTGGAACCGACTCCCAAGAGGTTGCTTCCCTATCACTATTTCTCAGATCACTATAATCTTAACCTGTCCAAACGTAAATTTTCTTGTTTCTTAATCATTTGCTTAGTTTTTAAAAGGCATCTTTCGCTATTGTAACATGCCTTCGCATGTGTCACATTTTGTCTTCTGTTGAAATACTTTGTAGATATTTAAATTTCTGTGCTCGCTTGATATCGGTTTGATCACCAATTCGTAACGTGCATCTTGTTTTTTTTCTCTTGCTGAAAACCATGCATCGTGTTCTTCTTACAATTTGAATTTCGTCCTTCCTTCTTTATCTCCATTATTACCTTGTCTAGAAGATCTTGTGCCACTCCAGCAACTACCTGACTCCTCCTGCTATCCTCTACCTTTACAAGAGCCAGATCAGGCCGAAAATGGAGAATCGCCACCATTTATGACCAATAGCTATTCAGCCTTCAATCTCCAGTTTCAGTAGAATCCAAAAGCATCTTCGCGTCCTTGTGGATGATGAACTATTTTCCACCTTACAAATTCTTTCTGAAAGATGTCACAAGCCTCTCACTGCTCTGTTGTTATTTCCATGGAAAGTGTTCAAATGAAATACATTCTTTAGTTCTACAAGTTCTAACCTTCATGGCTTAAAACCCACCATGCCACATACATTGTAGCGAACCAGCTTCATTCCCTTCGTATTCATTTGGTGAGATGTAAGTTCCACTCGAGCAGAGTCTTCCTTCGAAACACGGTTTGTGGAACCGGCTCCCAAGAGGACGCTTCACTTCTCACTACAATCTTAACCTGCCCAAGTCTACGATTAACCGTTATCTTCCATACATATGCATATAATCTGTGCATATATATAATATAATATAATTTCTTCAGGTGGCAAAGTGCCACCTGAAGAAACGTTAATTTAATGTTGAAACAAAATGTACAAATTTATAGTGGATATTTACATGTTCTAATGTAACAGTGCATAATAAATAAATATTTATTGCTCTACTTTTGTATCGATCCTTGTTTTAAATTAATGTTTTAAACGTTGAAACTCTATAATTTGCTTTTTACATTCATATATAGATAGATAGATAGATAGATAGATAGACTCGTTTCGAAAAACCCTCGAATTTTTGATTTGCCAATAATCAAATCAATCTCGAGGGAAAAAAAGGTTTTAAAAAAAGAAAGAGCTACAAACATGAACTTCTGCCGACAAAAAAAATCGCACAGATGCAGGTCTGAAGCCCAAAGAAAAAACCCCGATACGAGTAAACAACTAACTAACAAAAGAGCTCAATACAACTGTAGAGCAGACCTAGATACACCTAGTGAGCCAGACTTTCCCTGACGATCCGTTTTGGTGAAACCTAGGTAGGTTTGTCTGGCTCACTAGGTGTATATATATATATATATATATTTATTAAAGACATTTTTATGTTTAACGTTCTTTTTTATAGATACAAGTATTTAAGTAAATGCTCTGTTTATAATAAACAGTATTAAATAACATTTACCGGTAGGCAAGGTCGAATTTACTGCTTATAAACTTCAATCTTCAATATCATAACTGCTCTGGCGTATCAAATGTAAACAAATGACGTCATATATTAAGAAATGGACAAAGTCCGACAATTTATTTATTAAAGACATTTTTATGTTTAACGTTCTTTTTTATAGATACAAGTATTTAAGTAAATGCTCTGTTTATAATAAACAGTATTAAATAACATTTACCGGCCTGAATGTCCGAGAAATTTTCATAGAAAATATTCGTCCTTTGACAGGATTCGAACCTGCATCCTATACAGAACCGTCATTTACGCTGACGTGCCTAACCTCTCGGCCACAAAGGATCGTTCGATTGGCAAGGTATATATATATATATATAGTTAAACCTAGAGAGCCAGACAAACCTACCAAAGTTTCAGCTAAGCGGATCGCCAAGGAAGGCCGGTTTTCCGAGCGAGTATAGTTTCTTATACTTATAAGATTTCTATTAATAATATCTCTCTCTCTCTCTCTCTCTCTCTCTCTCTCTCTCTCTTTCTATATATATATATATATATATATATATATATATATATATATATATATATATATATATATATAACGTCTTTATGTAGCAGTGAAGATCTAGTAATTACAAAAATTTAAATATTTAGGAAGTCCAATTTGAATAGCGAAAGATGCCTTCTAAAAGTTAAGCAAAGTATTAGGAAACGAGAAAATTTAGTTTCTATCTATTTATCTGTCTCAGATTTCTTCCATCTGTTTCACTCTCTCTCTCACTCCCACAATGTCTCTCTCACTCTCTCATTCTCTCTTTATCAGATTCTCTCACACTCACTCATAATCTCTCACTTTTTCACTCTTTTTCTCAGTCACTCACTATCAGTCGCTCTCACTCTCTTCCACACTCTCTGTCACCCTCAATCTCTCTCACTCACTCAGTCTAATGTCGTTTGCACCCTCTTGCTCTTAATCTTACAATAGTTTAGATTTTTTTTAACCAGTTAATCGTCATTCTGCCAGTTTTAAACAAATCTCTCTCTATCTTTCTCACACACACGCGCGCATGCACTCGCATACACATACACAACTTTTCCATTATTAACCTTTACTTTTCTTCTTTTTCTTCTTCTTTTTTTTTTCAAAATTCAAAATTTCGGTTAACCCTCTATGTTTCCGGTCCAACTTTTCGTCATACCACACTCTTCGAAAGAATTACTCATCAAAACCTCAAGCCTTCTCCTTTACCACTTAAGCCAAACCCGATTTACTGGCAGTAACCATTGACCTCTGAGTGTTTCTTCCGCCTTTCAATCGTTTGTGTCACCAACAGTAAAGGATCACCCAGAGTTCGGATAATTACTTTAATAAAAACAAAACACAAATTCCACCGGATTAAACTTAACGCACAACCCGGAGAGCAAAGATATGGCTGCGTCTCGCCGGCGGCAAAATCCTGGCGTCGGTTAAGTGTTATTTTCCCCTCGAGATGACCGTCAGAGGATAAGTTTGGAGTTATCTACCTTTAATGCGTCCTGTGAGACAGCATGCTGGCTGGTCCAGAACAGAACTTAGTTTACCCATCTGATATTGAACACGACAGCCATGTTGCGAATTACAGTTGTTTGCACTCAGACGAAGGAAACGACTTGTGCGTACACAAACGGAGACATTCAATTGCCTATCCATTAAAACCTGCACAAAGTCAAAATAATATTGATAAACATTAGGCGGCCATCTTAAAGTAACAATTTGCATGTATATCGGACAGACCATTAGCTCAAAAAAGTAATATTAGCCTGAACCAAAAAAATTAGATGAAAAATTTCAGGGAAATTATATATATATATATATATATATATATATATATATATATATATATATATATATATATATATATATATTTATTAAATTTCATCTTTCCTCGTAATTACTCAGAAGGTAACTCTATGGCCATTAATAGTAATATTATCTTGGGTGTTTTTTCATTAGATGAAGAAGCACTGTCAGCCATTATTAATTTTTTTTACTTTTTTTCTTTCGTCTAACTTCCAGTGACTTTTCATTGCAAATCTTCCAGCTGTAGTTTTAAAATCGTTAGTAGAAATATTACATTAAGTTTTACGTGTATAAGAAGAATTGTCAATTATTATTCCCGTATATTTGACTGTATAAGACGCACTTTTTACCTTAAGATCTAATTTCAAAATCTGCTTGCTTCTTATTCACCAAAAATATTATAAACAATATATATATATATATATATATATATATATATATATATATATATCCAGAGACAGGCTGTTTCGCAGTTTTTCAGTGTGGCTAGGATCGAAACACGGTCGGAGATTCTACCACTAAGCTGTCGGCGCACGACAGGGATGAAGGTGAATTTTAGCGTATTTATTTTTAGATAAACACACAGCGACTGAGAGGACTCGATTCACTTTACGGAAGAGTCTTGCTATAATAGCCGTAATAGTTACTGTTTACAAACCAACACTTCCTCCCTAAGAGAGCTCAACCGAAATAAATTTTTCAGGATATTATTAACACTGCTACTAAAATATATATATATACATATATATGTATATACACATCCATACACACACACAAACACACACGCACACACATACATATATATATATATATAGTTTTTAAGGTGTGCTATATTTATGGGATAAAGTGCTCAATATCAGAGATACAGCGTAAATAAATACAAAAGTGAACACTGAAGTCAACACTCAAAGGTGGCAGACTGTTTCATGCTGGACGCAAATCATCAGGTGGCCTGATGTGTGCGTTTAGCATGAAACTATCTGTCGCCTCTGAATGTTGACTTCAATTTTCATTATATATATATATATATATATATATATATATATATATATATATATATATATATATATTATTTAGTTTTTTTTCAGCGTCCTTACATTTTTCCGTTTGGTGGGAATGAGCAATGTTGCCTTCAAGGACGTCTGCAAACGAGACATTAGGACGATGGACGTGTACATCGAGAAGTGGGAAGACATCGCCAAAGATCGCTCACTGCGGAGATGCGATTTACACCGAGGGCTGGAGCGATGAGAGGAGAAACGGAGGCTTGTTGCCAGAAAGAAGCGTGCACAAAGGAAAGAAAACTGCGACGACGCCAGTGCCAAGCTGTATTGGAGTCTATCATTCTCTTGGACAACCTCGTTGGCATGGAGAGGGGAGATGTGCTACTTGGGCAACCTCTGATCTCTCATAATAATCAGCCCAATCCTGCACCCTGGACAGGACACATCAGCATTGCCTCACCTCGATGCCAAAAGACGGGAAGCAGCAGACTAATGATAGGAGGTTTCCGAAGGTCCTACTGTACGGGAAACTGGCCACAAGAGAGTACGAGGCGGCCTCATCTTCGCTTCAAAGATGTCTGCAAAAAGGATATGAAACGGAGGCTTGTCGCCAGAAAGAAGCATGCACAAAGGAAAGAAAACTGCGATGACGCCGGTGCCAAGCTGTATTGGAGTCTATCATTCTCTTGGACAAGATTGTTGGCGTGGATCGGGGAAACATGCTGCCTGAGAAACCGCCTCATAAAACCCTGAACTAGAAAGAACACCCTAGCGTTGCCTCTCCGCGACGCCAAAAGACGGGAAGCAGCAGTCTAATGATGGAAGGCTTCCGAAGGTCCTTCTGTATGGGGAACTGACTACAGACAAGAGAGTGCGAGGCGACCTCATCTTGGCTTCAAGAAGGTCTCCAAACGGGACATGAGGGCGATGGACGTGGACATCGAGAAGTGGGAAGACATTGCCAAAGATCGCACACTGTGGAGATGCGATTTACACCGATGGCTGGAGCGATGAGAGAAGAAACGAGGGTAACAATATTATGTTGAATTTTATTATTATTACATGGCGTATAGAGAACCAAAGTAAAATATTTTACCACTATTGCTTTGCTGAGTTTATAATAGAATACCCATGTGTACAAGAGCCCACGGGTCCTCCAATTTGTCAAGTCCAGTCAAATCCACTCTAGAATAGAGTACTATCTGCTAAACTTATCTAAATATAGTACAATGCCATAGCTGCGAAATGGAGTGCACTTCGAAGTTCTGTAATGGCCAGAGAGATGTCTCGCTAGATCAATTACGACTCAATATTGAGTTCGATCTTCGCTGGGTGTTCCACACTTTCAGCCTAGTGCCACATCTAAGCGTAGCTTTGGAAATTACTGGCCACATCTACGTGGTGTAATGTTTGGCATTCTTGTCTCGCCAGATCAAGTACGACTAAGTATTGAGTTCGATCCTCACTGGGTGCCCCATAATTTCGGTCTTGTGCCACATCTGAGCATAGCTTTGGAAATTACTGGGCACTTCTACGTGTTGTAATGGTTAGCAATCTTGTTTCGCTAGATCAATTACGACTGAGTATTGAGTTCGATCTTCACTGGGTGCCCCATAATTTCGGCCTTGTGCCACATCTAAACATAGCTTAGAAAGTTACTGGGCACTTCTATGTGGTGTAATGGTTAGCAATCTTGTTTCACCAGATCAATTACGACTGAATAGTGAGTTCGATCCTCACTGGGTGTTCCACACTTTCAGCCTAGTGCCACATCTAAGCCACGCTTCGAAATATTTTTAGATTGTAAGAATTTTTCTGGAGATAATAACGAATTACGGATTCATTACTTTTCCAAGGGTATTTGCGTGTAAGTGAATATGACGAACCCAACTGAAATTCGAACTCGGCCCTCCGATTAACAATTCCGAGCCATTATCAAGTACACCACCGGCACATCCAAGCTTGCAACACCAAGCGGTCATCCATCTAGATACTGACCAGGCTCGACGTTGATTAACTTCGCTGATCAAAGGGGAACCTGTGTTTCAACATGATATGGCCTTAAACCGCAAAAGGGACAGAGGAGAGCCATGATCACCTAACGAGCTTGTGCAAATGAATGACAGAACAGGAACTGAAAGGGAGAGTAAGGGGACAATGATTGCTTAGCGCAAAGGAGGATAGGATGTTGTGGACAGCCATGACCACCCAAATCTTGAACGGTCAGAAGGAGCATCGAGTAAACTAGCTAACGAGCTTTTTGTAAATGAATGACAGAACAGGGACTGAGAGGGAGAGTAAGATGACAATGATTGCTTAGCGCTAAAAGGATAGGATGTTGTGGAGAGCCATGATCCACCACATCCTGAATGGTCAGAGGGAAGTAGCGAGTAACCTAGCTAACGAGCTTGTGTAAATGGATGACAGAACAGTGAGGGATAATAAAACAATAAATATTGCTGAGAGCTACAAAGGATAAGAAGTTGTGGAGAGCCATGGTCACCCACGTCCAGAAGTGTCTGAGGAAAACAGCAAGTAACCTACCTAATGAGTTTGTGTAAATGGATGGCAGAACAGTGAGGGATAATGAAAAGACAATCTTTGCTGGGATGGTAAAATAAACATTGTTAAGAGCTACGAAAAATAGGAAGTTGTGGAGAGTCATGATCACACCACGACCTGAAGGGACACAGCCCATAGAAGAAGAAGAAGAAGAAGAAGAAGAAGAAGAATGTCTCTTTGCAAGGACTTCAACCATGATCCTAGATATGAGAATCATCCACTTGATTTAGAGTTCATTAGCCATGATGAAAGAGCCATAATTGAAAATACTTTACGCAAAACGCATTCAGTAAATGGATTTTTGGGTGTGTCTCTCTAGCTATGCTTGTAGGGTGGTCAATGACGAAACAAAAAAGGTGTATAATTTTGGCATGCTTCGGGGATTCCATGTGTCATGATTTAAATGTGTAGTTAAATCGACTAAAGAAACTGATTTGTGCGTGCGTGTGTGCGCGTGTGTGTGTGTTTGGACACACACAAGGAATAATGTTTATCCTTATTTAGCATTTTGTCCGGAAAATATTATTTTATTGTTAGGTAATTTGATTTCTCTGTATATGTGTGTGTAATATATGAGTTATATTTGTGTGTGTACATTTGTGGGTCTGAAGCACATGGCTTTAGAAAGATATTCGTATACGTATATATATATTTATTTATATATATTCGGATATGTCCTCATATTTGTTGTTGATATTTATCACAATTTTTCTCAAAAATTGTACGCTCCGGCCTTCTTTCAGGTGGTTGGAATTTCGAACTGAAACTTTATTTCACTGAATGGGGTAAATATTTCCATGTGCCATGTCTAATGAATCAGTTATCAATTATCTTTGTTAATTCACCTTGAAAAGTTCTCCACTTAATTATTAACCAGGTAAAAAACTTTAACTCTTTTTGTCCTGTCCTTAAGGACACATGGCACAGTGGATAAAGGACTTGAATTGGTACTTTTCTGAGTCAATCAAAATATTGGTGGATTAGCATATGATGATGGTCTTTATAGTGTTTTTTGAATTATTATATAATGGTTCTGGGTTCAATTTCGTCAATGTACATGAGCGCTTTATGGGCTAGTGCAGGCGTGTCAAACTGGCAGCCCGCGGGCCGTATACGGCCTTTTACATCCATCTTGCTGGCCCTCACAAACGGTTTCTATTGCCGTGGTATATTGAGAAATTTTTCTTGAAATTTATCTAGAAATAGTGGGTGTGTTCATTTTTTTTTTTTCATATCTTCCTCAGATATTTAATGAACGAAAAAAGTTTGCCACAAACATTATGGCGACGTTTAGTTCCACATATGTCTGTGAAAATTTATTTTTATTTTCGTTTATGAAGGCCTAAAAAACCAGATTAACTGCTGAATATATGTCATCTTTGACCAAAGTGGGATCTACACACATTTAACATTCCAACCTGATATACCGAGAATAGTTTGTCTAAAAGCGATATCACTCAAGGACAAGATATAAAATGATTAAATTATACTACCTTGTATTTTAAGTATTTTATATTTAAAGTTTAGTTACCACTAGCTGTAAGCAGGTGTGGCCCTCGAGGCTGGAGATATGGCTGATGCGGCCCTCCATATACCCTGAGTTTGACACGCCTGGCCTAGTGGACTGAGTAACATGCCAACATCGCCAATGGTAATACATGTGGAATTAAAATGGTCTTGCCATTTATCCAGTCTTTCAGCCTATCTATTTAACTTGGATTCATCTGTTGATTTTCTGCCACTGATCTCTTTGACAGTTTTCCAAGCAACTGCAAACTTTTTGTTGGTAGCGGCAGAGTTGATAAGCCGAATGAATTGTTTTTTCTGGTGCTGAGTTGCCTCGGTCCTGAGTTGTCCCGGTGTTCATTCGGCGGTGTTGAGTTGTCGCTTCCCGTATAATATAAACTATCCTCATAAATATAATGATTATTGATAACAACATTATAAGAACTAAATTAACACGCCATAAATTTTCATGTAGGACACATTATGTGCAAACTTGTGTACATCACTGACAACCAACCCGAGCCTTCATATCCCCACCGATAATCAGGAAGTATAGTTTGGGACTAGCCAAGCAAGGGAAGAAAGGTATAAGTAGCTTCAATTAAAAAACATCACGGACTAGGTCAGCGATTCTCACCTCCGTGCTGCGAAACAGTCACGGAATGGTTAATGGTTTGGAATTAGTCTAAGAGAAGAGAAACATTGATAGAAATATGTCACCTTTTCTTCGTCGATAGAATTTGTTGGTGAATAGCAGGAAATGATGGTCTTCATAGTGCTGCCGTTGAAACTAGCTATAATGATTCTAGGCTCAATTTTGTCACTGTTGATGAGCGCTTTATGAGCTAGCGGACCGAGTAATATGTCAACACTGCAAATGGTAGTACCTGTGAAATTCTTCAACCCGAGGCTAAGATAAATACCAAGTCTTTCCCAACACCGTGATGTTTGTATTTGACATCAGGATAAAAATAGCGATGTTCATGAACACAGATGACCTAGATATTTCAGTTCATATGTCCTTGATATTTCAGTTCAGTGGCAAATTAGACGAGTTCAAATAATGACCAGAGATGGTGACCGATAACGACTAAGTGAAGGTCTTGTGATGTTTCAGAAGTCCGCGTTGCTTGAGTCTGCGAAAGGTGTCATCAGTTTGAGGTCGGACGACTTTATGGAGAATACCCATAATGCTAGATCAATGACTGAAAAACGGCGCGGATATATATAATAATAATAATAATAATAATAATAATAATAATAATAATAATGGTAATTTGAAAAGGTCACCAACTTCAAGAATTAGTTTTTTGAGCCTGTTGGCATTTTTGAGTTGAAATCTCGTTTCATACTTTTTAGGAATACCCACCTTCTCATCAGAAAACTGATCTCTCTACTACTAATAGGACAGTTTATAGAGTTCTGGGAAGATCAGGTGACCATCACAGAAAATCTCTCTACCGGAAGATAACAGTTGGACTTTATAGATTTTCTGATCCGATTTTTGACTAAATTGCGTTCGTTTGACTACTAATCTCTCTGTTGTAAATACCTCTTCAGATATACTGTTACGGTTTTTTGGGTATATACTGTATATAACTAGTGAGCGAGTCAAAATGACTTATTTCCCTTTATAGTCTACCAATAGAAGATTAACCAATCAGGAGCCGCAGAACACTGTATCCGTCGTGTATAAAGGCGGCCATCTTTGTTTTCACTACCGGAAGGACCAGAGCCAACTTGTCAGGCGAACACGACAGAAGGAAGAACTACACTCTGCTGTGATATCCACTGCGAACCTGAACTACGCTTTCCTACTGTCTCCGAAATATTCACTGCCAACCTCTGGATTCTATACTCGAAGACGACCGTCATGAAAATGTCTAACATATACCAGTATTTTTCCCTACGTATGTGTTTGTCCTTATTTCAATACAAACCTTTGGGATTTTTCAACATCTCCATAAACTAACTACCACTACTACAATCCGTGACCTTTATATTTACAGTCTCGATATATCGTATGCAATGAACAGTGCCCAACCATAAAGCATAGTCTAACTTCTTTCATCAATATTCACTAAAAATTCTACCATCTCATCTGACCATCATCAGCCGATTCATGGCGTTATGTTTGCGAACGATGAAGGTTAAAATTAATATACATTTTTTGTATGCAAGACGTTTTGTTTGGTGACCCCGTAGCTGATTTTTCGAACACTGTACCGAGGTCGGAGCCTCGATGGAAAAAATTTTGCAACCCGCTTTGACGGACGATGGGAATGGGTAATTTAATTGATGCTTTTCATGATTGTCTTTCTATGGCTTTATATCATCTACGGCTCGCCATTCCTGTGGATAGCAACACTGTCAGATTTACTCATAGTTTTCCCGGATCATTTTGACTGACATGCGTATTATGCTCCACAAGGGTGGTGTAAAAGTTAAATGCATAATTCAGGTATAGGCAACCTTTTCCGACTAGTGGGCCACATTAGATATGGCTCACCATGAGACAGGCCGCATTACTAACAAAAATTCAAGGTAATTTTTCGTTGAAGCTGCCTCAGCCATATTCATCACAGGAAGACAATACGCGTAAGCATCTGCCATAGAAACGGCAAAAGGTTGATTAATTTGGGAGAAAAGATTTCTTAACATGTGATTTGTTTCTTATTTGTATAAATCAATTTGGGCACCTCGACATGGTGTATTGGTTAAGCAAGCTTGTCACGCTAGATTAGGCATGGGCAATATTTTCCGACCAGTGGGCCGCTACAGATATGGCCCATCATACGGTGGACCCTACTACTAAAACGATTCAAGATAATTTTTCGTTGAAGCTGCCTCAGCCATTTTCATCACAGCGAGACAATACGTGTAAGCATCTGCCATAGAAATGGCGAAAGATTGTTTGTTTTTGGAAGAAAAGATTTCTCAATATGTCATTTATTTCTTTTTTATTCATTCGAAAATACAGACTTAAATATAAAAATTAAAAATCCACTGTCAAATCAGGCATTTACTAGAAGTACTTAAAACATTCCCGGCTAGTAGGTCACATTAGATATGGCTCATCATGAGGCAGAGCACACTACTAACAAAAATTCAAGGTAATTTTTCGTTGAAATTGTTTCAGCCATTTTCATTGCAGTAGATCATACGCATCTGCCATCGAAATGACGAAAGGTTGACTTTTTTGGAGAAAAGTTTTCTCCATAATTAAATAAATGAAGTCCAGGTAAACTTTTATTACAGATGACAGTGGTTAACACACACTGTTTCATGTGAATTGTTTCTTATTTATTAAATGAAAATACAAAAAAAAAAAAACAATTGTGACTAATTGTGACCCGTTACTTTGTTTTTTAATAAATATATTTATTTTTAATCTTGTAAATATTAAAATTGGACAAAAATATAAATCTAATAATACAGTTTTACTATTATTCTTTCACATATAAATATATATATATATATATATATATATATATATATATATATATATATATATATATATATATAAGCAAATATATGGATATAGATCCGACAGTATGAATAAAAATATACAGAAAAAAAACAAACAAAAATCTTAATATGCAATTATGCTGTTTTAATGTTAATATAATGTCAACGTCGGACGTTTCGGTCTATTTAGACCATCTTCAGGACATATTCATAAAACATAATTAACATTAGAACATATTCAAATTCAACATGAAAAGACGATGGACATAAGAGCACGACTAATCCAAACAGATAACTGAAATTTTTATATAAGATCAGCGTTCCGTTTAAATATGATCACGTCGTCGTCACGTGGGCGATGTTGTGAAAATGTATTCGAGGATGATTTCAAAATATTAAACAAGTTTCGATTGAACTATGTTTTCTCATATAAACAGTTCGCCAAGAAATTTTTTCTGTTATTACAGCAATATTTATATGTTAATTATATTTTATGAATATATGTATGATGAAATATATTAAATTAGACCGAAATTCCGACATTGAATTTTTGTTATAAATATATAATAATTAAATATTAAGATTTTTGTTTGTTTTTTTGTATATTTTATTTTATATATATATATATATATATATATATATATATATATATATATATATATATATATATATATAAATAAAATATATAAAATAAAAAAAAAAAAAAAAAAATCTTTATATACGATTATATAAATTTTTTAATGTTAGGATTAAAATTTTGTTTTTGTGTATATATTTTTCTTCATACTGTCGGATATATATCCATATATTTATTTAATATATATATATATATATATATATATATATATATGATTTTTTATAGTTTAAAAGCATATTCTCATTAACATATGCTTCATTAAATAATTTAGACAATGATTTTGTCTATTTATTTTTTAATATGATCCTCTCGTGATTACGAACAAGTTTCATAGTATCCTTATTAAAGGAAGAAAGAAAACTATCATTTTGATACATATTCATTTTATTCCGAGTACTTTCAACATTGGCACAATGTCGTCATCAGGGTCCTGTTTTGTATAAGACAAAACATTGTGGTGTTCATCTGAAAATTAAATTTTTACGTATGAGATGACAAACGCTAAGGTTATGTATTGTACAATTTTTAAATTTTATCATGTAGACACACGTACAAACTTCACGGGAGGTAACTAAGTTATTAAAATGTTTAAATATTTTAAAACATTTGTGTAATATTTATAATTAATTTTTATTAAAGTTTGGTTTCAGTTTTTGAATATAGATAGCTTCAAGAATATTTAGTTTATGTTTATTATTTTCATGAAAATTATAGATCTAATCAACATGTTATAATAGTTGTACAAAAATATATTACTTATTCGTAATTATTAAAGTGACCACTTCGTTAATTTTGTATAAATCTCTTTCAGAATTTTGTTCTAAATTTACCTTGCCAAAAGTGTATACAAAAAAAAATTTTGTTTGAGAAATAAATTATTTTAACTTGTAAGAACATATTTTTGTGTTTCTTTAACGAATGGATTCCAGGAAGACCTTCAATGTTCATTGGGATCTTTTCCAATCAACCCGAAGGCTCCAACTACAACTGGAATTATTGATGTCCTCATGTGACACAGTTTTGAGACTTCGATTTCAAGGTCCTTGTATTTTGGTCTTCAAAGATACATTGCAGTCTGCAGGGACTGCTATGTCAATATTATTATTATTATTGTTCTTATTTGTTGTTAAATTTGTTGTTTATATTTTTTCTACTGCAAATTTTTTTTTTTCATTTTTTAACGGGTTAAAGAATTGATGACGGTCATTTTTCATCTTATTTATGACTTCAGGCAGAGAGCACCTTCCGCAGAATATTTGCGGTGCCAAGCAACGGAGACTCCTGAAGCTATGGACATAATATTTAAAATGAATAAAATCAACATTTGAAATCTCAAACATTGATTAGTGATAATTATATTATTGCTGTTGTTGTTGTTATATTATTATTATTAGTAGTAGTTTTTTTTCTTTTAAGCGGCCTCAGCCGAGATTGAACTCACTACACCTTTCAACTATTGCTTATCTGTCATAGCTAATACTTTGATTGGTGTAATTCATAATCTTGTCAAATAGCTGAATTCTTAATGCTTCGCTAGGGCTATCAAGGGTGTTTTTTTATCGTGACACCAACACTAAATGGATTGCCAACGAAGGCTCAGAGAGACTCCATTCACCCTCTGCAGGTTTTTTGTTTTTCAGAGTTTTATTTCTCCTAATACCAGTTGCCATCCAAGGCTATAGAACCCAGTCTGTGTATTGTGAAAATAGCTGGGGGAGAAGAAGAGGATTTGACACCTTTCCCATTTAGGGTATTAGAAACGTCCTTGATGTAATGGATTCGAGAATTCGAACTCGGCTATTTCGATTCCTCAATCCAAACTGCTATCCATTACTCCACTTTGCCTATTCAATTATTAAATTATTATTATTACTATTATTATTATTATTAATATTATTATTATTATTATTATTATTATAAATTTATTATTATTATTATTATTATTATTATTATCATCATCATCATTCGATTTCTGCTATGGACACACTACCTACCAAGTCTGCGGAAAGACCTAAGGCAGGTCGTGGTGTGTTGTTATGGCCACATTTCATGTTTTTTTTTTTTTTTTTTTTTTTTTTATCTCCGATGAAGTTGCTAGCGTTACATAGACAAAGTTCTCCTTAGTGTGTGTGCTGTACTTAATAAGACAATTTTCTGTATGTCTCTTAAGCTGGGGTTTTCATGGATTCTTTCAATGTGTTGTTTTGTTCCATTTTTTATAATTCCAAGTGCACCTATTACCACTGGTATTATTCTTGTTTTCAATTTCCACATTTTTTCTATTTCAATTTCCAGGTCTTTGTATTTTGATAGTTTTTCAAATTCCTTGGTTGCTATGTTACAATCCGCTGGACAAAGCCATATCAATTAGTAGGCAGTTTTTTTCTTTCTGGTTTTTGACAATGATGTCCGGCCTATTTGCTTCAATTTTTCTGTCTGTGTGGATGGTATAATCCCATAGAATGGTGACATCTTCTATTTCTGTAACCGGCGCTGGCCGATGTTCATACCAGTGTTTGCTTACACATTTTCCAAAGTGTTTGCACATTGTCCAGTGTAAGTATTGCCCCACTCTATCGTGACGATTTTTATATTCATTTGGGGCAAGTATAGAACATCCTGAGATTAGATGGTCTATTGTTTCTTGGTATTTGTCACAGAACCTGCATTTTGGATCCACATTATTATGTATGATATTTGCCTGAAAATTCCTAGTGAAAAAAGACTCTGGTCTTGCGCTGCAAGAATAAAGCCTTCAGTTTCAGACTTTAATCCAGATGCTCGTAACCATCGATGAGTATTAACTTTATCAACATTGGGTTTATTTGCACGTTCTGGATATTGGCCATGCAGAGGTTTGTCTTGCCAGCGTTGTTTCATCTGTTCAAGGGCTTTATCCTTGGCTTTCTTTTTCATATCTTTTGCTGCAATAGTTGGTTCTTGGCTTCTGTTTTGATTTACTACAGAATCTACTAAATGTAAATGTTGTTTGTATTTACTGCCTTCTTTTATTATTGAATATTTTTTTTCTTTCTGTTTTCATGTTGTTTCACTAATTTTATCATCCAGTCATTTGTTGTTTCCATGTAAGTTAGTAAGCCAATAGTTGTTTGTCTTATATGACAATTCTAGCTGAATAAGACCTCTTCCACCTTCTTTACGGGGTATGGATTATTATTATTATTATACATTTATTATTATTATTATTATTATTAAAAAATTAATTATTATTTGGATTTTGATTTGAAAATGCTTAATTCATATTATCTTCGGGTCAAAATCGATTCATTACATTTTCAATTAGTGATTTTTTTTGGACTATTTTTTTTTTAAAAAAGATCCTAATATCATGTAATATTTACATGGATAAAACTATTCCAAAATGGGTGAATTGCATTTTGAGTATTTTTTTTGTATTTAAAGGCATGATCTACTAGGGTTTTTTTCAATTATTTTATTTAACCTGACGAAAAAATTTTTAAGTGCTCCAACTACAACGGAAAATTGAGGTGTTTATTATTATTATTATTATTAATAAAATTATTATTTTTCAAAAAAGTTAATTTTCAGGTAACATTTGAAAACTTAAGTAAATAAACCAATGAAAAATATTATTTTAAGTGAAAAACAGAATCTAATCAAAGAAGAAGTCTAATGCTTTTCAGCATTTGGTTTATGAAGTGAATCTATTTCAAAAAAAAATCCCAATCAAATTTTTGAAAATTTTTTCCATATCTTTTTACTTTTTTGAATGTGTTCCAATGATTAAAAGTATTCATCTGTTTATTGAATCTAGTTTATTCCATTTCTTTTTTAAAGAAGACAAATACATTAAATCATTGTTTTTTTCGACTTATTCTTTTTTAAATTCAAAAATTAAAATTATCGGGAATGGAACACCATTTCATTCTGTCTTTTTGTTTTTTTTTTTGCCAATTATCCTACAATTTTCATCACTGTTCTGCTATCCATTAAAACAGTGGAGATAGGTTAAAAATCATTATATAATATAACAAATTTTTCTATTGGATTTCCGGGTTGTTATTGATCAATTTATATATCCTTAATGTTCTTAACCATATTTTGACAACAATCAATTTCCCATCATTGAATAAAAACAGAAACTTGATCAAAGACCGGTAGAAAAAAATTCTTTATTTGGTTTTTTACTATTCCCTTTTGCATTTGATATATAAATGTTTGTCAAATTTAAAGCCGTCATTCCTCATTGAAATATGTCAAATATTTCCATGTCAATGTTATTTTAAGAAAGTTTTAAGTTTTTTTTTATTTTATGTTAGGAAAAGTCTAAGACTTTTCGTTGCTCAAAATTTCCGTCCGTCCATTTATTTCAGAATGTGTTTCAAAAAATTTATTACCTTTCTTAAATTTAATTTAATGGAGAAATGACAATAATTTAAAGTATTTGCTAAGATATAGATCATTAAAAAAAAACAGAATTTTTTTACGGTTTTTTTTTATCTACGAAATTATTTTTTACATAAAGATAAATGCAAATAAATCTTTGATGATAAATAATAATATTTATAATATAATTTTAATGAATTAAATAGGCTAAAAAAGATTATAGGCTGACGAGATAAAATTATTTTCAACTCAATTATTAATTAAAAATTATTTAATTTCCAGGTAAACTGATAATTAGACTATAGGACTTATCTTGGTTCAAAAATAAACATTTAAATTTCCTGATAAACGAATTTTATTCTTATACTTTTTTAAATAAAAAAAAAGGTTTAGTGTCTCAGGACTTTCATACTAACATGGTTGTTATATTATGGGATTTGCAGCTTATTTAACAGTGCAAAATGGATAAATTTAGTTATATAGAAGGGATGGGAAAGTTTTGAATATTGATTCAAAGTTTGAGAGTTCTTTATTTTGCACCATAAAGGATTTATAATTGATCGTTTTCAACCACATGGTGATGGGGAACAGGCGGTCGACTATAAATTAAATAGTTAATCCTATTGAAATATCATGAGATTTTTGTTATACACAATTCTTTTGGCAAGATAAGATTTTTTTTTGTGGGATACATTTTTTGACACCTGTCCAAAAGCGCACTTTTGAGCACAGTTTAAAGAAGGAAGAAAACAGACAACATCATCAGTGAAGAGCTCTTTGCTATACATATTTGGTCAGTTATAAAAAAGACTATCAAGACCATTATATTGCCCAATAAAACTGAATATGGGTTTTGATTCAAAAGGACATGCTCCTTTGGATATGACCTTAGTTTCAATGGCTGATGTATGTGACTGTGGTTTCAACTATTTGTTAACCTAAACCCTGTTTTTAAATTCTAAAAGTAATCTCACAATTATTCGTTTCATCGAACACGAAAAAGGGTTGAGAAACCTATCTCAGATGATGATAAATTCATATCTCAATTTGATGATTTCTTACTTTGTCAATCCATGAAAGTTGTTTTCATCAAATGGATCCAAACACTCTTTGATAATGGATAAAGTGTGTGGATCGTAAAGGTTTTATTTGAAAAATAAACCTCATTTAAATCATTTTCCTTGAGAGCATATCAAATCAATCCCATGAACATTTTAGTCGACTCTCAAAATTTTTGTTTCATCTTGGAAGGAATAAACATTTGAACTGAACATATTCTTTCGTACAGAAAATGTTTTAAATGTTTTTAAACACATAGAAAAGAAGGATGTTTAAAATCAGAAATCTGTTTAGCGTATCAGACTAGGAAATATTAAGAAATTGTTTCAAGGGAGGTAATAAACGAAAATATGTTGAATTATTTTAGGTTAAAAATAAACAGAGAGAACCAAAATTATTTCTAGAAAAATTTGATTTTGAAAGCTGGACTATCTATCTAATAATGGATCCGTACAGTCAAAAATATATGTCCTCATTTTCATTTACGTTGCCTTACACAAAATCCATCTATTGGATCTTTACCATGACAATAAATTAAATCGCCGTTTGGGTAACACGAGGTTTAGGTTTTGGGGAATTGAACCAACCAAAAAATTTCTGGTATTCCCAGGTTCACTTTGACGCGGGGGTGGTAGCACCAGTTAGGGTCCCAGATCTATGGGCCAAAATAGTTAATCACCAAACTATAAAAAAAACTATATTATTGTAAAAAAAGTTATAATACCAGAAATAATTTGTAAAATTATTACCAGCAATACATTATTTAATAATGCATTTTTGTAAAAAAAAATTTTATCAGCAATATATTTTTGAAAAAAAATATATTACCAGCATTACATTTTTTGAAAAATAATTAGCAGGTATACTTTTTTAAAAAAAATACCAAATATACATTAAAAAAAATACAGCAATATATATATTTTTTTAAATACCATTATACATTAAAAAGTAAAAATCTCATTCAATACATTTTAACCAAAAAAAAAATGGAAGGATAAATAATAAAAATCTTGTCAGCATTAAATAATTTATACAATGTTGATATTGTAAAACAAACCATAAATAATATAGTAATCATTTTAATGATTTAATTTCCTATCATCAAACGGTCCTTTACTGATATGTTTCATAAAATAATGTGGTAGTTTTAAATACTACAAAATTTTAAAAAACGGATGTCATATTATTTCAACAAATGAAAAAACGAACGATCTAAAAATTCAAATTAAGTTCACATTAAATGTAAACATAGCCAACCCATCCTCATTCTCTTTATTACTCAATTCATAATAAAATGTTCCATTCAGCAATTTTTCTTTCCAGGCATCGATTATTTTGGGCAACAATATCCCAAGAGGAATTTTTCTCAGATAAAAACAAATTTTTTCAAATCTAAAGACAACTATTATCTTAGAAATTTGACTATAACACGTTGGAAAATCTGTTCCTGTACAATCACCGATGTTAAGCAATGGCGAGATTTTGTCAGAACTTAAATGGGTGAATCTTGGGAATACAAGGTGAAAAAACTTGGAATTTTTGTGTGTCGTATGATAAATAAAGGATTTTCGGAATTGTTAATCAAAAATTGAGATCCAATTTTAGTTTGTTATATTACATATGTTTTGTTTAAGATATATCTTGGTAAAAACATTAACAATCAACTTTTAATGCCATCTAGATTTAATTAGTACTAAGGTATATGTCACTAAAATCACAATTATCTCAAAAAAAAATAAACTGCTTAAAAAAAATGTTTTTAGGCGTATATTATTTTTTCCATAGAGATTGATAAGTGGCGAAACAAAAAAAAAAAAAAATGCAAGCAAAATCTACGCTATGTATAATTATAAACCCAGTTATTTAGGAATTAACATTAATATTGTTTTGTTTTACGTCATTTATATTATCTATTTGGAAAAAATAAATAAATAAACAAAATGATTATATGAACAACCAATTAAATACATTTCTTTTTTTTTTATGATCATGTCCTTTCAGGACGTAGGCGATCATGGCTCTCCACCTCTTTCTATCCCTTGCAGCTCTCAACAAGTTCATTCCTCTGCTTCCTCCCCAGACCACCGTTTGTCATCCACTTGCTTAAGGCCGCCAGGGTATGTTACGCGTTGTTTTCCCTCGTCTCTCTTTCCCTCTATTCGATCCGTGAGTATCAGATTCACCAGGCCCCCCTTCCTCATTATGTGTCCCAGAAACTTCCTGATATTAAGTATGAGCCTCCTCCTTGTTTGCAACCTCTCTAAGATCTCATCGTGGCTCACACACTCGGTCTATGATATCCTTAGCATCCTTCTGCAGAACCACATTGTCGCCTCGAGTCTCTTCTTCATCTTCGAGGAAATCATCCAACATTCACAGCCGTAAAGAAGGACAGATGTCATGTAACAGCTCAGTATTCATTTTTCTTTTGTTACCAAAGAAATCCTCCTGTCTCGCAATATTCTGCCCAGCTTTTTCAAATGTGTATTGGCCATCCCAATACGTCTACGGATCTCAGTGTCGCACTTTACCGTCCTCTGTCAAAACGCTTTCCAAGATATTTAAACTTCCGCGTCTTCTTGACCGAAATAGTGTTGATAACTGCAAAACATTTTGGGCCCATTCTTTTTACTGATGACCATGCATTCTGTCTTCTTGTAGTTTATTTTAATTCAATTCTTATTGACCTATTTTGAACCTTTTGTAAATTCTTTTTGAAAGACTCAAATATAATGCTGGGCAATAAACAACCTATACATCCAACTAACCATATGTTTTTAAACAATATAAAAGGAACCATTTTTTACCTAAAATAAAAGATTAAAAAATGCATTGTAGACTCAAATATAAGTGTTGTAAAATCTTTTTTTCATCAGTGAAAATCTTTGTTTTTCAATAAGTCGGTCTCCAAATATTTCTGACGTACAAAACGTTAGGATTCTAATCAAAAAAAGTTAATGACGCAGCAATCTAGTTGTGATGGTTGATACTTCAATGTCCGACATCGAAAACTCACTCCAACTCCACTGAGCCCAACTGGCGACTACTACTACTACTACTACTTATTAACATGGAGAGATATTAACAATAGAATAGGTAATGTTCTGGTATAAAAAATAAGCAATCAATGAATATCTTCCTTATTCAAATGTAAATGATTTTAAAACTAAAAATTTCAGAAACGACCAGATTTTAGGACAATTGTAAACATTTGCTTTACATTTAATTTTTCTTTGATTTAAACGCGCCATTAAAACCTAATATCTTATTCAAATTTAACAGCTCAAGACTGATAAAATGAACAAAAAATTTTAAAAAAATCAGTGACAAATGGCATGGCACTAGTTTAATGTTTGATGTGTATGCATTTTTTATATATCTGTAAAAGAATGTTCATGTCTTGATTTTAAACATCTGCAATACATTTATTCAATTTGTCAATTTCTAACAAAAAGCAAGTTTGGCCCTAAATAAAGTATAATCTGTTAGCTAATCTTATTTTTGAGCGTTCACATTGACTCGTCACATCAATAGACTACGGTTGTTTATTTATCTATGTTTTTTGCAAGTTATTAAAAAGGACAATATAGTAGATAGGCTTATTTAAACAGTAAATTTCGAAGTAGTAAAAGCTGTCGAAATAAATGTTACAGGTTCTAGTTAAAGTGATTTTTAACCTTTTGGTCATAACGTGGTTGAACAATTTGTTGAATCCCTCAAGTCACGGAAAGCTTCAAAAAAAAGTCTAAAAAAAAAAATTTATGACAGACATTCTTTGACATGCAAATAGCTATCTTCAAATGAAAACTGATTTTTTTAGGTTTGAACAGTGGAAGGTATGTTTTTTATTCTTGGCATTCGGGTTTAGATCAATTACGAAAGAACAGTTTTTCCATCTTAATGGGATGCCCCATTTTCACGAAAGTAATTTGACATTCATGTATTTAAACTAAAAAAATCAAAAGATAACCTAATATTTATTAATATTTTTTGCCAGTGTTTTCTGATAGAGACTGGAAATATGTGAATAGTGAAAAAAATGTGACAAGTTATTTGGAAAATCGTATTTTACCACATTTTAATAGCTGTCTTAGTAAATTATTATGTCCAAATTCATTTAAAGGCGGTATTTAATGTTTCTCCCCTTGAAAAAAAATTTAAATTAAAATGAGATAGATAGATTATAGATTTTTAGATAGAACAATAGATTGATAAAAAACAGAATGAGATAGATAGATAAATTTTTTAGAATTTGAAAAAAAACAGATTAGAGAAAAGAAAAATTTTTTCTTTTGTTTTTTTTCATATTGATTTTAATTTTTTTTTTTTGCAAATAAACATGCGCTATAAATATAAAATAATAATGGTTTTCAATTTTGGAAGGGTTTTTGGTTTCAAAAGAAACGAGAAAAGAGACATAAAGGAAATGATCTTTGTGATTGGATATATGCAAAAAAAATAATTTGATATTGAAACTCAGAGATGCAATTTTACAAAAATGGCACAAAACATTCCTTTAAAATGGTTCCCAAATATTTGATAGAAAATACGGTTTTCATTTTTTTTTAAATCTCTATTTATTTTTTTTTCTTTCTATCGACCAAATTTTAGTTTAAAATTGTCTTGTCTATCTCGATGGATTTGCATCTAATATTCGTGTATGTATATGTCTATATTTTATATGGAAATATTAATGGTTATTCATCTCTCAATTTATTTGTATCTATCTATATACATATCTGTTAAAATTTCATTTGCATCTCATTTTGTGAATTTTATTTTCATAATTCGACATATTCTACTTCTAAGCTTTATTTTTACACGTTGTTGTCTCAAAGAAAACTTTATCTCTCAATTTATTTAAATAAATATCGTACGTAAAAATATTTAAAGTGCGTGTCTTAAATTAATTATGATGATAATATAAAATAAAAGAAAAAAAGAAAATTCTCTGTATGTCAAACACTGTCTGCTAAAATATATATTAAATTTTTTTTTATGTCTGTGTTGTGAAATATTCTCTGAATTTTCTCTATTCTTCTTTTCTCTCTCTTTTTCTTTAATCTCATTCACACACACACACACAGAAATATTTATATATATATATATATATATATATAAAGGAATATATAATTTTAATTAAAGGAAAGCATAGTTTTAAAAAACAGGAAATTTTTTTGCTTTGATTATTTGAAGATTATGAGAATTTTTCTGTCCTGGACATTAAATTAAATGAATTCTATCTTTTGAATTTTTTTTAAAAAAAAATATACATGTATGTGTATTTTCACCTTAGTATAAATATTTATATATTTTGCTTATGTATGTATTAGAAAAAAATAATATATATATATATATATATATATATATATATATATATATATATATATATATATATAAAAATATATAATAAATTTTTTTTGTTCAGTATGAGGGGGCTATATCATTGTTTTTCAGTGCTTCGTTAAGACATCAGAACCATCAATTCAGGATTGAAACCCAAATATTATATATATATATATATATATATATATATATATATATATATATGTATAAAATTTAAAATTCAAATTTTTTTGGGTGTTCTTTTTAAGAATTAAGCAAAAAAATTGATTATTATCTATAGGATACCTTTTTGAAAAAAAATTCATATCGATTTATGACAAGGAAAATATATTATATAAGTTTAAAATAACCCTAATATATATATATATATATATATTATGTGTGTGTGTGTTGTGTGTGATGTGTATGTGTAAAAAATGTACAAAAAAATATAAATATATTTTAAAATGACAATTAAAAAAAAATTATTTACCCATTTTGTTTACTTTATATCAAAAAAAAAATTATTATTGAAAAATCGGAAAATGAAATATAAAACAAATATATTTTTCATGGGATGTTTTACAATTAATTTTTAAACAAATTTGTTTATCTTCAAATATCTTCTGGGAAATTTAACTATATATATTATATGAATTATTATATATAATCCAGGCGATAAATTTTCTTATCTCGCTAGAAAAATTACGAAAAAGTAATGAGTTCGATAATCACTGTAAAACAAACTACTTTATTTTTTTTGCAAATCTAAGCTACGCTTGGAAAATCATTATATTCGTGGATTTGTTTTTTAAAAATTTTTACAGATGTTGTGTTGCGCTAAGTTAGATTTTTGAAGGGAAAACAACCATTATTGGATTATATGAAATTTGAATAGATAAAAATATTGTTTATGAATTAATCTGTTGTTTTAAACTAGCTAAAGGATATAAGTTCATTCTTTATCCATGGCAATTATTCTGTTTTTTTGTTTTGTTTTGTTTTTTTTCTAATGTTAAAATGATATATAAATATTCGTTTCAGTCACTTTCGTGACGTGGCTTAATAAAAAAAATTTCGATAAATCTTATTATGGCAATTTTTTTCAAACAAATTTTCCTCATTGGTACCTCAACCGCATAAATTTAAAATAATATTTAAACTGACAAGTAGATATATTTTTTTCTTAAATTTTTTAATTACAAACAAAATGATATAACTAAATCAAAACTGTATGTTCTAATGTATTTATTTTTTTTTTCCCATTTTTGCTTATAGAATCACTTACGGTTTTAAAAATCCGGCTAAACGAAATCTTCAAAAATGCCAATGTAACATCAGTCGTCATCTTCTGTCTACTTGAATCCTGTTTCTTTATTGTCTATTCTCTTCACTATTGTCTTCTTTTTTTTTTTTTTTTTTTTTTTTTTTTTTTTTTTTTTTTTTTTTGAGCCTTTTATAATTACCGGTTTTTATTAAATAAATGATTAATATATATATATATATATATATATATATATATATATATATATATATATATATATATTGGTTCAATTGATATTTATGTAAAAGCGTTTATAATATTTGAGGATGTTTGGTTGATTTTTAAAACTCTTTATTCTACATCAAAAACAAAAAAATTTATTTTAAGACACAGAACCTTTGAAAACAAAATGGTCTATTTTTGTAGTGATTTTATAAATTTATGTTATAATTTTCGAATAAATAATTATTTATAAATATCTATCTATCTATCTATATATATATATATATATATATATATATATATATATATATATATAAATGAGAGGAAAAATAGATGGATCAAAAAATCCACTGTTCATACGTAGCATTTACTTTTAAAAAAAAGTACCCAATACAAAATAGAGCAATATCTTATTATTATTATTATTATAAGAGATTATAATAAAAACATGTTCAAATCGCTACACAAAAAGCTTTTATTAATTGTACTATGGATTAGATCTAATCCATTGTAAAATTAATAAAAACCTATTAGATCTACTCCATTGAAAAACCGATTAGATCTAATCCATTTTATGTATTTAACTGAAAAATCGTATTCGAGGATACCTGTCGACTAGAGCGGCAAGCCAATCCCTATTGCAGACGCTTTCTCAGGCGCATTTGTGTTTATTCAACACCACAGAGCCCAGCTGTGGTTTATACTGCAATTATGCTGAGCAGGCCCTAGTTAAAGTTTCTGGGAAAGAGCGTGATCAACAATTTGAACAAGGTCCGCTCGCTCAGATTTAACGGCGACGATGACTTGTGACTTTGTGTCATCGTACAATTAATAAAAACAAGGATCGTGTCTGTCAGCGCGTGGTCAGTGAGTTAATGCCTTATTAATACGTTAACGAAGTGTGTTCGCCATTAATTACATTAACTTTATTTATTTATTCTTTGAATAATTATTTTATAATGTATATATATATATATATATATATATATATATATATATATATATATTGAATATTAGTGGTCAAGATATATATATATATATATATATATATATATATATATATATATATATATATATATATATACACGTTTCATTAAATAATATAGACAAGTGTTGTCTATTTATTTTATTTATTTTTATCTATTTTATTATTATTATTTTCATAACGTCTAATAAGTTTAATAACATTATCATTGAACAAAGAAAGAAAATCACACGATTGACCCATATTTTTTAATCCAATCTAAGCTTTCGGCTTAATGAAGCCATTATCAAAGATGTCAATTACAACATATACGGACAAGACAGTGATGATAGTCTGTGATAGTTTGCATAGATGATATTCTAGCAACGATAAACACGTGCATATAAGATGCTAGAAGCGAAAATCGCACCGCATTTCCTGACGACGCCACACATGACCACGCGAGAGTGAATTGGAGAAGTATGAAGTATGGGGAACCTGCACTTATATATACTTACATTTCTTTCATCTTGAATTATATTACTTTTCCTCGTAATTACTCGGAAGGTAACTATATATATATATATATATATATATATATATAGTTAGTAAAACCTAGAGAGCCAGACATACCTTCCAAACGGATTGTCAGGAAAGGCCCTCTGTTCCCTGACGATCCTCTTTGGTGAAACTTTGGTAGGTTTGTCTGGTTCTCTAGGTTTAGCTATGTCTGCTCTACTTATTGTATTGAGCACTTTATTTAGTTGTTTTGGGTAATCGCATCGGGTTTTATTTTTTGGGGGGCCTTGAACTCGTATGCTGGACGATTATTTTCAGTTAACGTACATGTTCTTGGTTCTTTCTTTTTTAATACCTTTTTTTCCTCCTTTGGTATTGGTTTGATTATTTGCAAATCAAGACACCGAAGGTTTTCCGAGCGAGTATAGTTTCTTATACTTATAAGATTTCTATTAATAATATATATATATATATATATATATATATATATATATATATATATATATATATATATATTAATAGGATAGAATCCAGGTAGAACTCAAATGTCCAGGACAGATTAAGAATATAATACAAAAGTCAAAACATTCCATGGTTATAATTTATTACATTAGTAATCACGATTCAAATGTCATTAGATCTACAAATCTTAGGTCTGATGATTTGGATCGTTTTTTGATTCCAAAATAATAATGGAAAACCATGGAATGTTATTTTTATACCTTATATATATATATATATATATATATATATATATATATATATATATATATATATATATAATTATTAGTTTTTAATGCTTTATTAAGTCTTGTTGGGAGAAGACTAATTTTGCCATTAATTACATTAACATTGTTTGATGAATTTTTTTGCATAGTTACCTTTTCAGGAAATAATATACATACTGCACAATGTAATATAATGGACTCTCCCGTCGGTTTTGACGTATGAGGATCTGACAGTTTAATTGATTCAGTTATGAAATTTTGTGTGATAATCTTAAGTAGCGATTTACAAAGTAGGCCAGACATGGAGCAAGATTGAGGATTGTGAAATGAGATCACTGTTAGATTGGCTGACCTTTTAGATCTTGCTCTATACATAATGTTAGGAAGAGTTCATTCTGTAGTTATAGGTAAGGACCCATGACATACCCCATGCGATTTTTATCTGTGGCCGTATATAAACGAAAATATTTGCTCCGCCTCTTCCTGCTCCTCTTGGACATTTGAGACGTCGAATTTAGGAAGCTGTGAAGTCAATATGTCCAAAGATCAACTGATTCCAGTGTGGCAAGAAGTGGAATACCTTTTGGACGTTTGTGTCGCGCTACACATGACGCTCATTTTGAGTGCATACAACCTGGAAACGATAAACATTTTTTTCTTTTTCTATCTAGGGTTGCATTTTCTATCAAATATATTGAATGTGCTTCTCTCTCTTAGCATTTGTTTTTATTAAATTTACGAAAATTGCTCTTTCTTTCTAAAAAATCCTAACACACACACACACACATTTATTAATCAAACTCACATACATATATATATATAACATGCGTAAATATCCTTAATGTATTTGTAAATATAAAAGTGTATTTTAAGATGTGTGCGCGTGTAAATGTATGAAATTGTGGGTGTGTGTGTGTGTCACAAATGTGTGTGTTTATCTATGTGTTTGTGTGTGAGAATTTTTGTGTGTGTGTTAAAAAAATTCAAAAATGTGTGTGTGCGTGTAATGCGTGTGTTTGGAATGTGTATGTGTGTGCGTTTTTGTGTGTGTATATCTAAATATGTATAAATATGTGTATGCGTGTATGTGTGTAAAAAATTCTTATGTGTAAAAAAATTAAAATTTTACATGTGTGTGTGTGTATATGTATTTAAATGTTAATTTTCAAATATTTTGTATATATATATATATTATAATATAAATATTGAAACAACAATATTTCTGAAATTTAAATATAAAAAATTAAAAATCTCTATGGTTCGGATTGAGGAATGGGAAAGAAAAAATTAAATCGAAAAAATTATGTTTTTAAAAAAAATTACCCTTGGGATTCTTATGATATAAATTCTTCCCCCAATCTCAATAATGAAATGGCAGGACAGACCGGGTTCTATTGAAAATAAATGAGGATGGCAACTGGTTTTCCGCAGAAAAAGAAAATGAAAAATTAACTGCGGAAAATATAAAATAAAGAAAAAAGTTTAGTTTTCATTTGAAATAATATGAAAGTAGTATCATGCATCAACACATAAATAAAAGAAAAAAAAATTTTGTTAAAAATTGAATGTTCTCCCTCCAGAAATATGGGTAAATGGGACAGACAGTGACATATTTAAATTGGATGATGCAACTACAATCACCTATGTAAGAAGAACAAATTTGTTTTAAAAAAAACAGAAGGGTTGTTTTGGGAATTATGGAAAAATATTAGAAATGGTCTTAAAATGGAATTATCAAAATGGGTATAAAAAATCTATAAAAATTTACAATATTATAATAAACATCAATTTAATAGATGTTGTTCGAAGGAACTGAGCTGTTTGAAAGAAAATACGTCGAACCCGACTGAAAGTTTTTGAAAAATATATTATTTTTATTTTCAGATTTATTAAAATTCTTCATTTTTTTTGTCCATATTTCATTATCTGATCTCATTTAATAAAATTGAAACACGTTAGATTGATAAATTCAAAATTATGTGTTTTTTAATGTTATTCTAGGAATTTTACGTTTTTTAAATATATCGAATAATCGTATAATACAAAATTGTAACCAAATATAAAAAAACATAAAATGTCTAAATCGTATTTTCAAAATTTTCCAAATCATTTTTAACAAAAAAAAAATTTTCATTTAACATGTTAAAATTGTCCAAAATTATTTCTATAAAAATTGTCCAAATTTGTAACATCAAAAATTGTCCAAACCGTGTAATAAAAAAATTGTCCAATTTATGTAAAAAATGATATAATATATATATAAATATATTCAAAATGTTTAATATATTTAAAAAAAAAAAAAAACAAACACTAAACTTTTTTTTTTTTTCGATAAAATGATAAAGACGTTTGGTTTAATTTGACACCATTTATCGTAAGAATCATTTTGAAAACTCTTTGCTTTTTATTTGATAGAAAGAGAACAGGTTAAAATCGTTTATAATGTCAGCCCCATTATTTTTTCCCAATGGTGAGAGGAAAACATCATTCAAGGGCTTGTAATGGTACCAAATTCATCAAATTCTTACATCTTTAAAATGTTTGAAAAAAATTATCAAAATAAATAACAAAGACGTTTAAAAAGATAAACCAAGGTCACAACAGAAAAAAGGGATTTTTTTCGGTTTGTAATTTAAAAGAGATCTTAGAAAAGATCCAATTCAACCCATAAGATTTTGACGCGAAAAGGGAGGAGTTTCACTATGTTTCCAAAGAGCAGTGAAAAAGACTTGAAAATGGAATTGTGTTGAGTTTGAAGGCAACTTGTTATCCAGGAAAAAAAGTTATAAAATTAGAGAGGGCGAAAATTCATTTGGAATAAGTTGGAAAATGTTAAATTTGAATATATATATATATATATATATATATATATATATATATATAGATACTGATTTTATTTTCATATATTCACGTCTAAATCTTTAACATGTCATTTTCGTTTATGGATCGATTTCATCACGATCCTTTTCTTTTTTAATTTTAACATTCTAAAGGTTTAAATTTTATTTTTCTTTTGGGCCTTCAAAGCTTCTGACACTTTGATTGCGTTATTGGAACGTCAAATATGTCAATGAACTCATTATAGATTAGTAAATATTTTGGGATCCCTGTCGAAAAATATATCATACCATTTTTCGAAAATTTTTGCATGATTTTTCGGAAGGGTCCCTGAACCATTAAAAATGTTTTAACTATCTCCCATTTGAAAATTTATTAATCAAAAATACATAAAAATAAAAATTTGAATATCGATGTTTATAATTTTTTTTAATCACTTTTATTTATATCTTTCGTTGATTCATTTAAATTGAATTTGTATAAATGCTTTTTTTTTCCTGGCAATTTGAACTCCACTGGTATTTGAATTAGAGGAAGTATTTTGCTATTGGGAGTGTTGAACATAGACCTGCAAAAACATCAAAAAAATAAATATCGGTTTTTATATACATTTTCTAATTCTAATATTCATCTTAAAAATGTCGACAAAAATTGCCTGTAAGTGACAACTTTTTGGATGATATGGCGCCGAATGGTAATATGTTCATTGAATTTACGGTCAAATCATTCGCTAAAGACCGGTTCTCGTTCGATCACCGAAGTTAAGCATCGTAGATAAGGTCAGTACTTAGAATGGGGACTTATGGGAAGTATAATTGGGAACACCTGGTACTGTAAGCACCCAAAGTCCAACCCTTACCTCACAGTCGGTGGGGGGTGTAAACGGTAGTGTCAGATTTATGCCGCCCGGAACTTCGTTCCTGGTAGGGCCACCAAAGGCGGACAGGTCTGACACACGCTGGCTAACAAGGGCTCTGGTGAAAATCCAATGAGCGTCTGCATCGGTAACCGGCGGCTTCTGGTCGTTCCTGTCTCTGCGTCTGTGGGAACCCCGCGGCAAGCAAGAACGTTATCCGAGTAGGCCTGGAAATTTACTTCTGTAATTTATCCCAAGAATCTTCTTCTCATAACAGGAAGAAGCCGGCTCAATCCGCCCAGGGTGAATGCCGCATCAGTACAGGAAAAGTAGTTTTAATATGTTCGATCAGGAATGATAAAAATCATTAAATATATAGGATATGAATATTTATACCATTATCGGTTATAATATAGTCAGAAACTTTACTGTCATCTCCGAGGTCGCCATCTTACATTTCAATATTCCTGGCCATTTGAAATATTTGTTCAATTACTTTTGGTAGTAAAACCATCAAGTGGACCAGGAAACAAAGTTTTTCTTTGACCATATTCGGTTTTAGGTCAGGGGGATTGAATTTTATCGGGGTGCTTTAGTAGCCAAAGCACATTCTTTTGCACGATCTTACAGTGTTTTCAATATCCTTGTCCATGTTGGTCCAGTAGATGTAACTAGTGCTTACGGTCAAATCACGCTGAAACACCGGTTCTCGTTCGATCACCGAAGTTAAGCATCGTAGAGCCAGGTCAGTACTTAGATGGGGGACCGCTTGGGAACACCTGGTACTGTAAGCCCCCAAAGTCCAACCCTTACCTCACAGTCGGTGGGGGGGATGTAAACGGTAGTGTCAGAGCTATGCCGCCCGGAACTTCGTTCCTGGTAGGGCCACCCAAGGCGGACAGGTCTGACACACACGCTGGCTAACAAGGGCTCTGGTGAAAATCCAATGAGCGTCTGCATCGGTAACCGGCGGCTTCTCGTCGTTCCTGTCTCTGCGTCTGTGGGAACCCCGCGGCAAGCAAGAACGTTATCCGAGTAGGCCTGGGTACCCTACTTCTGTAATTTATCCCAAGAATCTTCTTCTCATAACAGGAAGAAGCCGGCTCAATCCGCCCAGGGTGAATGCCGCATCAGTACAGTAGTAGTAGTGGTAATATGTTCGATCAGGAATGACAAAAATCATTAAATTCACAGGATGTGAACTGTGTACCATTGTCGGTTATAATACAGTCAGAAACTTTACTGTCATCTCCGAGGTCGCCATCTTACATTTCAATATTCCTGGCCATTTGCAATAACTGTCAACTACTACAAGGTAGTAAAAACCATCAAGTGGACCAGCAAAATCAATGTGTATCCGTGACCACGGACGGTCGGTTTTAGGCCAGGGATTGAATTTTATCGGGGGTGCTTTAGTAGCCAAAGCACATCTTTTGCACGATCTTACAGTGTTTTCAATATCCTTGTCCATGTTGGTCCAGTAGATGTAACTCCTCATCAGCCTCTTCATTCTTGAAGTTCCCGGATGAAACACATAAAATTCCTTTAAAGTTCTTTTCTCTAGTGTAGATGGGATTACTGCTCTGTCTCCGTACATTAGTATGTCGTAACAGAGTGAGTAAACTTCTGAGATATTCTGGTCTTTACTATTTAATTTGTCCTTTCTTCCTTTATGAAGTCATCATCGGACGCTTTGTCTATTATTTCGTTGATTGTTATTAGGAAGTTCCCCGACAGTATTGCACAAGGTTTTTTTATTTCGACCTCTGTTCTTATGGCAGCAATGTCTTTCCAGGGGTTCAGCATATATAGGTATCAATCTCGATAACCCGTCTGCATGACAGATTTTAGTGGATGGGAGAAACTCCATTTTGTAATTATAATTGAGGAGAATGGTTTCCTCATCTTTGCAGTTTATTAGCAGTATGTGCTGGCAGACCCTTTTTGATCCAAAGATAGTAAGGAGTGGACGATGGTCTGTCTGCAACAAAAAGTACCTTCCATGAATAAATCTATGGAATTTAGTTACCACAAAAAAATGATTCCTAAAGGCTTCCTTTTCTATTTGCGAGTAACCCCTTTCAGCTGGTAATAGCGTCCTTGATGCATGGGCGATTGGCTTTGATCCATCCTTTCTTTTAAAATGCACGCCCCGATACCAAGAGCTAGCATCGCTGGCTACAATGATGTCAAAGTTTGGATCGTAATGAGTCAGGAACAGATCTGATGAAAGGACCTCCTTTATTTTTCAAATGCTTCCTGGCATTCGGTGGTCCAATCCAACTCTTTGTCTTTTCTCAATAATTCATTAAGTGGAGCTCTCAAACTGTGCATTATTGGTACAAAAAGGCTGTAATAATTGGCAAGACCTAAAAAAACTTTGAAGAGCCGATACATTTTCTGGTGCTGGAATATTCTTTATTGGTGTTACCCTATCTGGGTCGGGACGTCTTCCGTCTTTGTCAATTATTTGCTCCAAGTACTTAACCCTATTTAAGAAAAACTCACACTTCCCGTCTTTTAATTTGAATCCATAATCCTGGATTCTCTTGAACATTTGACAAATGTGTGATTTGTGTTCCCCGATGCTCTCGCTTTTCATTAGGACGTCATCAAGATAGGCCACAGCAAAACCCAGACCATTTAACATCTGTCCATGACCTGTTGAAAAATGGAAGGAGCGACCTTAACAAATTAAAAATTTGTATAAACCCTTGTGGGTGTTTATGCAAAGGAGCTTCGAGCATTCCTCATCCACGGGTATTTTTAGATATGCGTCGCTTAAGTCGACCTTAGAAAAAGTTTTCCTCCACTGAGCTTAGAGAATATCTCATCTGGACTTAGGGATAATGGTGATAATGGGCGAACTGTTCAGGAAGCTGTTCAGCACATACACGAATTTCTTTGCTCCTTTTTTTTTTAATATAAACTGTGGAAGATGCCCATTCACTATATTTAAACTTTGCCAAGTCGATTCAATTCTTCGTCAATTTGATTTAACGAGGCAAATGGAACGTTAGGTTTTTTTTAAACTGGGTTTACGTCTGGCTTTAACTCAAACTTAGCAGACATTTTTGTGCATTTTCCTAGTCCTCCACTGAAAACATCGAGAAAAATTTTTTTAAGTTCACCTTTCACATTTTTCTGTTTCGTTAGTCAAATTTTCGACTTTTTTGACATAATGAGTTAATAGGCATAAAACCCAAAGTTGAAACTGTTCTAACCAATCAGTCCCGAACAGATTACCCGTATCCTTCATAATATACGCCTTTAAGTTTTAACGTTTTACCTTTGAATGACACGTTCGTTATAAGTTCGACCATAAACTTAATAGTGTCGCCAGTTACATTTTAGCTATTCGGTTCGTTCTTAACAAAAGTCGGCTTACCCAGTTTTTTTTCCATGTTTGATAATTAATTATGGATATGTCTGAACCCAAATCAAGCTGTAACCTTATATTTTTGTTAAATATTTGAACTTCAATATATTTCTTGATGTTACGACTTTCTGGTTCATCAGACTTGGTAACTTTTAACAAACTTTTTTTTTTTTCTTGTTGTTAATCCTGCAGTGGGAATTTTTTGTGTCCCAATTTATCGCAATTAAAACATTTTTTTTTATCTTTAAAAGGACAATATCTATACCAATGTAATTGACCACACCCGAAACATAGTTTTGACGGTAAAGGTAACTTTATTATTTAGTTGGGTTGGCCGTTTTAATTTTTTCTTTGGCGTATTTCATTAATATGAGCCACGCCACTCTGTTCAATGTTTTTCGAATCCTCTCTGACGCTTGAAACGTTGGCAATCTTCGGCAATTTGCTGTAAAAACGCCGGGTTCGCAAATCGACGTATTTCGGCGTCTTTTCCTGAAATCAAACCCTGGACGAAAATCAAACATTCATAACTCTGCCAATTTTCATCGCAGTGTTTATTGACTACACTCTTGATCGTAATATAATGTTTGTCTTCTTTGCGGTTGAGAACAAGTGTGGAACGTTTTTTGGACTGAAGAGTTCTGTTAATGATTGAACCGCCTCTTTAAATTTCAAATCGCTGGTTTTCTTAGGCAAAATATAGTTAACAAACTTAGTATATTCTGCTGTGCCTAATTTCCTGAGGAGTAAGCAAACCTTTTTTATGGTCAGCCCAATTTGCACAATCCGTATTGTATAAGTTCTCGTAACGTTTAAAGTACGAAGCGAACATAATTTCATTTTCAGGTTCAAACGTGAATTTTCAATAGTATTCCATATAGCATTTTGAGAGAACGCGTTTTCGCTTTGTCCTCATTTTGGTTTTTTGGACATATGTGCCTTTGCTCATTCTGTGTTTGAAGGAGCATTTTTCTTCTGTTGTCTAATTTCTGTTTTCTTTTTGTTTGAATTTCTAGTTTCGTTCAAATTTCTTTCTGGTATTTTTTGTTCAACAAGTTGGAATTTCTCTTGTCTTTCTTGTTATTTTGCTCCAAAACAGCAAATGTTGTTCTCGTTGGAATTTTCTGTCTTTCTTGAAATTTGTGTTGCAACATTAGTTGTTGTTCCTGTTGGTGTTTTAATAACTCTAGCATTAAACTTTTAAATTCGTCCATTTTACTGCATAAAACTAAGAAATGAGGGGATTTTTTTTTCTTTCACTCCAACGATAAGTCTGTTTGACTTGAACAATTCTTTTTCAGAAAAATTTAAAACGGGAGAGGGATAAATTTTTACTTTACCCTTATTAGTGAAAACAATAAGTCTGTTTGACTTATTCAGTTCATTTACTGTCTTGTTGGAATGAAAAAAAAAAAGGTTCACCAACCTTCTTCCCAACACTGAATTGAACTTGTAGAAATCCTATTGTTTTTGGAGTTTCTTTTTTTTTCACTGACAGTGTTGTATTTAACACTGGATATCCTTTGGTAATAGAGTTTTGATTAGAATTCCTTTCTTCACCATTCTTGTAGACACTGGCAAAAAACCTTTTATGATTTAACACGAAATCCGTTTCTTCGAGTCCTTGATGTTGGCAAAAATTTTTTTTATGTTTTAATGTGAAGTTCGTTTCTTCGAATCCTTCGTCGCCAAGATGTTGTGACCAAATAAATGGTTAAGGAACAACAAAACAAGGTTTTCAGATAAATCGTGTATTGAACAGTAAATACATCAGAAGAGTGTTACACGACTTGGGAGTCAGTTGACCAGCGTTCAGTCTATATCACTGTTCCCCTGTATATATATCTATACTAATTTTATATATAAATGGAATAGCCCACAAAGAGGGAGGACAGACACAACAGTAACCATTCATCTGGTTCGTAACATTGACTGCTACAGTGACAAATATCAATTTTTTGCCAAGAATAACTCTGCTTTTTCATTTGAAAAAAAAATTCGATAATATTTGTGTATACTTTTGCCAAATTAATTGGCAACTATATATATATATTCAGAATATATTTATATATATTTTTATTTTATATGAATAACATCTGTATTTAAAATTATTTCGGGCCATGTTGGAAGATAAATTTCCTATAAAAATTCACCATGCCATATATATATTTTTATATATTTATATATTATATAAATAGCGAATAGTATCAGTTCTTTCAGGTGAAAGGTTTGATACTATTTTATTAATTTTATGACCTAAAATGTAAATATCAGACAATCAAATTTACATTTAATTGGATTCAACAACAACATATTTGCCGGAAATCTTTCAAAAATATCTTGTAAATGTCGTTTATTTTCTTATGGTGAATATATATAATGGCGCGTCATCAATTAACAAAAAAACTGAATTTTAGTATAAAATTTTGGCTGCATTCCGTCGAAAACGATAAACATAAAAATTCGTAAATGCGTTGTTGTTCTGTCTTCTTTAATAGAGTTCAAATATGGATATCTGAATTAACAGGCTAAATGATTTTTCAAGTTTTGAAAAAATTTTAGTTCCAAGTAGATTTATGTTAAAATTTATTTATTAAAAATTATACCTATCAGTCCACGTTCAATATGCGGGAAACCACCAAGAAAATATGTGATGAAAAGACAAATAAATGGAAATAAATACGCCACGGTTTAAAAAAGTGTGAATTACTCCGAGGTTTGATCTTCTGATTTGTTTGGCAATCTTGAAAATTGAGCAAGTCGACGCTGTTTTTAGAGACAGGTGGAAGTTGTAAAAATGCAGTAACTATGTCACGTTTTTGACAGGGTTTAATTTTTAATTGATAATGTCTTGATACTTCGACAATATTTCCAAAAATTCCGAATTTTCTTCTGAAATGCAACCTTGGGATTACCATAGTATTTATGTCAGTCTTTGTGTCAATCAATTGTTTCTTCTTTTAAGGTCGATTAACAGACCATAATGGTGCAAAAATTTAACACAAAATTAAAACTTTGTAGCTTGATTTTGGCCACGATGAATGTATGAAAAAAATATTTTAAATCAACAAATTAAATGTATATATTTATGTCCATATGTATGTGGATAATCGAATCATTTACCGCTCGTTATATGATATGGAATTATATATATATATATATATATATATCAGGATATTATTTTTAATTACTATCAATTTTGTATATATCGACTTGAGTTTGAAATGCTATCGTGCCCGTCGACAAGGATTGTTTGTGATAGTTTCCCTAATATATTTAGTTGAATTGTTGTGAGTTTGTGACCCTGTAACCGAATCTATTTGTGGTCGTAACAGATATCGCTCCTTATATTTATATATATATTCTGTATTGTTGTATGTATCTCGACGAATGTATATACATATACAATTATATATTTGATTTCTTTTAGTATAAATACATATATGTGTTTTTTTTTTCTTTTTTAACAATTTGATTTCTTTCTGTATTTGGGTTTTGTCATCATATGGAGGTTACACTTGCAATTAGGTTGCACAGGGTCAGGAAGACATTTATATCAACACATCCATGAATCTTCACGATATGGCTATATCCAAGCTTATTCATGGGTACGTTTCTCTCATTGCCGTTAAGGATACCTGCACTATTTTGGCTAAAAAAAAAAACAATGTGTTGTAAAACATTATCATCCAAGAATATTACCAGATAATTTTTTTAATTTAAAAATAGATTCCAGTTTTAATTTAAAAATTTCCACCATTTCAAATAGTGAAGTTCGGAGTATTAACTTTCTTTTAATTTTCATTTACAGGTTGTTGTTTTGGTGGGTTTAAGATCCTTTAGAAAAACTGTTTCTTGATTTCATTTAGAAATTTATTTCGCAAGCAATTTTTTGTTTTGTGATAAAAATTTTTTTCATTTAAAAACATCTTTCATTTAAAAAAAAACAGTTCAGGATTATTATTTAGAAAAACAGGCATCATTTAAAAATTTATTCCTTTAAAAATTTATTTTTTTTTTTTTTTTTTTTTGCGTAAGTTTGTTTTATTTTTTTAAAATTTATTTCATTTAAAAATAAATGCGCATGCAAAATTCAGTATCAAAAGGTTGTATTTAAAAATTTTTTTATTCAAAACTTTAATTTCATTTAGAATATTCTTTTAGAAAAAAATATTTATTTAAAAAAATTTCAACGGAAAAAATTTATTTTTTTAAATTTAAATTTCATTTAAAACGTTTTATTTCGTTTAAATTTTTATTTTCCTTTAAAAATTTATTTATCTAAAGATAATTTCATTTAAAAATTTATTCCTTTTAAAATTGATTATTTTAAAATTTATTTCATTAAAAATTTATTGGCGGGCCTTTAAAATTTATTTCATTTAAAATTTATTCAATTTCGAAAAATTTATTTCGAGAATTTAAAAAGAGGATAACAAAAAATTGTCAGACGTGCTTAAAAATTTATTCCTTTAAAAATTTATTTCGTGAATTTCAAAATTTATTCCTTTAAAAATTTATTTAAAATTTCGCTACCATTTAAATTCTGAAATAATATTTTTAATTTGATCGAAAATATTCTTTCAATTTGGTTTTTTTATTTCATATTTCAAATAACTGAAACTCTGATAAATGTCTTTATTTAAACAATAAATTTGCAGGGTTAAAAAATTTCTGAACAGAAAAAATTTATTTCATTGGAAAGATTTACAAAATTTAAAATTAATCTTTTCCTTTAAAAATTTATTTCATTTAAAAATTTACTTACTTTAAAAATTGATGATCTTTAAAATTTATTTCATTTAATATTTTTCCTTTAAAATTTGCTTTGATTTTAAAAATTTATTCCTTTAAAAAGGTTTATTTGTTTTTAAAAAATTTATTCATTTTTAGCATCAACATTCATTCTCATTTAAAAATTTCACTCTTTAAAATTTATTTCATTTAGATGATTTTTTCATATTACAAAATATATTTCATTTATTCAAGGAACAAATTTTAACAAATAGGCACGTTCATTTTAAAAATATAAATAAACAAATTTGTCATTATCATTTCCAAAAATTGTTTCGGTTTTTTCTTCATCTATATTTATTTATTCTTCATAAAACCTCTTCATCTTGTGTGTGTATTTTTTATTGTCCTTTGTTAATCTTCTTAATGGCTTTGTGTGTTTCTTCATTTTAAAAATTTTTTGCAACTTATTTTCATGTTTACAAAATGTTTTAAATTTTTTTTTTGGTCCTTTTTATTGTCAATCTTATTTTCATCTTCATATATTTATTTTTGTTTTAATTTTTCTCAATCTAACCTCAGTTTTAATTTATCACATTTTTATTTTCCTGTTTCCCACTATATCCCCTCCAGTTTTGCTTTTTTTTTTTTTCGGTTTCCTATCCGAATTGTCTGTATTTGTATATTTTTCTTTTTACTCATTATCTTGATTTATTAGACATCCGTAACAGACATCTTTTCTGAGACGAAACAGCGAATTTAATTTCCATTAAACAAATATCTTTGAAAATTATTATTCTTCAACATTCAATCTTTGATTATCTAATCACTTTTATAAATAAGCTTTTTTCAAATTTCCGGAGTTTTTTTTTTTTTTCAGTTTTTAATTTGTATTTTCAATGATTTGGATCTTATTTTTTCATTTGGAATAGTTGTATGAAACATGGAATAATGGGTGTTTGATATCTTGAACAGATTCCTAGTTCTGTCCTAGACATTGAGTTCTATCTTGGATCCTTTTTCCATTTCAAGTTTTTTTTATAGAAATTATACATGTTTTTTTTTTGTTTTTTTTAGATATAGTTTTTTTTTTTATGTATATTTTCCACTAATTTTATTTGTTTTATATATATATATTTATATATATATATATATATAAATATAGATAACTATACTCGTTTCGAAAAACCCTCGAATTTTTGATTTGCCAATAATCAAATCAATCTCGAGGAAAAAAAAGGTTTTAAAAAAAAGAAAGAGCTAAAACATGAAAGTCTGTCGAAAAAAATCGCACAGATACAGGTTTGAAGCCCAAAAGAAAAAACCCGATACGAGTAAACAACTAACTAACAAAAGAGCTCAATACAACCGTAGAGACCTAGACCTAGAAGACAAACCTACCAGGTTGAGCCAAACTAACCTACCTAGGTTTATCTATAAACGGATCGTATATATATATATATATATATATATATTCCCTTGATGATCCGTTTATAAATATATATATATATATATATATATATATATATATATATATATATATATATTTATTGTTCAATATATATATATATATATATATATATATATATATATTGATAAAAAATAAAATATTTTTAAATTTAAATTTTCAACATACTGGGTTTTTATATTAATATTTTTTTTGTTTTATTATTTCAATTATGTTCCTCTTAGTTTCGGCCAGCATGGCCATCATCAGGAGAAAAAATTATTTTGTTTGTTAGTGAACTACAGGAGATAAATGACTCTCTGATATGTGAACTTTATCTGTAGTTTTCATTTGTTTTTTATCGTTAACTTTGGTTAGTCCTTGTATTAAACGGCCTCTTTCACGTTGTTCTTAAGATAGAATGGGATAAATATAGGTCTCAGAATTTCCCTCCTTAGTCATTTTGACAGTTTTATTCGTTGCTGGGAAATAGATGTGTGATAAGTGTATGTTATCTTTTAGTTTTTTGGGAGTGTGTGTGATGCGTGTGTGTGTATATATTTATCTGCATGCATGTATAAGTTTAAACATCTCAGCACCTCTGCAATCATGTCTGTCTTATGTGGTGAGAAATTTAATTTAGGGTTTTTGATTTATGGGGTTATATATTAATTCTATCTGTTTTGTTAAATTTGTGGTTTATATATATATATATATATATATATATATATATATATATATATATATATATATATATATATATATGTATGTTTTTGACAAAAAAATAAAACCATGATATGTATGTATATCTAAAGTATTGTTCTGTTATCGTTCAGGTAATGAAAACCGAGAAAATTCTTCAGTTGATTTCATAACGAAGGCATTAACGATTAAAATGTCCAGTCAAAAAGGAGACATATATATATTCAGTATATTTATTTACTATCTCACCCATCAAATTTTATGGTCCAAAAATTAAAATATATATATATATATATATATATATATATATATATATATATATATATATATATATATATATGGAATTTAATATAAGAGATGTTTGGAACAAGTTTCGTTAAAAAAAAATTTTTTAATCTTCATCCAGCAAGATATCTTCCTCTCCGTTTTGTTTTTCCGTTTTTAATCGATCCTAAATTTATTGCCTCCCGCTATCAAAAAATTGTATTTTCTTTCCTTCTTTTCTTGCTTTCTTCTTTTCTTTTTTTTTTCTTTTTTTTTTTTAAATCAATTTATTTCTTGTGTTTGGTGCATTTAAACCAGCCTGAGGATGCAGTGTAAAACAACTGCGAAATAAATTAAAGTTTGTAACTGGAAAATTCAAAGTCTGTCTATATTTCTGAGAAAGGTATTATGTCAGTATATACATTAGTCGGACTATTGTCCTCAAAAATTTTGTAAAAATATTTGTCATAACGTTTCGGCCGTTTGTACGATCCGGCCTTCTTCAGGTGGTTGGAATTTTCGAACTGATATTCCTACAAATTTCGAGTAGACTGTTAAAGTTCCACGTGCCATGTTTGATGGATGTCATTTATCAAATTTATCTCCTGCTAATTTTCCATCTGATAAAGTTCTCCATTGCCTTAACCATATATTGAACTCACCTTCTTTGGGTCTTTCACTGGAAGTTTTAACGCCTTTATCCATGTGCCATGTGTCTTGAGGACATCCATCAAACATGGCACGACATTGGAACTAGAACAGTCTACCCCATGTGATCGAAATAAAGGGTTCAGTTTGATTTAGAAACCACATGAAGAAGATTAGGAAATTACATAACGAAGAAATGTTATGGAGAAAATAACAAAAAAAATGACAACAAATATTGATTTTAATTTCCTAATAAATAAAAAAATTCAAATATAAAGTTTTTTTTTGAAATATTTCTATCTATCTATCTATATATATATATATATATATATATATATATATATATATATATTCATGTGTGTGTAATTGTAAAAAAGAAGTATAACAAATGGATGAAGTTTTGGTGTGAAATGTTTTTCGATTTTAGGACTTCGTCAGACTAAATTTGTTTATGTTGATGCGACTACACATGGCCATGAAGAAAAAGGGGTGGGCGCTTAGCAAATTGTTAGATTAGCATTTTTTAAAAGAAAAAATTACTACGACGAAAATTTTTCGGAAGTGTTTTAATCGCCACAGATCATCCACAGTAAATTTGTGTCCAGGTTCTTACAATGTTTCACCATTTTGGCAGATCTTCTATTTTCAAAGTGTGGAATATTTAATAAGAAAAAATGATGGAAACATAAACAAAAAGAAAAGGTATCTAAATGAAAATGGCTAGATTATATACTCAAAACATAACTGCAATTCTCAGCGTCTCCCTTTCTTTCGTGCGAATACCTAGTCACATCAACGTAAACATAATTTTAGTCCGATGAAGTTGATTGATCGATTTGTTTAACGGAACATCAACCTCTTATGGGTCATTTAATGCCGAAATTTAATTTTCTTTGGGAGTTTTGAAGTAATTAATAAAAATATTATATATGTTATTCTGCTTTCACAATTGAATACATGGTAGATGATACTCAGCTTTTCTGCATATACATGTTTGCATGGACGTAATTACAGAAAAGCTGAGATATGTGGGGTTTAAGCTGTAGTTTTATTGAAGAATTTGTAGGATATTTGAACAATTTATTGTCAAAAAATTTTTTTATATTTGGTTCAAATTTGGGTTATTGTTATGATTTTATTAAATTGTGCGTAGTAGTAACCTAAATTTTAGTTACTACTACACACAAAAGAAATGGTTGTTGGGAAAATCATTGAAAAATTTTTTTATTTTTAATATATAGAAATAACCAAACTTTTTGCCTAATGAATCAGTTCCAAGATAATTAAAACAAGATTATAAAAATATGGAAACTAAATAAATATATATTTTTTTTAAATTCACATTATAACCAAATAACGTTTGACATTTTCTCTTCTCTCTTCGTTAGAACAATTTTAAAAAAACAACACACACACACACACACATACATATATATATATATATATATATATATATATATATATATATATATATATATATATATATATATTTTAAAAATTAATTGAATTAAAATTGAAATATTTTAAATCAATTAATTTATTTATTATTTGCTCTGTAAATTTACATCGAGCACTATTTTGTAAAAAAAAAAATATCTATAAGAACACCGGATTATATATCTTACTGTTTTTTTTTTTTTTTTTTATATATATATATATATATATGTGTGTCTAACATGTTTTATATATATGAAGAAATATAGTTTTAAGGTGTTCTATTTTATGAGATAAAGTGTTGAATATCAGAGATAGAGCGTATGTAAATATAAAAGTGAACATTAAAGTCAACACACGGGAGAGTCGATTATATATATATATATATATATATATATATATCTAGTAAAAGATCTGATTTCAATTCATTTGCTTTTTGTTTATCAACACTAAAGACAACAAAAACCAACAAAGCACTTCGGGCTCCAATCTAAAATCCCAATTCCCAGGTTCACGCTACATCTGTTCATCTGTTCAGACGAAAAGATGTTATTGTATTTGCTAGTCATCTTGCTTCCGGCTTTAGATACTTAGGAGTGCTTTATGTGTAGTCGATGCTAATGCAATCTTTTTATTGCAGATGTCTCTTGAAAAGTTCTACGATGGAAATAAGATTGCGGATGTGTTGAAGAGACATGGACATTGTCGTGCGGTTATCAATGAAAAGATGGCGTTCTTCTGACAAAAAGGATGCAATCATCATATATAGATAGATATGAAGAGATTTCGATA
>CAHIKZ030001412.1:147500-180000 GCA_903632075.3 Acanthosepion pharaonis
AATTAATTTTCCATAAATAATTCTCTCCTTTATTTCTTTAATTTTTGGCAAAATTCTCCAGAATTAAAATCCCTCTCTCTTCTTTCTCTCTCTCTCTCTCTCTCTCTCTCCTTAATTGAATTTTCTCTTATATTCCTGCATTATTTGTCTCTCCTTTATTTCTATTAATCTCTCTCGTTCTCCCCCTCCTCTAAAACAATTCTCTATCTCTCGTGAAAAGGAAAAAAAGAAAAACTTTTAATGAATATTACTCTTTATGCATTATTTGTCTCTCCTTTATTTCTATTTTTTACTTCTCTCGTTTCCCCCCTTTTCTCTGTCTTTGTGTTTCTCTCTATTCTCTCTCTCTCTTCTCACTTTATTTATTCCTTATTTTATTTCATTATTTGTCTTCCTTTAAAATTATTTAACCCCCCTCCTCTGTCTATTAATCTCTCTCTCTCTCTCTCTCTCTCTACAATTCTCTCTTCTCTCTCTCTCTTTTCTTTTTTCATTTCACCACTGATCGATAAAATCTTTTTCTAGATAGATTCAAGTCTAGGATTAATCGTTATCTTCTCTATATACACCCATAAACTATATCTCTACCTCGAGTGGCTCTTGGGCTATGTACAGGGTGAACATTATTGAACACCATCCCTAAACTTTGCTATAATTCGGCGTTTGTTCCCTAATATATATATATATATATATATATACCAACAGTATTTGGTTTTCTATTTGGGCTTTTTTTCTGATTTGTTTATTTTGTAATTTTTGCCATTGATTTTCTTTCTTTCTTTCTCTTTGTCTGTTCGCACGTCGGTTAGTATTTAGAGAACAACCATTTTGAGAGGGTGCGGATTTAATGGGGAAGGAGCAGTAACTTTTCGGAAAATGTTTCATCATTTTCTCTCTCTCCCTCCCTCCCTCTCTCTCTCTCTCTCCTCTCCTCTCTCTCTCTCTCTCTCTCTCTCTCTCTCTCTTTCTCTCTCTCCTCTCTTCTCTCTCTCTCTCTCTCTTAATCATATCCTCCAACCCTTCCCAATCTTCATTACGATACTTCAGCATCGGTACGCCCACCCATCTCCGACACACACACACACACATCGCAACCCCCACCTATCCCTGCCAACGCCCACCTCAGGCCCCCAGTCTAATCATGGCTTTGCCGCCAAGTAAGCGAACTGAATTTCGGGAGGAACATATGTGAAACGTTGAATATTCATCTTTAGTCAGGCTGACGCGTCGTAAAGTGCAAATGTGATTAAGTTGCTAAGTCAAAAGTGGGGAGGAAGGTGATGGTGGGTGGGGGTTGTCCGCTTGAAGGGTGGGTAGATGGAGAATCTGGGACGGGAAGTCAGCCAAGTCGATGGTTTTGTTTGGAGTTTGTTTGGATTTTTGACGGAGAGACGATGTTTTTTAAAGGCCGGGCCGGGCCGGGCCTTCAAATAAACATATGTAAAAAATGGAAGTGTTTCAAATGAACAAATAAATATTTTGTAAAAAAAATATCATTTTTTTCGCGTCTTTTTCTTTTTCACCAAACCACCCCAGAGTTGGAGCGGGTGGACGGCAATATTTACGATAAAAGCATTAAAAAAATCCAGAAGGACAGAATTGAGGTTGCGTATAGGGAGAGAATAACTCTGCTTTCTTGGGATTCAATAAAAAGTGTATTAATTTCGAAACGTTTTTAAGATTCCAAGAGTTACAATTCCACGCTTGTCGTTTTTAAATGAAGCTATTTGATTATAGTGGTGAAGGCCTCGTGCAGGACCATCCAAACTTTTTGAAGGGACGAATACAGAGACCTGGTGCACCGAATGCCACAAGGTTCCCAAACTAACCTCCGCAGGTTTTGAATTCAGAGATGTCCTTCTCCTAGACCAGTTGCCATCCAAGGCTATAGAACCCAGTCTGTCCTGCTATTTTACACGGTGGAGTAATGGATAGCGGCTTGGATTGAGGAATCGCAGAGCCGAGTTCGAATTCCAGTTGAATCCATTACAATCACTTACATTGCTAATAGATTGGGAAAGGTATGAATCCTCTTCCTCTCCCTCTAAGCGAGACAGAAAATTCTCTCTTAAATATATATATATATATACTTACATTATTCGGACTATCATCCTCATCGTCATTGCCATATTCACAACCTTTCGGTCGTTTTACGCTCCGGCCTTCTTCAGGTGATTGGAATTGAGAAACGAACCCTTTCTTTTGTCCACCAAGGGAGATTGTTCTGTTTCCACATGCCATGCCTCTTCCAGATGCCTCAGTTATTTCCCTTTAACTCAACCCTATACTACTGTAGCCTGTTATTGAACTCACTCTTTGGGTCTAGTCACTGGATCTAACCAATATCTTTATCCACTGGGTAATGTGTCCTTGAGGACATCTGCATGAATTTTTCGAACTTGTAAAACTAATGTCTCAGCGATCATTTTTTTTACCAGTGTTCATATTGCAATTTTTCCGTTATAATTATTTCACTTACTTTCTTTTTTTTTTTTTTTGCCAGAGCTTATATTGCAATTTTTGTTGGTTAGATCCATTGACTAGATCCCAAAATTTCAACACCAGGCCACAACAGTAGTGAATCAAACTTAGAGAGTTGTTGAGTTAAATAACCGAGGCATCCGGAAGAGGCATGGCACGTGGAACTAGAACAATCTACCCGGGTGGACGAAATAAGTGGTTCGGTTCGAATCCTTTAATTCCAATCACCTGAAGAAGACCGGAGCTTACATGTGAATATTTGGCAATGAAGAATAATCAAATATTGTAAGATATCATAATACTTCATGTATATATATATATATATATATATATATATATATATATATATATATATATAGCTTCTGTTCATTAATCATCTGAGAGACCACTCTCTGTCAGTATGGCTGATGCTAACCTCCAGGAAAGTGACTCGTCGCGCCTTCTCGGGCTAACGTTCTCAGCTGACATGAAGTGGAAAGATTATATTGAATCAATTTCTAGGTCAGCTGCTGATAAAGTTAGTTCACTGTGTTGTGCGAGACAATTTTTTTCTCCGGAATTTATCTTGCATATCTATATGTCTACCTTTCTTAAAATATTGCTGCCAAATATGGTCCGATGCTTCTGCTATTTACCTTGAGCTCCTTGATAAGATCCAAAGAAGAATCAGCAATATTATGGGTCCTGATCTGGCATCTCGGCTTCAGTCACTTGCCCACCATCGTATGGTTACCTTTCTGTGTCTTTCCTATAAATACTTTCATGGTAATTGTTCAGATGAGCTGTTCGCTCTGGTGCTTAGACATTTTTTTGATTTAAGACTGGCATCGAGATCTCACCAATTTACAGTTGAGCTGGCCAGATGTAACCGTAAATTCTATGCTAACAGTTTCTTTTCTTGCACTTCTCACTTGTGGAACTCCCTTCTGGCTCCATGCTTTCCATCCAATTTTAATCCGTAAAAATTTAAATGCAATATTAACCGCTATCTACTGTCCTCCTGATTACTCTTTCCTTTTCCCGCTCATTATTAATGTTTCTGTTTCTAATTCTTCTATATCCAGTAACCCCTTGTGTCTTAGTGGCTTTACTGCCTTGCATGGGGTGATACCGAAAAAAAAATATATATATATATATATATATATATATATATATATATATATATATATATATATATTGTCGTTGTCGGCTTTATCTCGTATCCAAGAATTTAATTTTTTTTTTTTTGATCATTCTTCCTTTACATTGATGGCGTTGAGGATTTTAAATTCACCGCCAATTTTGCAGATTCAGGACTAGAAACTTCCAGTTTCACTCAAACCACCTCTTGTCATCCATTCTCTATAACTAGCTTTGCAAGAAAAATCCTTTACAGTGCATTCCGATAGGAAAATCATTTACAATGTATTCCTATAATAAAATCCTTCATAATGCATTCTTATAGTAAAATCATTTACAATATATTTCTATATCAAAATCCTTTACAATGCATTCTTATAGTAAAATCACATTGTATTTCTATATTAAAATCCTTTACAATGCATTCTTATAGTATAATGTATTTCGATATTAAAATCTTTCACAATGCATTCTTATATTAAAATCATTTATAATGTATTTCTATATTAAAATCCTTTACAATGCATTCTTATATTAAAATCATTTACAATGTATATCTATATTAAAATCCTTTACAATGCATTCCTATAGTAAAATCATTTACAATGTATTTCTATATTAAAATCCTTTACAATGCATTCTTATAGTAAAATCATTTACAATATATTTCTATATTAAAATCCTTTACAATGCATTCTTATAGTAAAATCATTTACAATATATATCTATAATGAAATCCTTCACAATGCATTCTTATATTAAAATCATTTACAATGTATATCTATATTAAAATCCTTTACAATGCATTCCTATAGTAAAATCATTTACAATATATTTCTATATTAAAATCCTTTACAATGCATTCTTATAGTAAAATCATTTACAATGTATATCTATAATAAAATCCTTCACAGTGCATTCTTATATTAAAATCATTTACAATGTATTTCTATATTAAAATCCTTCACAATGCATTCTTATATTAAAATCATTTACAATATATTTCTATATTAAAATCCTTTACAATGCATTCCTATAGTAAAATCATTTACAATGTATTTCTATGTTAAAATCCTTTACAATGCATTCTTATAGTAAAATCATTTACAATGTATTTCTATATTAAAATCCTTTACAATGCATTCTTATAGTAAAATCATTTACAATATATATTAGAAAAAAAAATTCACAATGCATTCTTATATTAAAATCATTTACAATGTATATCTATATTAAAATCCTTTACAATGCATTCTTATAGTAAAATCATTTACAATATATTTTATATTAAAATCCTTTACAATGCATTCTTATAGTAAAATCATTTACAATGTATATCTATAATAAAAAATTCACAGTGCATTCTTATATTAAAATCATTTACAATGTATTTTATATTAAAATCCTTTACAATGCATTCTTATATTAAAATCATTTACAATATATTTCTATATTAAAATATTTACAATGCATTCCTATAGTAAAATCATTTACAATGTATTTCTATGTTAAAATCCTTTACAATGCATTCTTATAGTAAAATCATTTACAATGTATTTCTATATTAAAATCCTTTACAATGCATTCTTATAGTAAAATCATTTACAATATATTTTATATATTAAAACTTATTTACAATGCATTCCTATAGTAAAATCATTTACAATGTATTTCTATATTAAAATCTTTTTACAATGCATTTTTATATAAAATCATTTACAAAAAATTTTATATTAAAATCCTTCACAATGCATTCCTATATTAAAATCATTTACAATGTATATCTATATTAAAATCCTTTACAATGCATTCCTATAGTAAAATCATTTACAATATATTTCTATATTAAAATCCTTTACAATGCATTCTTATAGTAAAATCATTTACAATATATTTCTATATTAAAATCCTTTACAATTCATTCTTATAGTAAAATCATTTACAATTTATTCCTATATTAAAATCTTTTACAAAGTCGTCATCGCTGTCGGCGTTATTGCGTTTCCAAGAATTTAATTTCTTCTTTGCTGATCGATTCCTTATGATGATGGCGCTGAGGACTACATTCGCTGCAACTTGCAATTTCGGGCGTAGTAATTTTTAGTTTCACCAAACCTTACTCCCATCATCCATTCCGTGTCGCCTTCTGGCTTTGCAAGAGTTGGTTGGAAGTGGAAGAAAATCAGAGTAGAAGAAAGTGCCGATAGAGTAATTTTGTTTAAGATGGACCTCAACTTGACAGGAAGTGACCCACACACTTCATTTCATAAACTTCCTCTACGGTACATATGAAATGAGACACGCAGAATACAGTTCTCACATTGAAACATTTACCAATCAGTTTATTATTGTATCCTTTTCGCATTCATTGATTGTAGTAAGGTAACATTTTTTTTATGGTCGAGGACGTCTTTTCATATTTGTGGGAAAAGCGTTTCGAGTCGCAATGTTATTTTGTTTTGTTTCCTTTTTAATATTGATTCAGCCCAGAATAGTCAATTTCTTCCTGTATTATTTCTCTTTCAAATATTTTAAACAATAATAAAAAAAAAAAAATAGCAGCCATACCCAGCTGGTCGGTCAGGAAAAGCGTTCAATTAAAATGGAACAAAAACAGCATCATGTTTAGAATATAACAGAGTCTATCTTCTTCAATTACTTTAAAGTACTTTCATTAAAAAAAAAAAAATTTTGAATTAATGCAGTTTTGATATAACAGATTAGTATGTATTTATTCAATCGAAGTTATCCGAGGACATGATGAGGGGTAAAACAGGCAACATGAAGACCCACTTCAGACCACAATTATTTTCGAGTTGTTGAAATTCAATTTGTCAGTCTGTTACCAGGGATGTAAAAGAGGATACATTTATAAAGAAATTATTAAGTTTCATGAAAATTGGTTGAAAGGTCAACGAAAAATAAGGAAAAACGCAGTAAAATTCGCCATTTTCTGCTATTTACACGGTTTTTCACTATATGGATGGACTCAATTATCTTGAGTCCATCCATATAGTGAAAAACCGCGTTAAAAATTAAATGACTATTAAACAATTAACTTATTGTTGGCTTCAATTAAGTGAAGTTTGTATTAGATTGCTTGAAAACTGAGGGAGTTTTTAGTTCAAAATTTGTGTTGAAATCGATTTTTCGTTTTTCGCGGTTTTTCGCTAAACGCAGTCCAGTAGCGTAGAAATAAAAATGAAGTATCGTTGAGCTCACCATGATGTAAGTAACCTACATACCGAGTTTGAACGAAATTGGAGGTAAAAAAAACTGAATTCATCGATTTTTGATCGGCTATATCGATTATTGAATTTTTAAAACTTATCGATTTTTTACGCTAATAACCTATCTCTTACATTGTGCAATGTGTGTGCCAAGTTTGCTCAACATCACTTTGGATGAATCTCCAGTGAAAAGGTATCACACAGACAGATACACAGACATCCTCTGTTTTATATATATAGATGATAATTTTATTATTTGGTTATTTATTGTTTGGTTTCTGAAAGAATAATAATGATAATAACTGGTACATTTGATAATGAACTGCTTACTCCGGCATCCAGTATAAAATATATGTGTGTGTTTACGCGTGCATGTTTTTATGTGCGTACCTCTGATGGGTGCTCCTTGTCGTGATGGAGGGGCTTGCGTGGTCCAATGTTTCTGATAGCGATGTCGTTTATCTGTTCTAAAAAAAAAAAAATTACCCATGTAATAAAAAAAGGTAAAAAAAGAGAGAGCAAAATTAAAGTGGCGACCAACTCCAAAGAACCCAACGGTGGAACAAGCAGATAATGATTACAACATATCTCAACAATTTAACCAGCGGATAAAGACGGTTACGCATGACGGACATACTATAGGAGGCGCCACTCGAAATTTAATAACATAACATTTTCTTTTACACGCACAAATTTTAATCACACACACACACACACAACATATATATATATATATATATATATATATATATATATATATATATATATATATATATATATATATTGAAACATTGTGTGTTTTACTTGTATTAATTTTGGGTGGCGCCTTCTAGATAGATAGATAGATAGATAGATAATAGATTTTATCATTCGAAAAATATCATGGGAATTTTTGTTGTTTAAAAACAGTAATTTGATTTTATGCTTCCTTTATATATAAATAGTATAGCACGTCAGGCTAATGACTGTTCCGTATAGGATACAGTTTCGACACATTTTCTGAAAAATTTCTCGGACATTCAAGCCGGTAAATGTAGATAATTACTGTTTATTATAAACAGATCGTTTACTTAAATATTTGTATCGATCAAAATAACGTAAAAAAAAATATATATATATATATATATATATATATATATATATATATATATATATAAAGAAATATAGCCTTAAGATGTGTATATATTTATGGGATAAAATTGCTCAATATATCATTTTAAAAAAAAAAATTTCAGTAAATTTAAATTTTAATACAATCGAATGACAGTTTAAATCGATTGCATCTTTTTTGAAAAAGAATGTTTTAATCAATTCGTCAGGCCTTGAAATTATATATATCACTTTTATATTTAAATATATATATATATATAATATATATATATATATATATATATATATATATATATATATATACACTGCGTGCCAAATTATTATCGAGATAACTTTTTTCTAATTTTCAAAAACCGTCCAATCAATTCACACAAAATTTTCACACGGTGTTGCCAACACTGACCTGCGCAATCACTGAAATTTACTGCAATGTAAACAAACTGGAGCCATATTTGTTATCAGCACGGTGATTTGAGCGTGCCTAATTATTAGAAAAGTATAAGAATTTAGTGAAAAGATGGGCCGTAAAAGCAGTTTAAGTGATGCTGAAAAGAAAACTATTACCTCAGAACTCTCAAAAGGTAAATCTACCCTAGAAATCTTTAAAATGATAGGGAGGTGGCATCAAACAGTGAAAAAGTTCACCGCCGACCCTACACAAGTGCGCAAAAGGGCAGATAAAGGCAAGCCGAGGGTTATTTCACGCCGTCTCATGTCACAACTTAAACGAGAGGCCACGAATAAACCCTGGACTTACCAGTCAAGAGCTTTTCAGTCGCATTGGGGATCCTACTATGTTTAAAAGTACTCGGTGTCGGTATCTGAGGGAAATATCGACAGCAGTCAAACCTGTATCGAAGCCTCCGTTGACGAGAAATCACATTCAAAATCGATTGAAATGGGCCGAGGACAATATGAAGATTGACTTCTCTAAAGTTTTGTTCACAGACAAAATTCGAGCAACACTTGATGGGCCAGATAGACGGTACAAAGGCTGGGTAATGAACGGACAGAATCGCCATCAGCGTTTGAGACGCCAACAAGGCGGTGGAGGCATAATGATCTGGGGTGGTATTATTGAAAAAACATTAGTGGGTCCATGGAGAGTCCCAGATGGCGTCAAAATGACTGCTGATGCATACATAGCGTTTATGAAGGAGCATCTTGGACCGTGGATGAAAAGGCAAAGATTTGCCATCAGAAGAGCCATTGTTTTTTATGCAAGATAATGCTCTCTCACACGCTGCTCACAAGAATACTGAATATTTGAAACAGTTAGGCTTCGATGGACCTCGAAAAATGAAGTGGCCAGCAAATTCTCCGGATTTGAACCCAATCGAAAACCTTTGCAACATCATGAAGCGAAGACTGTACGCCAAAGGACGACAATTCAGGAGCAACGCTGAGTTGTGGGAAGCAATTCTTGACATATCTCGCAGCATTACAGCAGATGACATCCTACAATTAACAAATTCTATGGATCGTCGACTGTTTCAAGTAATTTCAAAACAGGGAAACCACATTCCCTATTAAGTTGTTTAAAACTGTGCCTTTCTTTGTATCTGTTATTATTTGTTTGATTATCTTATTTATTAGGTTCTTTTGATCATAAACATTCACGTGCAACATTAATAAACGTTTTGTTTGCTCAATTCTGGGAATTTTACTAAACCTTTCTAATAATTTGGCACGCTCAAATCACCGTGATGATAACAAATATGACGCCAGTTTGTTTACATTGCGCAGATCAGTACGAAAATTTCAGTGATTGCGCAGGTCAGTGTTGGCAACCTTGTGTGAATTGATTGGACGGTTTTTGAAATATTGGAAAAAACGTTATCTCGATAATAATTTGGCACACAGTGTATATATATATATATATATATATATATATATATATATATATATATATGCTATATATGCATACACACACTTTTAAGGTACGCTATATATGTGGGTTAAAGTGGTCAGTATCAGAGATAGACCGTATGTAAATATAAAAGTGGACATTGAAGTCAACACCCAGAGGCGACAGTTTGCTTGTTTCCTTCCAGCCCATGTCCTGACGATTGCGCTTAAGGATGAAACAGACTGTCGTCTCTGGGTGTTGACTTCAATGTCCACTTTTATAACCTTGTCAGATTTACCTAAAATTGTTGTTGATATACGAGGGTCATTCAATAAATAAGGTGAACTTTTCGGTATAAGGACTTCTAATACAGATAGAAGCTTACTTTTTTTTTTATTTTTCAACGTAGTCTCCCGGCACTGTCACACACTTTTCCCATCTGTGCACAAGCTTCCGTATTCCCTTAGCGTAAAAATCTTTGGACTGATGTCTCAGCGAGTCGCTCACAACACTTTTGACTTCATCGTCACTTTTAAACTTCGTGCCTCTCGTGAACGCTTTCAAGGGACCAAACAGGTGAAAGTCTGAAGGGGCAAGGTCTGGGCTGTAAGGGGGATGAGGGAGCAGTTCCCATCCCAGCTCGTTGGTGGTCTGCACCATTTGGGCTGCTGTGTGAGGCCTTGCGTTGTCATGATGCAAGATGACTCCTTCTGACTGATGACCCCTGCGTTTGTTCTTTATGTCTTTCTTGACCTGCTTCAGCAGTTCACAGTAGTTCTTCTGTCAGACTGAATGAGGTCATTGACTGATTCGATCACCTCAGGAGACCTCACTTCTGTAGGCTTCCCAGGCCTGTCTTCATCCTCAACACTGCTCCGTCCTTCTTTAAACAATTTAGCCCACTTGTAGACATTTTTTTACCCTTTTGAAACATGTGGCACCATACAGTTGACATTCTCCTATGAATTTCAACTGGTTTGCACCCTTCAGCAAACAAAAACTTGATAACTGACCGCTGTTCAATCCTGGAACATGCTTCTTGGTCGGCCATCTTTGTTAATTGTCAAAACTCTCAAAGGCTTTTTTCTTTAATCTGCAAAAGAAATTAAATCCACGTGAAAAAGAAGTAAAACAAAAAATAAATAAATAAAATAAAAAAGTAAGCTTCTATCTGTATTAGAAGTCCTTATACCGAAAATTTCACCTTATTTATTGAATGACCCTCGTATAAAAATCTATATATCGTTTTTTATATATATATATATATATATATATATATAGAGAGAGAGAGAGAGAGAGAGAGAGAGAGAGAGAGAGAGAGAGACTGCCTGCTAACCACGGCTGGAGAGACCAGTCTGGCCTGTTATTTAACCCATACCAGGGAAGAAGAGATGGATTTGTACTTTCCCAAGGTTATTTGCGCGTAAGTAAATGTAATGAACTCGAATATACAGGGTTATTCAAAAAGAATGAACCGATTTCATTACGCAATATAAGGAAAAGCAATAGAAAACTCCAGCCAAGTTACATTCTACTCACAATCACACTCTTAGTAAAAAGGAAGTTACCTATACCAATATCCAGAAAGAGTCTTAAGCAGGAACGTCTCTTTTTTTAAATTTTGTATTTGATGTAATTATGGCTACAAAACATTTCGCTTTCATTGTTTGATAAAGTCGGGAGACAAAACTCGTCGTCAAGAACTAAGAATTTTTTCCCATTGTCATTTTTAAACCATATATATATATATATATATATATATATATATATATATATATATACGAAGTCCGCCAAAAATGTGTAGACACTTCAAGAAAGGAACAACTTGTCTTTCGTAGTTTTATCAAATTGCGATAACACTATTTACAGTCGTACGGTATTTTCTCAAATGATAGCATTACCTTCATGGCTGTAGCATTATCGAAACCAAAAACGTGGATAATAGAATTATATTATTTATTTTGTCTTTTTTACAGATTAAAGGTTATTTTAGACGAAGCTTCCATACCAAGAAGATTTATGAAGGCTGTCGTGTAAACAACTTCTCGTAAGTACTCCATCATAATCGATATACATATATATATATATATGTGTGTGTGTGTGCTGTAATGGAATGTTCCACTCTCCCTATTACCTATTGTGGATTGCCTATATCAGTAATATATGTAGTAGGCACAGGACATACATACAAGTCTGTCTGACTGACTGACTGGCTTCCGTAAATGTTAGTCGACTCCCTGTCTTTCAGTAGTGTATTCTCTCTTCTATCTACGCCCGTGTTGCTCTTCCTTCCACTCGGGTACCACCTTTATCTGTTTATAACCTTCTTTAAGGACACAACAATATATGTGTGTGTGTGTGTGTGTGTGTTATATGAGTGTGCTCTTAACAACATTTACCGGCCTGAATGTTCGAGAAATTTCATGGAAAATATGTGTCCTCTGATAAGAATCGAACCTGTATCCTGTCATATACCCTGACCTGCTTTACCATTTCGCTATAGAGGAAGCCTCTGGTTAGAAAAGTCAAATTACTGCTTTTAAACTATAAATTTCCCATGATTTCTCTCGAACGCTCATTTCTGCTCGGATCGTACCTTAACGTAAACAATATATATATAAACATAAGTCCGACAATCATATATTAAAATAATTATCGGACTTAGTCCATTTCATAATATATATATATATATATATATATATATATATATATATATATATATATATATATATATATATATATATATACAAAAATGATTTGAATGTAATTATTTACCTATTTTATGTATGATGGACTCTCCCGTCTTGTAAACATTATAGTTGGACGGAAGAGTCCATCATACATGAAATAGGAGTTACTTTTCAATCACCCTTTTATATATACAGATTGCGCCAAAAAATGTACAGACATTTCAAGAAAGAAACAACTTGTCTTTTCGGAGTTTTATCAAATTGGGATAACTCTGCTTACTGCAGTACGATATTTTCTCGACAGATGGCATTGTCCTCCTGGCTGTAGCATCAATATGCCCTAAAAGATGTTGTATACTGCAGAAAACTGGCAACATTCGGAGCCCTTAAACAAAAATTTGAAAATGTATGCGCAGCAATCCCATTGGACAATTCCACTGGGCATGCAGTAGTTTGCTTTTACTAATAAATGTCTGGAATCTAAAGGTCACCATTTTGAGCATTTCTTGCGATGAGTCCAACGAAAAATTATATTAATCTTGTGATGTTTGAATAAAGTTGGTATTACAATATCTATTGAAGTTTTTCCTTTCCTGAGAATGTGTATTCAATTTTTGGTGAACTCCGTGCATATATATATATATATATATATATATATATATATATATATATATTAGAGAGAGAGAGAGAGACGGACTGACAGAAAATTTTATTTTAATTTAATTTTCATGGGAAATTTTTTGTTATAAAAATATATGTTATTCAGCTTTTGAGCATATACACGTTTGTATGGACATAATTACTAGAAGCAGTGATATGTGTTTTATTTTGTAGTTTTGTTGATGTTATATTTTCATAGTGTTTTGTTTTTGTTCGAAGGTTCACTATTTACCCATAGCTACTACCTCGGATCAGGGCGGACATAGGAATAACGACAATCAAAAAGTGGTTCCACGCTCCCATTGAAGTCCACGTGTGTTACGCGCATCTGAGAGTTGCGTATAATCTTCTTTTTTTTTACCTCAATAAATTTTCTTAGTTTAACTTACTCTTGGAGGTAAAAGGATGAAAAAGATCCCATTGAAGCATGGTTCACGTGTGTCAAACGCATCTGAGAGTTGCGTATGCAATAATATCTGGCGTCACCATCATTTTCCTGCTGAAATTACAGGATGAAACCTAGGGAAGGCCAACGTCCAACAGGGTTAACTACACAGCGAAGAACGTAACTAACTCAGCCTCTGTTCGAACTTGGCATGCCGTTTTTTCTTCCCTGGCCGCTTATCGCGACACTACCCCAACATCCATAACGCTATACACAGGCGAAAATAATGTATACAAGAGTATACATAAGCAATCAGGAGGAGAGGAGCAGTCGAATCGTGATGCCACCTAGCGTTTCCGCTTGGATATCCAATCCTAGCTTATCAACAAACCCACCAGTGTACTCAGCGTCGACACCTGGTGCCGGCTGTCGATTTGAGTGTCTCTTTTTAGGTCGACCGATTAAACTACCTTTGTGTGTGTGTTTTATCTATGTATGTTGGTTATACACGGGTTACTACCATCTAGTCGTTTTATGTTCAATCCCTCGGCCCGACAGTGAAGCCCTGTTTCAGCAGGAACAAACAATAACTTGCATCAATATCTGCCATAGCAATGGAAACCTGATGATGGACAGAGGATACTTGGCCGAAACGTTGTACCGGTAATGACATCTATGTCAAGCAAGTGTCTCTTTTTAGATTGGCCGATTAAAGTATATTTGTGTGTGTGTGTGTGTGTGTGTGTGTGTGTGTGTGTGTGTGTGTGTGCGTGCGCGCGCGCGCGTGCGTGCGTTCTTTTTTCTTTATGTACGTTGTTTATACAGCTATTCTTATGGTTACCTGATGATGGCCCGATGGTACATGGCCGAAACCGGATTTCGATAATAACACCTATATTGGCCAAGATGGTTGATAAATGCCAGGAAGATATTAGAATGTGCATTCATCTAAAATAGCAATTCCCAATTCGGATAATTTTGCTAAGGAGGCTAACATTAATAAGAATAAAAACTTAAAAACTGATTCTGAAAAGCAGAACAAAACATTTTTTTCGTTTTTTTTGGTGGGGGGGGGTAAGTTTTACATTACTTTCATGCCAAAAAAGGTTTTACGGTCTTTTTTCGCTGAACATTTACTGACTTCTACGTAAAACATTTATCGCACTTCTACATAAAATATTCATCTCACTTCTATATAAAATATTTATCTCACATCTATATAAAATATTTATCTGACTCGTATATAAAATATTTATCTCACATCTATATAAAATATTTATCTCACTTCTACATAAAATATTTATCTCATAGCTATATAAAATATTTATCTGACTCTTATACAAAATATTTATCTCACGTCTGCATAAAATATTTATCTCACTTTTACAGAAAATATTTATCTCACATCTTCCTAAAATATTTATCATTTAGAAGACTCTTTATTTGAGAACATTTTCTGGTTTTCACTTCAAGCAAGACAATAATGCCACTAAGATACCTGGGCTTGCTGAAAGTGAAAAAAAATGAGATGTTAGTGAGAAAAAAAGGACAATAAAAGCACAAAAAAATGTCGATTGAAGTTGCACCTAAATTTTTGAATAGAACCAAGAAGCCAGAAAAGTGTTCCGCAGAAAAGAGTACGAGAAAAGGAACTATTTGAATAGAACTTACGGTTCCAACGAGCTATTTCTTCAGGGAAACGATGAGAACTAATTTCCTATCAAAGAAGAAACTATTAGAATAGAACTTGCGGTTACATTTAGCAATTTCAGCAGTAAAATGATGGTCACGCCAGATATTAATGCATACGCAACTCTCAGAGGTGCCTGACACACGTGAGCCATGCTTCAATGGAAACTTTTTTCTCCTTTCACCACCCCACCAAGAAAGGCAATAAAGCCACTAAGATGCAAGAGGCTACTGAGAGTGAAAGAAAACGAGAAAACAATAAGACAATAGAATTCAAGGAGACATTACATTAAAATTCTTGTAGGCCTAGTTGACAGAAAAGCCAGAAGCTGGAAGAGATTTCCACAGACGGTTAGTGCAAGAGAAGGAACTATTAGAATAGAAATTACGTTTGCATCTAGCTATTTTGTCATTGAAACGAAGAGATCTAGTTGCCAATCTAGTATTGCGAATAAAATCACGTGGTCAAAGTACCAAGGTAGAAAACGCCCTAGACCAATTGCCTTGAAAATATTTATAGAAAAGCCAGAGGCAAACATAATCACGGCGGCGGGGATGTGACTGAAATCGAGATACCAGGTCAGTAGTGTTAAATTTCTTCTTTGAATTTTGTCTAGATTATGGGTAATCTCGAGTTATATAGCCGAAACACCAGACCAGATATGGCAGCAATATTCAATGCTCGGACGAATGGTAAATTTCTAAACATGCAATGTGATTCCTGGCAAGAAAAAAACTGTTTGGCACGACACAATGAATCAACTTTCCAAGTAGCAAACCTAGAAATTGATAAAAAAAGATAACTCCAAACTTTTGTAACGGGTAGGTTTCCTGAATATCTATTAGCGTTTTTTTTTACTTTTTGTTTTTTTTTTTTTAATTGGATTTACGCCAAGGAAGGTAATAAAGCCACTAAGACAAAAGGAAGACACTGGATATGAAAGAAAGAGAAAACAGAAATATTACTAAAGAGCGGAAACAATAGGAAAGCAACCAGGAAAACAGTAGATAGCGATTGACATTATAATTAAATTTTGGAAGATTAAAGTTGATTGGAAAGCATGAAGCCGGAAGGGTGTTCCACAAGCAAGAAGTGCAGAGAAGAAACTGTTAGCATAGAACTTACGGTTACATCTAGCCAATTCAACTGTAAATTGGTGAGACCTTGTTGCCAATCTAGTACTGTGATTAAATTCACGCGTCCAGGTACCAAGGTGGAAAACGTACTAAACCAATTGCCTTGAAAATATTTATAGAAAAGCCAGAGGGAAACCTCATTATGGTGGCGGGGATGTGACTGAAATCGAGATATCGGGTCAGTAGTGTTAAATTTCTTCTTTGAATTTTGTCTAGAATCTCGAGATATAAAGCCGGAACACCAGACCAGATATGGCAACAATATTCAATGCACGGACGAATGGTAGATTTCTAAACGTGCAATGTGGGTCCTGGCGAGAAAAAAAAAACTGTTTGGCACAACACAAGGAATCAACTTTACAAATAGCAGACCTAGGAATTTATAAAAAAGATAACTTCAAACTTTTATAACGGGTAGATTTCCTGAATTTGTATTAGCGGGTTTTTTGGGGTTTTTTTTTTTTTTGGTTTTTTTGTTTGTTTTTTTTTTTTTTGGTTTTTTTGTTTTTTTTTTTGCCTTTTCTTTTTTTAATCGAATTTACCCCAAGGAAGGTAATAAAGCCACTAAGACATAAAGTTCTTACTGGATGTGAAAGATAGAGAAAACAGTAATTGGAGCTGCCCAATCTTGACTTTCCACTCTTGAACCGTTTTCGCGGCCTTAAGGGTGTTTAATTATTTTCTACCCTGCAAACTCTTATGTGGCAGTGAATGCTGGACAATCTCCCCACAGATGAAGAAGCGGCTTGAAGCAACAGAAATGTGGTTCTACAGAAGGATGATGAGAATACCATAGACTGACCACGTGAACAATGAAGTTTAGAGAGAATGGAAACAAAAAAGACATTTGTGCTTCACATCAGAAAGAGACAGTTGAAATTTCTGGGACACATAATAAGGAAGGAAGTCTTGGAAAATCTGATACTCACAGGACACATTGAAGGCAAAAGGGACAGAGGAAAACAACGCATAACATGGTGAGTGTTATGTCTCGGAAAGGGATATATTTGATCGAAGTAGCTAAGTGGTTTTGGCTACTGCAACCAAGTAGAATACGGTAGCAGTAATCGATAGGTACTCGTCGTAGTCGCAGGTAATAGGTGTAGACCAATAGGATAGCCAATGGCGTAGTCCAATGGGCGTCGTCATAGACTTAAAATCTGTCGTACCTACGTCCGTCTGTATTTATGACGGATACCAGCCAATCATATTCCAGTGAGGGAGAACTCAGGTGTATGCATATTCCATTATATCAGTGAGCGTGAGTAAATGGATGACGGAACAGGATTTAGGAGCGATAATAAAGAGATCAAATTTATTAAGAGCAACAAAGGACAGGTAATTGTGGAGAGCCATGATCGCCAGCGTCCTGAAGGGACACGACATTGCCTGTAACTTTGATAAAGGGAAAATATATATATTTCCTATCGAAAGCAATTATTATTACATACGATACAGTTGCATCGTCCGAGGGTTGTATATGAATGAAACAGACTTTTGGTCGGTGGCCAATGTAAAATGGCGGCTAACTAAGTAATGTGGCTATTTCTTTAAGGCCTTTACAATTGCATAAGCCTCTTTCTCTATCGCTGAATGTCGTCGTTCCTACCGCGAAAGTCTTCTACAGAATAGCGTTACGGGGCGTCCGGATTGTCTCGGGGAGGCTGCAATGGCTCAGTCAGGGGTGTCTGTTTCTAGCACCAGGGAATAGAGGAATCTACGCCTGCAATAGCAGAAAGGGTAATATCGCTTTTTAGGCCCTCAAAGGATTTGACGACAGGAGGAGGCAGGTGAAAACTGGTCATTTGTGTATTTTTTCAGAGAATTGAGCTACCGATGTGCGAACATGTCCATGAATCACTGTAAGGTGGATATAGTATTAGGGATCGTGGCGTAATGGTTAGAAAGCTTGTCTTACTAGATCAATTACGACTGAGTAGTGAGTTCGATCCTCGCTGGGTGCCCCATACTTTCGGCCTTGTGCCACATCTAAGCCGGGCTTAGAAAACCACTATAGTATTAGGGATCGGTAATTGCACGGTGGAGTAATGGATAGCAGCTCGGATTGAGGAATCAGAGAGCCGAGTTCGAATTCCAGTCGAATCCATTACATTCTCTTACGTGCTAATACTCTTGGGAACGGTATGAATCCTCTTCTTCTCCCTCCAGCTACGGGTAAATAGCTGACAGACTGGGTTCTATAGCCTTTGATGGCCGCAGAAAGAAATGGCAACCTACTGCGGGTAAAAAAATCTGCCTTGTCAGTCATTTATCTTTATACATGATCGCCTATGCGTATGTTCAGTCGAATCCATTACATTCACTTACATGCTAATACCCTTGGGAAAGGTATGAATCCTCTCCTTTTAACCCCAGCTAAGGGTAAATAGCAAGACAGACCGGGTTCTATAGCCTTGGTTGGCAACTGGTCTACCGCAGAAAGAAATGACAACCTACTGCGGGAAAAAATCTGCCTCGTCTGTCATTTATCAAAAGATACATGATCGCCTAAGCGTGTATCACGCATGGCACATACTGGTTGAACTTCACTTACGTGCTAGTACCCTTGGGAAAGGTATGAATCCTCTTCTTCTGCTCCCAGCTATGGGTAAATAGCAGGACAGACCGGGTTCTATAGCCTTGGATAGCAACTGGTCTACCCCGAAAATAAATAGCAACCTACTGCGAGAAAAAAAAATCTGCCTCGTCAGTCATGTATTGAAAGATACAATCGCCTAAGCGTGTATCACGCATGACACATAACTTACTGAAATTCACTTACGTGCTAATACCCTTGCGAAAGGTATGAATCCTCTTCTTTTGCTCCCAGCTATGGTTAAATAGCAGAACAGACTGGGCTCTATAGCCTTGGATGACAACTGGTCTAACGCAGAAAGAAATGGCAACCTACTGCGGGAAAAAAATCTGCCTCGTCAATCATGTATCGAAAGATACATGATCGCCTAAGCGTGTATTACGCATGGCCCATAACTGTGTGAATTTTAACAGTGGTTTCAGGCGTCATAGTTCTTGGCTTACGACGTATCCCACTAGGGTAATTCTTTTTAAACCGTACGAACACTTTTCATTGTTTAAAGTAAGGTTGTATGTATCATTGGCGGCCAGGAACCGTTTGCGGTTGCGATCGCGATCAGTTCTGTAAGTGCCAAACACCGTCATGTTATCAATGTCGGCGTAAGTGCTTTGCAATCTTTTGTTAGTTATTATTTTATGAATGACCCTTTGAAAGGTGGACAAATCTTTTTATAAGTCCACACCAAAAAGATCCCTTTTCTTTTCTTTTCTTTTTTTTTTTTTTTTTTTTTTTTTTTTACGGCATATCAACCTCAATGGGTCATTTAATGCCGACCTTTTTTTTTTTTCCTGGTAATATTTTTGTTTTGTCAAAAATCTATTTCTGGTAATATTTTTTTCCTCAAAAATGTATAGCTGGTAATATTATTTTAAAAAAAAAACGTATTGCTGGTAATAGTTTTTCATTCAAAAATTAATTTCTGGTAATAATTTTTTACAAAGTTTTTCTGGTATTAAAACTTAGTTTTACATTTTCATAATGCTTTTTACCTCAGTTTCGGGGTTAACTATTTGCCCATAGCTGGGACCGTAACAGGTGCTACCACCCCGGGTCAGGGTGGACCTGGGAACACCAGCAATGAAGAAGTGGTTCCATGCTCCTCAAAGCCTCCTGATCAGAGGCCTTGCTGTCGGACGTTGTTTATCGTCTTACCCTGGACGCGGATTTAGTTTATTGTCATAACCAGGACGGAAAATCCGTTTTCATATGCAAAAAAAGTAAGTCCAATAACTCTGTAAAAGTCAGGGATCAATTTGACACTGTATCAGTTTTATAAACACGACACAGGCATTTCTAAATGTTTATTAGGTACGATTAGTGATCGTAAAAGAACCTCTGTTTCAACGTGATATGGCCGTAAGCTCTGGACAGCCAAATATTCAAAGCGCAGGCATGGGAATTTAAATATCTAAGAAGTGATATAAGAGATTAGCTTCGGTGAACCGGTAATAGGGCCTTAGCCGACTTTACTAAGGGAGGGAGAATTGTGGAGAGCCATGGTCGCCCACGTCCTGAAAAGACACGACCACGATTACTAGAAGAAGGAGGAGGAGGAGACACAAAAAGGAGGAGGAAGAAGAAGAAGGAGGTGTAGGAAGGAGGAGGAGGAGGAAGATGGAGGAAGAAGGAGGAAGAAGAAGATGGAGGAGGAGTAGAAGGAGGAGGAGGAAGAAGAAGAAGAAGCAGGAGGAAGAAGATGGAGGAGCAGGAGGAGGGAGAAGGAGGAGGGAGAAGGAGGAGGAGGAAGGAGGAGTGAGGAGGAGGAGGAGGAAGAAGACGGAGCAGGAGGAGGAGGAAGAAGGAGGAGAAAAAAAGAAGGAGGAGGCGCAAAAAGAAGGAGGAGGAAGGAGGAGGCGCAAAAAGGAGAAGGAGGAAGGAGGAGGAGGAGGAAGAAGATGGATGAGGAGTAGAAGGAGGAGGAGGAAGAAGAAGATGGAGAGGAGGAGGAGGAGGAAGAAGGAGGAGGAGGAGGAAAAAGATGGAAAGGAGGAGGAGGAGGAAGAAGGAGGAGGAGGAAAAAGAAGAAGAAGATGGAGGAGGAGGAGGAGGAAGAAGTAGAAGTAGGAGGAGGAGGAGAAATGCTAAAATTTTATTGGCAAACCTAGTCAGATTTACCACCGAAATTGTTGCTATAGCTTTTGGCAAAGTGCATTTGGCAGACCCCTACTACTATTCAGGTCAGACCACACCCAATAACTTACTGGTGAGGAACTTAAAGTTATGAGACATTACAATTATATTGGCTTGATTATCAGCAAAGAAGTTCGAGAGCAGTCCAATGGCAGTTATCACCAAAATTAAAAACCATCTGGAATGACAAGAACATCTGCCTAAAATCAAAGATCAGACAGTTGCGTGCGTTGGCCTTGTAAATCTTTCTGTACGCCTCCAAATCTTGGAGATTAAGGGAAGAATTTTATTCTCTGTTGTCACAAAACTAAAAGCCACCTGGAAAGGCAAGAGCATCTGCCTGAAATCAAAGACTATACTGTTGCCTGCATTAGCCGTCTCAATCCTTTTTGTTCATCTGTAAATGATGGACATCAACGACAGAATTTTATGTTCTGTTGTCTCAAAAGTAAAAGTCATCTCCAATGATAAGAACATTTTCATGAACAAAGATCAGACAGAGGTGCACGTTGGTCTTCTCCATCTTTCTGTACACGCACGAATCTTGGACATTTAGGGCAGAATTTTGTTTTGTTGTCAAAATTAAAAGGCTTGTGAATAGACAAGACGAATCTTAGTTTCAAACCATTGATGTTCAGGTCACAAAAGCAAAGTTTGATGGTCATTTCCTTTGCTTTCTAGACAGAAGCAATAGGGAAATAACACATTTTTAAAATCAAATTTACCAAGGAAGGCAATAAAGCCACTAAGACACAAGGTGTTATTTGGTGTGGAAGAATTAGAAAACGTTATTAAGGAGTGTGAACAATAGATGAGTAATCAGAAAAATGGTATATAACGATTGACACGGAATTTAAATGTTTGATGATCAAAGTCGGTTGAAAAGGATGGAACTGGAAGAGAGTTCCACAAACGAGATGTGCGAGAAAAGAAACTGTTAACATAGAACTTACGGTTCCATCTAGCCAATTCAACTGTAAATTGGTGAGGCGTTATTTCTGAATACTTTGCTTTACGTTTGGAAGACATCTTTCGCTATTCCAAAGAACATCTTCATGAAATCAAAGATCAGACATTTGAGGGCGTTGGACTTCTCGATCTTTCTGTACGCTCACTAATCTTGGACATTTAGAGCAGAATTTTATGTTTTGTTGTCGCAAAACTAAATGGTATATGGAAAGACAAGACGAATCTTGGACATTAAAAGCAGAATTACTGTAAAGTATTAGAAATAAGATGCCACTGAACCATTCTGTGCATCTCTATTCGGAGCGGTATCAAAAATGGGGCAGTGCCACATACCAGCAGACAAGAAACAGTCCCATTGGAAGGCCTCATAACTATCGGCAAGAAGAGAAAGTTAAAACTGTATGGATATATCATTAGAAACAACAATCTTTCCACTAGCATTGAACAAGGTACCACCTTAGGCGAAAAGAGAAGACGTACAGACAATAATTGGACTGCGAATGTCAGTAAGTGGATTGGAAGATACATCACAGATGCACAGACGTTGGACATTAACCTAGTATTATAGAAGGAGCTGGTCAGGTGATCAATTGGGTAGAAAGGCAACAGGAAACCACTCTATCATTCCCAAGGAGTCACGGCCTTTCACAAGATATTAAAAAAACGGAAAATGTGGAGACTCATGACCACTTGTTGACAGAGAACCGTTTCACAAGAACAACCATGCCAAATGCACAGCTGGCAAATTTTGGGAAGAGTGAAGTCTGTTCGAGCTGTGGTCGTCGGCGTTTTAGGATGAAGAGGGGGGCACTTAAAAAGAAAGAGATAAAGATAAAGGGGGGTAAGCTATTACTCCACGGCGACGAGTCCAATTTCCATCATTTGTATTCATAAACTCTTATAGGTAAACTATATAGGTATCATTTCCAGCGAGACGTAACATTTCACAGATATAAAAACGGAAGCTGTGGAGAGCCATGAACACTTAAGTCAACAGAGAATTCACTATGTTTATCAAGATCAATAATGGTGATACACAGCTTGAAAATGTTGGAAAGAGGGGAGGTCGTTAGGGCTGTGGTCGTCGGCGCTCTAGGGGGTGATATGGAGAGAAGGTTAACCAATACACCTATATTTTCTATTTACGCAAATTCTGTCCTCTTTACCTATATGTGAGAACGGATCTGATTCAGCCATCTTAGAATGTCAACACAGACTGGTTTCGGGAGTCCGTTACAAAGTCAACACGAGTCTACGTCAAACAACAACAAGGAACAGAAGGAATGGACGTGTTAGAAAAAATGTCAGAACAAAAGAAACGGCCAATCGAATAAAAGAGGTGCCACTACTAACAGCTTCCGCTCGGATATGTAACTCCAGCTCAACAACAAACACACTCTTGTACACGTGGTACCGGCTGTCAATTCTTCTTCTTCTTCTTCTTCTTCTTCTTCTTCTTCGTCATCTTCTTCTTCTTCTTCTCTGCCTCCTCCTCCTCCTTTTCCTCCTCTTCCTCCTTTTCCTCCTCCTCCTTTTCTTCTTCCTCCTCCTCATTCTTCTTTCTCTCCTCCTTTTTCTTCTTCCTCTTCTTCTATTCCTCATCGTCCTTCCCCTTCTTTTTCTTCTTCTTCTTCTTCTTCTGCTTCCGCCTCCTCCTCATCCACCTTCTTCTCCTCCACCACCTTTTTGTCCTCCCCCCTCCTTCTTCTTCCTCTCCCCTTCTCGTTCTTCCTCCTCAACCTTCTTCTTCTCTTCCTCCACCCCTCCTCCTCCTTCTTTTTCTTCTTCTTCCTCCTCCTCCTCTTCCTCCTCCTCCTCCTTCTTCTTTTTCTTCTTCTCCTTCCTCTTCAACCTCCTTCTTCTTCTTCCTCTCCCCTTCTTCTTCTTCCTCCTCCTCCACAGTCTTCTCCTCTTCCTCCACACCTCCTCCTCCTCCTCCTTCTTCTTCTTACCTTTATGTTATCGCCATTGCTTTCGTCGTTACAGTCGTATGAAAACATTTTATCAACAAACCTTTCATTTTGTTTCCTATTTCTGAATACCTTGCTTTATGTTTTGAAGGCATCTTTTTCTATTTCAATGCGTCTTCGGCTTTCAGTGCCAGATTTTCCGTCACTTCCGACATATTTAAATTCTTGTATTTGTTTGATTTTGGTAGATAAGTTTCGCATCTTTGGTTGTTCCGGGCTTACAACCATATCATGTTGAAATACTGGTTATCGTACGATCACCGAAGTTAAGCAACGTCGATCCTAGATGGATGACCGCTGCGATTACCAGGTGCTGTAAGCTTAGATATGTGGGTGGTGTAATTGATGTTTCGGAATTGGAAATCGGAGAGTCGAGTTCCAATTCCAGTCGGGTTTTTTATATTCACTTACGCGCAAATACCCTTAGAAAAGTATAAATCCACTTCTTCTCCCCAGCTATGGGTTAATTAGTATTATTTGTATCAGTAAATCATTTTATCTCCAAAACATTCTTACAATCTAAAAATATTTTCCGGCTTTAAATAACCTGCAAAAGGTTGATAAGCCGTAAAAAACAAATGTATCTTTCGTTGTTCCTGTTGTATTCATATACGAATCTCCACCTTATAAATATAAATTTGCTAAACTAATGCTAACCTTTTGGCTTGGATTTGTATTCTTTGAATATTAGCCTAAGTTCCAGAGTACTTTCGCTCACCCAGACAGTACCTTTCTCTCGGAGAGGGGGCTGGGATTATTACCCAGTGCCTGAGGCGTCCCCAAAAGGGGAAGTGCCGATGGGGCTTGGAAAGTTTTGCACGGTATGGCCGTTAAACCCACTTTAAACCAGGTCACATATGGTTGCAACGTGAGCACTCTTGTAGATACCACTGATCCTAACATTGAAGATGAAACTACTCGAAAAATGGTAATGAATACGTTTAACTAATTATAGTTTACAACACTTCCTTGTTCTGGCAATGATACGTTGTCTTCGCTGTCGATTTATATGTTGTTTTTTTCTTGTGTTATTAGGTTGGTGCAAAAGTCGTTTTCTCTTTTGAAGTTGAATGTCAAAAAACGACATTATTTTTGCACCAACCTAATATTTTAGTCGACCGGTCAAATTTCTCTGTGCCATTTCTCTTCAAAATGTAAGTGATCATGGCTGTCTACAAATTCCTATCCTTTATAGCTCTTTAAAATCGTTGTCTTTTTTCCTATCCCTCCCAATTCTTTTCTATGACATCCATCCTCTAAACAGGCTATATAAAATAATTAGGATATTGAAGGATTAAACAATGTATTTCTCTTCCTCATTCAGGGCTCAAAACTCTTAAGTAGAAGGCGATATTTAATCAAAAATGCATTCTTTAAGTCGAAATATTGGCACCATGGTCAGACCAATTGCAATCAATAAATAATGCACTGAGTATATTGTTTGTTTGTTTTTTACCGTAATAAATTACTTTCTCTTATAATTATAAAATGCATTCTAAACATACGATGACAGGCTGAAAAGTTCATAGGCTGACTATGAAGAAGTGATGTCAGAACTGTGAAATCTTGCATGCATTAATTTCAACTCTTCTTATTAATAACTGCATTGTTTCTTTTCAGGTACGAAACTGGCTGAAAAGTCAATAGGCTGACTATGAAGGATTGATGTTAGAACTGTGAAATCTTTCATACATTCATTTCAACTCTTCTTATTAATAACTTCATTGTTTCTTTTCAGGTACGAGAGTGGCTGAAAAGTTCATAGGCTGACTATGAAGGATTGGTGTTAGAACTGTGAAATCTTGCATGTATTTATTTCAACTCTTATTAATAACTGCATTGTTTCTTTCCGGGTAAGAGGTTGGCTGAAAAGTTCATAGGCTGACTATGAAGGATTGATGTTAGAACTGTGAAATCTTGCATACATTCATTTCAACTCTTCTTATTAATAACTTCATTGTTTCTTTTCAGGTACGAGAGTGGTAGTACCTGTAAGGGTCCCAGCTATGGGCAAATAGTTACCCCACACTCAACAAAAAGGGATCAAAACACTATAAGAGTATAATAATTTTAATACCAGCAATACTTTTTTGGAAAAAATATTACCAGCAGTACATTTTTGAAAATGCTCTTTAAAGGACACTCGTGAGTAATCTACTGTTGTGGAGACCTAGTCATGGAGAAAAACACAGCAACCACATACATTGACTACCTTAATGACATTCCGACATTGATGCGGGGCCGTGATGGTTGGCGTGATAGACTCATTAATGTCCGAGCTAATGCGACCGAATAATAAGATTTGCAGCTAGGTCTGATCAGATTAATTTTGAAATTGCTAGATATAACCGTGAGTTCTATTCTAATAGTTTCTTCTCTCAGTACCTCTTGCTTTCCTGTCGACTACAGCCTACAAATAACTAAATGCAAGGTCTTCTTGAATTGTTTTCTCTTATTGTCCTCTCTGTTTCTTTCACTCTCGGTCACACTTTGCGTCTTAGTGGTTTCAATGACTTGCCTGGGATGAAATGATAACAAAACGTTCCCACTGAAGCATGGTTAATGTGTGTCTGGCGCATCTGAGAGTTGCGTACGCAATAATTTCTGGCCTGCTGAAATTGCTAGATGTAACCATAAGTTCTGGTTTAATATTGTGTGGTGTCTTCCCTCTATTGAGGCTATTGTGGACTCTTCCACTTACTATAAAGTAGTAGGAAAGTAAGCCTCAGGGGAACAGTGCTCTAGCCTGTTCAACTGTCAAACTCTCTGACTTGAGCAGAGAGGAGCCCGGACGAGGCTTTGCCGCAGGGCAAAGTTTCGTCCGGGGAGGTACACAGACCCGGACCCGTTTATGCGGGTTCTACGGGAATATTTTAAGGCCGAGCGTACGGGATCGGAGAACCCACGGTAAACTCGGCCTTGTGCCACATACATCCCTCGTGGGGTGCGGGGTTGTTAAATATTAACAGTGATGTAGACTGTTCTACCGAGACTGTTCACATCTCCTGTCGAACTCTCTGCCTTGGGCAGAGAGGAACCCGGACGAGGCTGTGCCGAAGGGCAGAGTTTCGTCCGGAAAGGTAGACAGACCCGAACGTTTATGCGGGTTTTACGGGGATATTTTGTCCGAGCCTACGTGCTCGGATGACCCACGTTAAACTCGGCCTTGTGCCACATATATCCCTCATGGGAGGGAGGCTGTTAAATACAACGGTGATATAGACTGAACGCTGGTCAACCGACACACACTCCCAAGTCGTGTAACTCACTTCTGTTATATTTACTGCTCAATACACTATTTAGCTGCAACCTCTTGTTTTGTTATTTCTTAACTATTACTTGGTCACAACGAATAGTTTCTTCTCTCACAATAAGTTTCATTTATTCTCAGTAACACTTTGCGTCTTAGTGGCTTTATCACCTTGCTTGAAGAGAAATGATTTAAAAAAATTACGTCTTAACGTTTGGGAAAAAAAAAAAATTTTTTTTTTTTTTTTTTTTTTGGCCAGAGATCCGCCAATTTTGCAAATAAAATGAAATCCGGACACAGGAGAAACTTTATTTTTTTTTTTTTTCTTTTTTTCTCTATATCCATATTTTATCAGTGATAATTAATTATGTCTTAACTTGCGTTACCATCTGTTGATATTTTTTCTTTTTTTTTTCTTTTTTTTCTTTCTTTTTATTTATTTATTTTTCAGTTGTTTGTTTGTTTTCCCCGATAGCGATCTCATTCATTCGTTCCAAACAGAACGTCGATGTTGAAAAAGAATAATCGAGCGTAAAACTTCGCGAACTGGCATCGACAAAAAGACCAGAAACACCCGTCTCTCTCATTCACCCACTGACCAAGCACACATCGTTTGGCAGGTTTATCTGGATTAAAAAATATATATATATATATATATATATATATATATATATATATATATATATATATATATATATATATATATATAAAAGTTGTAATCTCTGTTATTGAACTCCTCCTATGGTTTTGAAGATAGGCATATCCCCTAACCATATATATTCTGACACGACATTACTGTCTACTTGGAGTATATTTCATTTTGATCGAAGAGAGTCCACGGGGGTGGCCATCCCCCCCACTGAAAATTTGATATAATTTAAATTTAAATATGAACAAGGGAATGACTCTGAGGGCACTTGGATAAGTATATTTCATTTTGATCAAATGTGGGTCCCCGGAGGGCATATACCCTTCACTGAAAATGTTTTTCCCTTTAATTTAACAAATTTAAATTTGAACAAGGGAATGACTCCAATCCAAAATATAGAAGGAGAAATCCTGAAGATTGAGGTCACGTCGGCAAGTTCAAAATTACACAGTATGGACGTCAAGTTGAGCAAGAAATCTCCAATCAGCCTTACAGTATATATTTGTTTCGACAATTCAACTGTCATATCATTGTTAAAATCTGCTCATCAATTCATTCAATCGGGTATTGCATCGAATACATATCAAAAGATTTTTTTTTTTTTTTTGCACAAACACCCACTGATTTTTCCCCTTTGATTTAAATTAAATTCAAATTTTAAAAAAGGGAATGACTCTTATCCAAAATATAGAAGGAGAAACCCACAAGATGGAGGTCACATCGGCAAAATAGCGATTAATATTGAAATGCATAATTTTTTCTCCACAAATTATATAAAATCAATCATTATTTTCTTACAAAACAAATGTGCGACACGCAGCAAAGTGCAAGTAATTCGGCTAGTATATATATAATAGAATACTTTATAGATATAAAACCAGTAATTTTAATCACTTCAGCCCAAGCAAGGCAATAAACCCCCTATGATGCAAAAGGTTACTGAGTGTAAGAGAATATGAGAAAAAGTTAAAAGAAGTTAAGGGGAGAGATCAATAAAAGAACAGGAATTAAAAAGATAACGATTGAGATTAAATTTAAATTTTTGAAGATCAAAGTTGACTGGGAAGTGAGAAGACGAAAGAATGTTCCACAAGTAAGGGAAGAAATTCTTACCAAAGAACTTACGGTTACATCTAGACATTTCAACTGTAAAATGTTGAGATCTCGCTGGCACTCTAGTACTGCACATAAATTCTCAAAGTCGAGGTAGCAAACGTGCATCAAGGTACCATTCTTATTAGTAAAAATTATTCACAATGTATTTCTCAAGAAAAAATAATTGATAATGCATTCCTATAGTAAAAATCCTTTCCAATGAATTCCTATAGTAAAAATCATTGGCAATGCATTCCTATAGCAAAAATCATTTGCAATGAATTCCTATAGTAAAAATCATTGGCAATGCATTTCTATAGTAAAATCATTTGCAATGCATTCCTATAGTAAAAATCATTGGCAATGTATTCCTATAGTAAAAATCATTGTCAATGCATTTCTATAGTAAAAGTCATTTCCAATGCATTCCTATAGTAAAAGTTATTGGCAATATATTCCTATAGTAAAAATTATTCGCAATGCATTGCTATAGTAAAATCATTTCCAATGCATTCCGATAGTAAAAATCATTTCCAATGCATTCCTATAGTAAAAATCATTGGCAATGCATTCCTATAGTAAAAATCATTTCCAATGCATTCTTACAGTAAAAATCATTTTGACTTGATTCACACAGCAGTAAGTATTTGAAATGCTGGTTCGGTTTATATCTTTAAACACTTCCCAAATTTGTTACACCTTTCTATTAGCTTTATGAAAGAGCTACTTAAAAATCGGTTTCTCTTCCTCTCTGAAACGGTGCCAAACGACATAAACAATAATTAACTATTAATTCCTTGTTGGCCTTTCCCCATTTCCAAGTCTTTAATTTCATTCGTAATCTCACCTTACTCATCCTTCTTAATTTCCCTGGCCTATTTCCTTTGGTGGCTAGCAAGACTAATCCTTGAATAGAACTTTTGTCTACACAGGCTTCACCCGATCGATGGACTCAGTCCGAGAAGGAATTGACGAATCGTCTTTGTCGTTTGTCGTCAATGCTTTCAAACAATCAGAAATTCACCATGTTGTAGCTCTGAATGAAGCAGAATTCAAGCCTCCATACCTTTTAGACACATCAAGAAACCTACACTGAAATAATTATATCACAAAAATCAATCATTGGCTAGACCACAACTCATGTTAATATGCCGGTTAATGAAAGAGCAAACAAACTAGCAAAAGGCACCTTCAACATAGCAACAACCGACATAGCCTTCTCATTCGCTTCCACTTTCATTCCCTGTAAATCCCAACATTCTAGTGGCAATAGCACCTTGCTTGGGGTGAAATAATAAAAAAAAACACACAAAGAATTTGCAATGTTATTGGTCCTGAGCTGGAATCTCGCTATCAGTTACTTTCCAACCGACATAATGTACCTTCCTTGCACCTTTTCTACAAATCCTTTCATGGTAATTGTTTTGATGAACTTTCCCTTATGTTAACTAGACTTTATGAACTTAAAGATTGGCGGCAAGGTCTCATCATCTTATAGCAGTTGTGAACTAAAAACATGGAGAGTTGAGTTAAAGGGAAATAACTTAGACATCCGGGAGAGGGATGACACGTGGAACTAGAACACTCTACCCCAGTGGACGAAATAAAGGGTTCGGTTTGAAACTCCAATCACCTGAAGAAGGCTGGAGCGTACAACGGCCGAAACGTTGCAATATGGTAATGAAAATGGAGGTAACAGTCCGAATAATGTAAATAAGGAGAGTAATCATAATACCTCATCTCAGAGATATAGACAGATATTAAAATATATCCCATAAATTGATTGGTTGATTTTGTTTAGCGGCATATGGCTTGTTTAATGTCGAAATCTTAATATATTGATCACATTTTTATGGCTTCAACTAAATATATTTTAAACACAATTGTATGTCTTCAACTACAGATAATATGTATTGTTGGTCATTTTGCTATAAAATGTATTGTTGGTAATCTTAATATAAAATATATTGTTTGTAATTCTCCTACAATATATAATGTAATATATGTCCTAAAAATGTATTGATGTTAATTGTACTATAAATAGTTATTGTTGGTAATTTTACTTTAAATGCGTATTGTTGGTGTTTTTACTATAAAAATGGATTGTTGATAATTCTACTATAAAATGTATTGTTGATAATTCTACTATAAAATGTATTGTTGATAATTCTACTATAAAATGTATTGTTGATAATTCTACTATAAAATGTATTGTTGGTAATTCTACTATAAAATGGATTGTTGACAATTCTACTATAAAATGTATTGTTGGTAATTGTACTATAAAATATATTGTTGGTAATTGTACTATAAAATATATTGTTGGTAATTGTACTATAAAATGTATTGTTGGTAATTGTACTATAAAATGGATTGTTGATAATTCTACTATAAAATGTATTGTTGGTAATTGTACTATAAAATGGATTGTTGGTAATTGTACTATAAATATGTATTGTTGGTAATTGTACTATAAAATGTATTGTTGGTAATTGTACTATAAAATGTATTGTTGGTAATTGTACTATAAAATGTATTGTTGGTAATTGTACTATAAATATGTATAGTTGATAAATTTTATCATATAAAAAAGTATTGTCGGTATGTTTACAATAAAAATATATGTTTGTAGTTTTATAGTATTTTGTTTTTGTTTGGAGGATTCATTACTTGTCTATATCTGGGCACCTAACAGATGACAGGGTGAACCTCCTCCAATCTCCCAATCAGAGGCCACTCGTACTAGGGCGGCTAGCCAGTCCCTATTGCAGACGCTTGCTTAGGCGCATTTGTGTTTATTCAACACCCACAGAGCCTACTGTGGTTTATACTGAGCAGACCTTAGTTACAGATTCTGGGAAAGAGCATGTTATCTAGCGTGATCAACTATTTGAACAAGGCCAACAGGCTCAAGCCCTCGGCCACGATGACTTGTGACTTTGTGCTAGCAGAACTATCGACGGCCCCCAAGAGTTTCATCGACCCAATTTCACACACAAGACTTGGCATACCCATGGTATGGTTTTCAGTCATTTTCTAAGGTGTCGCAGGCTGTGATCAACACTTCCATTCCAATAACTTCAGAGAGTCTCCTTCCTGACAAATCGACCTGGGCCTCATAGAACGCGAACGCTGTAAACATGGCAATGAAGATGGGGATAACAGTCCAAATAATGTAAATAAGGAAAGTAACCATAATACCTCATCTCAGAGCTATAGAGGCCAAAACGTTGTGAATATGGTAATGAAAATGAAGATAACAGTCCGAATAATGTAAATAAGGAAATTAATCATAATACCTCATCTCAGAGATATAGAGGCCAAAATGTTGTGAATATGGTATTGAAAATGTGGATAAGAGTCCGAATAATGTAAATAAGGAAATTAATCATAATACCTCATCTCAGAGATATAGAGGCTGAAACATTGTGAATATAAAATGAAAATGAGGATAACAGTCGAATAATGTAAATGAGGAAAGTAATCATAAT
>CAHIKZ030001412.1:185000-430000 GCA_903632075.3 Acanthosepion pharaonis
TTCATTTCATATGTTGTCATTGCTTAGGTATCAGTATATATATATATATATATATATGTGTGTGTGTGTGTGTGTGTGTGTGTGTGTGTGTGTGTGTGTGTGTATATATCATATATATATATATATATATATATATATATATATATATATATATATATATATATATATATATATATATATATATATATATATATATATATATATGTATATATTATATGTGTATATATATTTATATATATATATATATATATGAAAAAAATATACTGAAAAACAAACAAAAATCTTAATATCCGATTATGCAGTTTTAATGTTTAATGTCAACGTCGGACGTTTCGGTCTAATAGACCATCTTCAGGACATATTCATAAAACATAATTCACATAGACCATATACAATTCAACATGAAAAAGATGGACATAAAAGCAATACCAATCCAAACAGATAACTGAAATCTTTTATAAAATATATATATATATAATTTGTGTATTTAGGTAGCAAATTCTTTTTTAGGCCTGTCTAATTGAATAAATTACAAACATTATGACTGCTTATTTTTATCATAATCCTTTCATATTCGCAAATATTTTTCCGTATATTTAATTGTTTTATACCTCAAAAATATTCGTGAATATGAAATCAATTATGATAAAATAAACAGAATATATTTTTTCAATTTATTCAATCAAATATATATATATATGTATATATATGTGTGTGTGTGTGTGTAGTGATACCTAAGTTTTAAAATTCATTTTAAAGATGAAAAGTCTTTCTTGAAGCTTGATTTTAGTTTTAACTGCAAGCTAATAGATTAAATTTAATATTTCCAATAAGTAAAATATATTTGATTTTCGAACCGAATTTAAATTTATTTGAATTTTTTTTTTAAATCAGCCATATTGAAAAATCTGTGAACACAGCATAAAAAACTTTTCAAAAATAAAATAAACTTTAGAGAAAATTTGCAATAAATTTTAAATTTACTATAGTTACTACTCTTATTTTCTGATAATGTCGTTTATGAAAGCCTGTATTTGCAAAAATCGGCATGTTTATACACGCATAAAAAAAATTAATTAAATACAAATTAAAAATTAAATTAATTTAAATACTGAGATCATCGAATTGTAGTATGCTTTTCCGTTTATGACTGATACAACGGCCGAAACGTTGTGTATATGTATATGGCAGTAAAGATGATGACAACAGTCTGAATAATGCAAATATTGTGAATAGCAAAAATAGATTTTACTTAAAAATATCACCTAAGAAATCAGTACAGAATTTTAAGATTTAAAATCTTATAAATGATTCCAATTCTATTATTTTTAAATGAAAACAATTCCTGTAAAAATACATTGTTCATCGAAAAAAATCTTTTCTTAAGACGATAGTGCCTATCATATATTTTATTCATAAAAGCTTTTCTACTTAAATAATATCTTGGTTTAATTACATTTTTTTATTCTACCATTCAGATATTTTGTAACTGGGTGTCCTGTTTTACAAAAATAAGCTGATGATTTAAATTCTCCAAGATGTTCTGCTTTTAACTAATGTAAGTGCGTCAAAAAAATTCTCGAAATTAAACATAGTAGGGTGTAACAGATGTGAAAATATTTTTTGCCAAGATTTTCTAGAAAAAGAAACGTGCATCATTTCTGAAGGATTCTTGGAAGTTTCATTAAAATTCGACTATTATCTGAATTTTGCCAGAATTTCCAAATCAACGTGTTTTCCTCCGAAGAATGATGCAAACATTTCTCATAATTTTTGTACAAATGTTTATTCAATACAAGGCTTAAGAGCCACTCAGGGTAGAGGGTTAATATGCGGAGTTGTTTTATCATAAGAAAGAGTAAGATAACAGGAAAGTTAAAGAAATAATTCTAGACTTGAAGAGGTGAAGATTTAATTAGAGAGTTCAGGCGGAGACCTTAGGAGTACAGGGTTGAACTAGACTTTAGACGGAACCGGAATTCCACTCCTAAACAGGAAAAAGGATGAAACTCTACTAATGTTCAAAACATCAAGGAGGAGTGTGAACCGGTCAATAGGCAAACCTATCTACTTCTAACAGCTTGGCCGGGATGTTCTATTACACCCCCTGTACTCACCTGACCTTTCGCCTGCAATTTAACATTTATTTCGTTCCCCCCAAAACTCACTTAATGGGAAGAATTTCAATTCTCTGAAAGCCTTAGACTAGACCATCACCCAGAAAAATGCCAAGTTCTAGGAGGATGGAACCATAAAGCAAAGATGGCAAAAATGGCGGTGGAACAAAATAGCATATACTAGCAGTAGAGCCCGGCGTTGCCCGGGGACAGTAACAGTAAGAGATAGATCAAGTATCGACCATCATAAAGACTAAAAGATAAAATTGACAAAGATTATTGTTTAAGGTTGACGGACACGCATTTCTTAATTAGTTTGTTTTTTTGTTTTTTTGTTTTTTTTACGAATTGGTCAAACCCAAACTCAAACAAAAACATTGTTTTCAATCGTTATGAGTCTAGCGATTAAATAGAATTTTCTTATAAACAATTGTCTTGTAAATGGAATTTTTAAAGCAGTCTGAATGTAAAAATAAAGAAAAAAAGTGTGCAAAACAATAAGAAACACTACCTGCCAAAAAAAGTGAAGTTTTGTTGAAATCGGTTGAAAAATGTAGGAAATCCGATCCATATATAAACGAACACACACAAACAACCTGGGTTTTATAATAAGTATAACTCGATATGAGTTGTCCCCCTTTCATTCTGGCGTCAGAATCGTGTTTTCAAATTGATTTCGTGTAAAAACAATTGTTTTTCCAATTTTGTGCGCAGTCATTACCACCGCAAGGTAATTTTACGCAGTCCTGTGAAATTTTGTTGAAATCAGTTGAAAAATGTAGGAAATCCGATCCAATATATAAACGTACAAACAGACAGACACACACACACACAATCTGCGTTTTATAAAGTTGTCTTCTGCAGCCAGAACACAAACGAGGAGGGACGGAACGAACAGCAGCACCGGTCGAACGTAACCAGGACACAGAAATCGAGGACGAACAAAAAGAAAATCAGAATCACAACGTTTCGTACGATAGTAATACTGGAGACTCACCGACTGGCGAAACAGAAATCAGTCTGTTAATATTGACATGAGATGAATCATTTGCATAAAGCAAAATTCTAGGCACCGATCAGCCCAACGCTGTGACCATATTTTTTGCAAGTGAACGTTCTCGGGTTCGCGCACACCATCCACTTCTACATACACAGCACACCAAACGTTTTTTTTTTCATCGGCAGAGACGGGCAGCCTCATCGAAGTTAGCTGGCAGTTCATCCTGCTTTTCACTTCCGCTACAATATTTTAATAGATCTATGTGCAAATACCTAAATATTGTCATTGAATTTCACCGAATGTCGAAAAAACGATACGCCATGATGAAAAATGAATGAGATCTTTCAAGCAAGATAAACGTTTGTAGTAAAAACGTGAGAAAATCAAAGTAAATTTGCTCGATTATCAGCGAGGAAGTTTCCAGAATATAAATAATTTCATAATAGCATCCCAACAAAATCACAGCTGTCGCAAAACTAAAAGCCATTTGGAAAGACAAGAATATCTGTCTGAAATCAAAAGCCATACTATCGCCTGCATTGGCCTTCTTAATCTTTCTCTAAGTCTGAGAATGATGGACATCAACGACAGAATTTTATGCTCTGTTGTCACAAAACTAAAAGCCATCTCCAAAGACAAGAACATCGGCCTGAAATTAAAAGACCATACTATTGCCTACATAGGCCGTCTCAATCTTTCTGTACGCCTACGAATCATGGATATTTAGGACAGAATCTTATGCTCTGTTGTCACAATACTAAGAGCCATCTCCAAAGACAAGAACATCGGCTCACGAATCATGGACATTAACAGCGGAATTACAGTGAAGAGTCCAAGCATTAAAAATGAGCTGCTATTGAATCGTCCTTGGCATCTACTCTGTAGACTGCATCACAAATAACTCAGTCCGATACTCGATCTAAACAAATACTACTACTATTGAATGACATCGTATTCACCATCAAGAAGAGGCGCCAACAATCTTCCTACTGATGTCTTATAAGGTACCAACTTAGGCAACAATGAGGAGAAGCGGACAGACGAAAAAATGTGCCACCGACTAGGCTCGAAATTCCCTCACAAATATTCAGACATTGGTACGTAACGCAGACATATAGAGGGAACTGATTATGTGGTCAGCCCCGCAGCGACCTTTCGATCACACTTGAACAAGGGGATGATGACGATGTAGATTATAATGATGCTTCTGCTGCTGATGATGAAGATGAAGATGATGATATTCATTTAAAAACGTTTCGAATTTTTCTTCCGGTCCAATACAGCCATCATTTTCTTTCTTTGCAAGGAAAACTCGACTCAGCAGTTACAGTATTTAAAATACTCTTTTTTTTTCTTTTGTTGACACGTGTTGAAATCCTAAACAGTGTTTAGTATTGTTGAAGTTATCGCTAGCAATTTTTGTTGAAATTTACAAACTCTACGTTTCGTTCAATTTCGCATACCAATTGATGAAATCTGAATAAGCTGATTTGTTTGAAAAATACTTTGACAAAAACCCTACTTCGCTGTTTAATAATTACTTTAATTTAATTAAACTGTATAGGACTTCATTGTAAACAATATTTTTTAAGAAAATTTCTTTTTTCCTTTTTAACAGCGAAGTATAAATTCTTAGGATTTCTTACTCTTGAGCATGTAACATACAACTGGTCATGTGTAAATATTTCTTCCTGGAGCCAAATTCCAACTTATTAAAGCCTTTGGCCTTGTGATCTGTTTATAGTTCTCGCAAACGCTGGCTTCTTGTTTATAAAAACTTTAAAAAAAAAGATATGAAAAAGACAACTTTGCGTTTTTGTTAAATTTAAATAAGTATTTTGTTATTTTAAACATTAAATTGTTTTTAAAATAGTGGAAGTATTTTGTATGTTGAATAATAAAACTTTTAATTTTTCAAAAAAAAACTGAATGAAACTGTATTGTACCAATCCTGGTAAAACCAGCTGTAATTTGCACCACCATATACGTTTGCACTTCTCTCCAAAATTTGGTTTCGATCATTCAATGCCTGGCTATTTTAGAAGGTGTAACGGACGGGAGGACAGACTAACGGAAGTCACTGAATTTTATATATAGATAATTTTTTTATCATTTCACCCCAGAAAGGCACTGAAACCCCTAAGATGCAAGGGGCGGGGATTACTAAGTGTTAAAGAATATGAGAAAAATACTATTAAGGAGAGAGAACAATAAAAGAACAACAATTAAGAAGACAGAAGATAGCGATTGAAATTGCATTTAACTCTTCTACTCCAATAGCTTCATGTCTCGCACCTCTCGCCTGTGGAACTCCCTTCCCTATTCCAGTTTCCCTGAGAGCTATAATCTCCAACTATTCAAATGTAATGTCAATTGACATCTTCAGTTGCCTTGATTTATCCACTATCCTTCTCCTCATCCTTTCCTCTATCATTCCTATCGGTTCTCGCTCCAAATCCTCTATAACCCCTTGCGTCCTAGTGGCTTCCCGCCTTGCTAGGGAAAAAATGCTAAAAAAAATAAAATAAAAAAAAAACTTTGGTTGGGAAGCAAGAAGCCAAAAGAGAATTCCATAAGCGACAAGTGCAAGAGAAGAAACTCTTAACATAAAACTTGCGGTTACATCTAGCCAGATGAAACCTTGCCACCAATCTAGTACTGGGCTTAAATTCATAAAGTCTAGGTACCATAGAGGAAAGTTCATCAGAACAATTACCATGAAAGTATTTATAGAAAAAGGCCACTGGGAAGAAGCCGAGATGCCAGCTCAGGACCAATAATACTTCAGATTCTTTAGATTTTATAAACAATGTCATAATATATAACAAGAGCACTAGTCCAGATGTGGCAGCAATAGTCAAAGCAAGGATGAATGGTAGACTTATAAATATGCAAGATAGATTTATGGCGAAAAAATGTCTAGCCTGATACAGAGAACCAACTTTCCTAGCAGCAAACGGGCAATTGATGCAATACACACTTTCCACTTGATGCCAGCGGAGAACGTTAGCCTGAAAAATCGCAACGAGTCATTCTCCTGGAAGTTAGCATTAGCCATGATGATGGATGACAGAAAGAGGTCTTTTTACTTGATGTCAGCGGAAAATATTAGTCCGAGAAGTCGTAACGTTTCATTTTCCTGGAGGTTAGCATTAGCCATGATGATGGATGGCAGAAAGGGGTATTTCCTCTTCATGACAGCGGAAAACTTTAGTCCTAAAAGCGAAATCTTGACAGCAACCTGTTTATTAAATTACTAGGGACGCTTAACAAAGTGCGATCTCCAGGGCTCCATTATTGTAACCTTGTACCTGACTAGTCTATAGCTGTGTGACTTGCTTTTGGAATGTCTGGTACCAGATGATACCAGTGGTTTAATGGTATGAATGGGAATGACGGGGTGGGGGCAGAACAAATGAAGGCGATGGGGGGACTGTAAAAGTGATGTTCGTATCAGTGGTTATCAGGTTTCCACTCCAGTTAAACTTCCGACACCCAGCGGGGTGACGCCTATTCATCTGGCGAGGGTGGCCACCCCGATCTGTCAGTCTCTCTAAGCGGACATAGTTTCGCCTACGTATGTATGAAGACACGCTCGTCTTTTTTCTTTTCTTTTTTTCCTTTCTTTTTTTTTATAATAGCATTGAAAAAAATATCCATCAGTTTGTCTGTGGCTCAAAGATGTATTGGTAGTGACAGGGCATATTTCCTGAAATTTCACATTCAGTTTGCGCTTGCTTAACATATCCGGATCATTAATGGATCCGTGAGTCGTAACGTAATTTGTAACAGAAGAGTCAGATATTAATTTGATTTTTTGTGTGTGTGGATATGCAGCTATAATGTAAACCGTATGTATAAAAGAACACACACATACTCGCTCAGGACGCCCGAAACATTTTAGACCATCGGCCGCTTTCTGGAATCCATGATCCCTCGTCAATCTCAGGCAAGTCAAAATATATCAGTAATAAATATTTATTTATTTAAAGGTAGAAATTTTGGTAATATAACCTTCGTGCCCGCCAATAAACACCGCTATTACTGTATACACTTTTGACTCCCTCAACAATTATATGAACCAAGTAAAATGCAATATTTATTATGTCATTTATAAAGATTTATTATTTACCATTTTGTAAAAAAAATAAATTTGAAAAGAAATCTTCTTGTTTAAAAATATATAAAATAAAACAAAATTATCAAAATAACGAAGAGAAAGTGAAGATTTCAAACTTTTTATTGAATTTATGTGACGAGACAAACGAAAAAAAATGCATTTGAAAATTAATATTGAGAAAGTCAAAGATGATGTTAAGTCCACTTGAAACGCCAGCTTTTCAGTTAACCCTTATCAAAGAAAATTGTTGATAAATTTAAAGGACTAAAACAACAAAACAAATTTAGTCATACAATTTCTTAGTGGTATAAAACTTAAGTATTGCAAGAAGAAACGGTGACATGTTGAAAAGTACAATGAAAAGTACAAGAAAAATGGTGGTACATTCCTCTTAAAGATACAACTTTTCAATCAACCCATATCAAATTGGAATCTTACTTATTATAAAACGCAGATTGGTGTGTGTGTGTGTGTGTGTGTGTGTGTGTGTGTGTGTGTGTGTGTGTGTGTGTGTGTGTGTACGTTTATATGTTGGATAGGATTTCCTACATTTTTCAACTGATTTCAACAAAACTTCACAGGACTGCGTAAAATTACCTTGCGGTGGTTCTGACAGCGCCAAAAATTGGAAAAACACAATTGTTTTTACATGAAATCAATTTGAAAATACGATAAAACACGATTCTGTCGCCAGAATGAAATGGGGACAACTCATATCGAGTTATACTTACTATAAAACCCAGGTTGTTTGTTTGTGTGTGTGTGTGTGTGTGTGTGTGTGTGTGTGTTCGTTTGTATATGGGATCGGTTTCCTACATTTTCAACCGATTTCAACAAAACTTCACTTTTTGGCAGGTAGTGTTTTTATTGTCTTGCACACTTTTTTCTTTTATTTTTACATTCAGAATGCTTTAAAAAATTCCATTTACAAGACAATTGTTTATAATAAAATTCTATTTAATCGCTAGACTCATAACGATTGAAAACAATGTTTTTGTTTGAGTTTGGGTTTGACCAATTCGTAAAAACAAAAAAACAAAAAAAAACTAATTAAGACATGCGTGTCCGTCAACCTTAAACAATAATCTTTGTCAATTTTATTTTTCAGTCTTTATGATGGTCGATACTTGATCTATCTCTTACTGTTAGATCCCCGGGCAACGCTGGGCTCTACTGCTCGCTGTTAATAAATTTAAAAGATTAAACAATAAAACGAATTCAGTTATACAAATTAGTTATACAATCTATAAGTGTTACAAACCTTAAGTTTTGTATGAGAGAAGGTGAAAATTATTATCAAAGGTAAAAGAAAAAGAATGTATAATTCATCTTAAACCACCAGCTTTTTGATCGACCCTTATCAATGACAAAGGGAGATAAAACAATCAAACCAATAGTATAAAATAAAGTAGTAGAGACGTATTAAAAATTACAATCAGAAGTACAGGTAAATAAGTGGAACAATTCATTTAAACCTGGGGTCGGCAGACTCCAGACCCCGGGCCACATCCAGCAAGCGAAGGAATTTGTCCGGCCCACCAAATTAGCACCTAGACACTAATTATACAATTAATTTATGGAGCAAGTGGCATAAAAACATCAGCTGGAGTTAATCGACTTACAATGCCACGAATTTTTTAAATCAAAATTTCATTCCGAATCCTAGTGCTGAGTTTATTATTTTTTTTTTACCCCATAGCTGGAGGGAGAAGAGGATTCATGCCTTTTGCAAGGGTATTAGCACGTAAGTGAATGTAATGGATTCGACTGGAATTCGAACTCGGCTCTCCGATTCCTCAATCCGAGCCGCTATCCATTACTCCACCGTGCCTCTTCAGACCAGAAGAGTTGGATTCACACCTTTCCCAAGGGTATTAGCACGTAAGTGAATGTAATGGATTCGACTGGAATTCGAACTCGGCTCTCCGATTCCTCAATTCAAGCCGCTATCCATTACTCCACGGTTCCTCTTCAGACCAGAAGATTTGGATTCACACCTTTCCCAAGGGTATTAGCACGTAAGTGAATGTAATGGATTCGACTGGAATTCGAACTCGGCTCTCCGATTTCTCAATCCAAGCCGCTATCCATTACTTCACTCTGAATTCAAAACCTGCAGAGGGTCGTTTGGGGACCTTGTGGCACGTAGTGCACCAGATCTCTGTAATCGGCCCTTCAAAAAGTGTGGATGGTCCTGCACGAAACCTTCACCACTATAATCAAAATCTCATGTGCTGTTGTCGGGCTGTCGGTTTCCTGGAAACTGATCTGAAGCCTATACATGCGGGTTTGGGGACCGCTTGTGAATTCCAAATTCCCATGAAACTCCAATATTGGAGCCGGCTCAAACCACCCCGGGTGAATGCCGTTACAGGTACAGGTGGGTAGTGCTGATTTCTACAAGAAATATGTTTTGTCAAGCGGAAAATATAAAAGCCTATTGAATAATACGAAAATGATGGCTTCATTATTTGGAAGTACATATGCTCATGGACAACTATTTTTTGAAAATGAAATCTACTAAAAGTCGTTTAAGAATAAGTTTGGTTGATGGCCACCTGTCATCGACAAATATTTTACTTTTTTTTGTCTGGCCCGCGAAGGATTTTTGTCCGGCCCGCCAACTTAACACCTGAACACTAATTATCTAATTAATTTTCGGAGCAAGTGGCAGAAAAATATCAGTTGGAATTAATCGACTTACAATGCGATGAATTTTTGAAATCAAAATTTTAATTCCGAACCATCTGCTGATTTCTACAAGAAATATGTTTTGCCAAACGGAAAATATAAAAGCCTATTGAATAATGCGAAAACGATGGTACCATTACTTGGATATGCATATGCTTGTGAATAACCTTTTTTCGAAAATGAAATATACTAAAAGTCGTTTAAGAAAAAGGTTGGGTGATGACCACTTGGATGATAATTTGCTTCTGTCGGGGTTACAATTCCACCCGGGCATAGAGTACTCCAACTGAATCCCCTAGAGCAGGGATCGGCAACACCCGGGCATAGAGTACTCCAACTGAATCCCCTAGAGCAGGGATCGGCAACACCCGGGCATAGAGTACTCCAACTGAATCCCCTAGAGCAGGGGTCGGCAACACCCGGGCATAGAGTACTCCAACTGAATCCCCTAGAGCAGGGATCGGCAACACCCGGCCTTAGGGCCACATCCGGCGTACGAATGATTTTTGTCTGGACCGTAAAAGGATTTTTGTCCGGCACGCTAACTTAACACCTGAACACTAATTATCTAATTAATTTGCGGATCAAGTGGTAGAAAAAATATTAGTTGGAATTAATCGACTTACAATGCGACGAATTTTTTAAATCAAAATTTAATTCCGAATCAACTGCTGACTTCAACAAGGAATGTTTTGTCAAAAGGAAAATAGAAAAGCTGATTGAATAATGCGAAAATGATCGTATCATGATTTGGAAGTACATATGCTTGGGAACAACTTTTTTTTTTCGAAAATTAAATATATATTAAATATATATTATTTAAGAACAAGGTTGAGTGATGACCCCCTGGGGTGATATTTTGCTCCTGTCATCAACAAATATTTCACCTGATGTGGAGAAGTTATCGAACTATAAGCAGAAACAAGTGTCTCATTAAATAGCGATTTTCCAAACCTCCAGACCAAGGCAGCCTTATGGACGGAACTGTCTGGCGAGACAATTTATTATACAAAAGTCACATTAAAATTGAAAAACTTTGTAAATTTTATATTTATTTACTAAATGAAATAATGTTTCTGTGTGTGGCAATATATTATTAGGAAATTTTATTGGTCGACTTATGAAAGATGATGTCATACAAATTTCCTCTTATTGCTATTTCACAAATGTACGTTTTCTGCAAATTGTAGCGTGACTCTTTGGACACCCTGTAGTACATTTGATATCTTGACCCTCCTCCAAGACACTGCCTACTTACTGGACCACTCTCTTCAAAAGGTTGCCCAACCTGCTCTAAAACAACCAGATTTTCGATCAACCCTTATCAATGAGGGCCTTAGATAAATCTAAAAGATTAACAATAAAAAAAAACAAAACAAATTATCAATAAAAACGAGAGAAAACATGATCCTTATCTGTCATCTAATTAACAATAAAATAACTGGGAAAGACAGATAGAAGGAACATCTCAAATAAAAGTAGATAGTTTTCTTCTTCTTCTCTTCATCCTCCTCCTCCTCCTCCTTCTCTTCCTCCTCCTCTTTTTGCCCTTAACACAGAAAGGAGCCGTTGAGGCGCCGACATGCTGAGCCGTCCACCATTCTCCTGCATTTGTAGCGGAATATGCGTATATAAACGAAGAATTAAGTTAATCTTCAAACACGGATGTGGAAACATTCGTAGTTCTTGCCGACGCGTTGTCTTTCGAATTTATCAAGACAAGCAATGAAAGTGAATTTTTTGTAGACATAGTTACATCAAATCCAAAATTTAAAAAAGAGACGCTCCTGTGTAAGCCTCATTTTGGATATTGTTAACTTCCTTTTTACTAAGATTTTTTTTTCAACTGTCATATTTACACCAATTTGTCTTCAGAATTATTCTGGGAAATTTAACTAAACACGGATGTACAAATTTCAATAATTTTTATTTCTTTGAGTCTTTTTTTTTAGTATTATTTTTCTTTCAAATTGAAAGAAATGAATTACAAAGATTCTTTACAAATTTCACAAAATATTTTGTGTATCTTTATTTTTACGGTACAACTGAATGGATTGCGTTAGTATAGGATAAACGGAAAATGCGTTTATATGTGAGCAGATCTATGTGACACAGGCATACAGTGTTTACAGTGTGTATGAAACTGGTCGTCAAACTCATGAAAGAAAGGCAGAAATTTAGTTGCTACTATCGCCACATGTAAACAAGTTAGCATGCGCATTGTCAATATCGCTAAACATAATTTTTGTAATGTTGTATAGTCGAATAACTATGCGAAAGATGTGAAAAATTAAGTTCGAGAATTTCAGTTTCGTTTGTGTGAAAAACGATCGAACAAACACCCTGGTCAAAGGTTCCCTGAAAGACTAGTTAGCGAACAAGACTTGATCATATTTATAATAAAATAGTAGGCTCCGGATGAAACTAGAATTTAGATTTATAATCTCAAGCTTATTGGCTAATATATATTTTCCTAATTTTAAATATTCTTTTTAATGAAAAAAAAATATTGTTGATCATATTCTGAAGTGAGCCTCCAAAATTTCATTTTTAAGAGTTATTTTGTCGTCTTCCAATTCAAAGAACACCACGCGTTTCATACGATGTCGCTGATTGGTTAATATGTAGATGAATACAACGATCCAAATAATTGGAGCCGGTTTTGTACAAAAATTGAGTTACTTTCTGTGAGCCAGTCAATGTACAAAAACTGAGTTTTCACTGACAGTACTTAAATCTATTAACATATTTCTACAGTCCTGAAACGGGGTTCCACTCATCTGTCGCGGTTGTATGCCAGGGCCCGGGTCTCTGCGAAAGGTTTCTTGACGTGTCTTTGGTTGTTTAAGTTTTCTTATTCTCTTTCACTCCCTTTTTGTGCCTTAGTGGCATTATCGCCTTGCTTGGAGTGAAATGATTGAAAAAAAACCTACGAAATTGTTCATTCCATATTTATTATAGGAGAAAAGAAAATTGAATAGAGAATAAACAGCGCTAGGGATAGTTTCGCATAATACCTCAAGTTGCTCCAAAACGAAAAGATTAACATAAATGTTCTTTCATAGTCTCGTCAAAATTGAGATATTCACATGGATGCCATGAATGGAACCAAACCCGTTCAGAAATATCTAAACTCTCATCTGTATACAACCGCTTTCTAAAATGAATAATTCAAAATGGCGAATGAAGCATGTAGGCCTTACTGGGACCATACTTCTTCGAACCCCGAAGACTGGCGCTACAGAATCACAAAGAAATTTACCAAATAACAGAAACTATATCATTTGAGGACTTTCAACAACGGTAACAACTAAAATGGATAGCACATATAAAATCGTAGAGAAAATAATGACATAATCAAGATGTTGACATTCCACACTACTTCAAACAAAAGGTTAGAAAGGAAAACCTCATCAGTACTGGAAAGAACAATGACAGCTAGTGGGTTTGAGAAATCTTTTTTTCTAAAAAATTGTTTTAAGAGAAAGATTTTATAAATTTCAACCGAAAGCAATACTGGCTGATCGGTCATTGAATGCCAAATGTTTCCTTGTAGGGAAAAGGTTAATAAAATACTGTAAAAGGCGATAACAGCTACGGGACTTGAGAAACCTATTTTCGTGAAAAATTGTTTTAAGAGAAAATAAAAATATAATGAATATTCATATATCATAGCATCATCATTCAGTCATCAAAGTCTTTCCCGGGTTTTCTGTAACCATACACCGCATTTCACCTATTCTAAACACAAAAGATTGACGCATTCTGCAGTTTTGACAAAATCGTTTATTCATATATCATAGCATCATTACTCAATCACTAAAGTATTTCGTGAGCTTTCGACGTGTCTTTGGTTGTTTAAGTTTTCTTATTCTCTTCCACTCCCTTTTTGTGCCTTAGTGGCATTATCGCCTTGCTTGGAGTGAAATGATTGAAAAAAAAACCTTCCGACGAAATTTTTCCATATGTGAAATAATTGTTTATTCACTTCTGGATTCTGAATTAAGGGTATGTGGTTCCAGGTCTTTCTTGAAACATTCAATCTTCTTGTGACGAAATGAGGGACTCTGTTTTCCCTCATAAGTTAGGTATTTATATCCCTACACCGCTTTTCAGCTATTCCATTACAAAAGGTTGATGTTAAAGCTTTATTCGTTTTTGACAAAATCCTTTATTCATTACTCATAGCATCAATATTCAATCATCAAAGTATTTTACCGGGCTTTCTATGACCTCATTGCCGCCTTCAATTTAAATTTTGTATTCCGTCGAAAAAGAACGATTCCGGCTTTGGTTCAAAGAAGTTTTCAATATAATTTTTCATTATCTGGAACTTGCTGCAATCGTTTCATGAAAGGAAACAAGTGTCCAAATACAGTCCATTGTTCTTTTCTGCAAAACTTAGATTTTTCACTGTAAGTTTAACCTTTACCACTCTGTATGTAACTTCATTTGCTGTACAAAATTCTATCCTACCACTGAAGGTGACTCTGATCCTTGAACAATAGCGCGTTTGAATTTCATAGTTGTGTTGTTATATCCTGCTATGGCAACAGAAAACAACTTTGAATGAAATTAACAATAAGTATACTGCAATTGAGCAGCCTTGAAAAAGAATGCAGTGAACAAGGAAGTAATATTAATAATGCAGAGTGCTAAAGGTTAAACAAAAAGAATGAGATCAATAGTCTGGACAACTCTTGGAATGATCTTAACTTCTCAAAATGATAGAAGGTATCTTAACCTTTATCACATTGTATGTGACTTCATTTGCTGTACAAAAAGCTAATCCTGTCACTGAAGGTGACTCTGGTCACTGAACAATAGCGTGTTTGAATTTCATAATTGTGTTGTCATACCCTGCTATGGCAACAGAAAACAACTTTGAATGAAATTAGCAATAAGGATACTGCAATTGAGAGGCCTTGAAAAAGAATACAGTGAACAAGGAAGTAATATTAATAATACAGAGTGCTAATTCATTTTAAGACTTGTCATATATATACAGGTCTTTCTTAAAACATTCAATCTTCTTGTGACGAAATGAGGGACTCTGTTTTCCCTCATAAGTTAGGTATTTATATAACTTACTGTCATCCAGTTGTCTTTTTCTATGTGCGTGTGGGTTTGTTTTCTTTTTACACTAATGTTCCCCCAATACAAGATCCAAGAGCCTCTCAAGGTAGAGGGTTACTATGTGGCGTCGTATGAGTGTAAGAAAGGGAAAGAAGTGAAGCAGGAACGGTAACAACTAATTCTAGACTGGAAGAGGTCAAAATTTAATTGGTGAGACGTTAGAAGTATAGGTGAAAGTAGACCTTAAAAGGAAGCGGAAACCCAATCCTAACAAGGAGACAAAGGATAAACCTCTACTCCTGTTCAAAAGACCGAAGAGGAGTATGAATCGGACGTGTGTATTTTAAGCTCAGCTGGGTTGATTTCCTGCTTATGTTGGAAAACCTACCAACCTCCTTGGAGTCCTGATTCTGCACTTGGTGGCTATAAGGTCACCTTACAGGTCAACTCTTGAGGGGTCACCACAGATTAACTCCTCTTAGGACAAAGACTCCTGATGTATTTCCTGGAGTGAATCATATACTGTATACGTTTTATTTATTTATGCAGACTAATATACCCATCTTTGTTATTATTATCGCAACGTTTCAACCATTGTGCCCTCTGGCCTTCATCAGGTGCTTATCAATCCGGGTAAGCTTCGAACTGAATGCTTTATTTAATCTAGAGGAGGCAGATTGTTCTAATTCTACTATATCCGGAATTTTTTTTTTTTTTTTTACACGCACCTTTCAACATTTTGTGGGTTATTTAAAGCCAAACGATTGCTTGAATTTTTTTTTTTTTTTTTTTTTGCATTAACAATATTTTGGGGACACAACAATGATTTTTACTATTTAACCCATAGCTGGAGGGAGGAGATAGATTCATATCTTTCCCAAGAGTATTTGTGCGTAAGTCAATGTAATGACCCCGATTCAAATTTGAATCTAGCTCAATGATTTCTTATTCTGCGCCACTATCCATTACACCATCTGCACATCCACTATGTCTCGGGATATCTAGTCTAGTTCTTATTTAGTCCTGCTCAGTTATTACACATCCCATTTCCACTGAGTTTAAGTCCACACTGTCCGGCCCAGGGATTGAACTCATGGTTATTTTGTCATCACCAGACAGTGCAGAGTTAGACTCAGTGGAAATAGGGTGCACAACAAACTGAGCACTGCTTAATAAGAACGATATGAGGTATCTCTAGACATGGACAATAAGGCAGGGTGATTTTTCACTTCTTTTAGAAAAATCAACATTGCACTCAGCACATCAAACGTCAGCTTTCACCCTAAGTACTGACACCAAAAATTACATTCATAGCTTTCACCGTTTTTTGAGCATTTAATTTTAAATATGATCTGAAAAATACAGGGTGACCAAAAAAAAACGGGAACTTTTTAACAAACCAATAAAACCAAGAGTGATGGAAGAAAAATATTTCATTCATAGTAATTGAAACCTTAAAACATACCATTTAAGAAACAATGATGGAATTTTCATTTTTTTTTAAATTACGTCCTGTAGATGGCGTCCTTCTGTACGAATGCATTCTTGAAATCTGCTGTTGAGATTCCTCATTGACTGCTGCAACATCTCATCTGGGATATTGTGAATTTCATCTTGAATTCTAAATGGCGAAATGTTTACTTGCTCAAGGTCACTGTCTCGCAGTGTTGCCACTTGCTCATGTCTGGCAATACGCACTTAAAAAATTCCCGTTTTTGGGGTCACGTTGTACATACAGAAAGACCTAATTTCTGCAGACAAACTGATTTCAAAATTTTACTATTTCAAGAATGAATCCAAATAAAGTTGATTTTTTTGTATTAGATACATTGAATGGAAAATATATTCAAACTAGAATTCTAATTATGAATCAACGTGAGCAAAATATACAATTTTTTTTTTACTCTATTCAATAAGTAAAAACTATAAAAAAAATTGTAAAAGGTTACAAAAAAGCTATTCAATGAATAAGATTTGTTAGATTATTTGTTAGACCATAATTAATAAAAACAAAAAATAGATAAAGGTGTATATAACACCATAATGCTGATGGACACAAATTATAAAAGAAAATGTTTTAAATTTGTATTTTTTATTGAAAATCGCACTGCACTCTATAACATATTACATGATAATATAGCTAAATTGTTCAGTATAATTTCCCTTTGAAGTAAATAAAGGTCTTATTTGATGGTGTGATTATTTCGTAATAATGTTTCTGCCTTTCATCTTGTCCATATGAAATCTGTAAACCCTAAGTAAATTATAAATTTTATAAGGTTGTTCTGTAAGGCTTTCACTAATCACCAGAATGAAATTCCAATGCTACGATTTTGAACCTGAACCTTTCAATTCATTTCCTTAAAAAACTGTAACGATTTGGAAAAAAAAATATTTTTGTAATCGATTTTAATCATATAGCTTCAACTTTCAAATTGAGTGCATTGATTTTAATAATCCAACTTGTTGCCATTCATATTGAAATATAAACAATTTGTAATGCTTGATTAAATTATAAATTTTATAAGACTGTGCTATAAGGCTTTCACTGTTCACCGGAAGAACATTCCAACACTACGATTTTGAAGATATATTGAACATATGACTAGTATTAAGGCAGGTTGATTTTTAACATTTTGCACTCAGTGTAAAATCTGGGGTTTGATGTGATAGTTAATCTTACCAAATCTTGTTTCATTTTTTTATCAATTTAAGCATTTAGTTTTAAATATCGTCTGAAAAATATTTTATTATTTCATGAATAAATCCAAATAAATTTGATATTTTTTACATTAGATTTGTTGAATAGAAAATATATTCAAACCAGAAATCTGATTTTGAATAAGCGCAAAAAAAAAAAAAATCAAAAAAAAAATATATATGTGCAGCGTAAATTGTAAAAGGCGACTCGATGAATAAGATTTGTTAAATCATTTGTTAGAACGTAATTAATAAAAACAAAAATAGATAAGTGTATACAAGACTATAATACTGGTGGATACAAATTATGAGACAAAATGTTTAAATTTGCATTGTTTATTGAAAATCACACTAAAACTACTGCACTGTATAACATATTACATGATAACATGGCGAAATTGTTCAGAATAATTTCCCTTTGAAGTAAATAAAGGTTTTATTTGATTGCGCAATGATTTAGTAATAATGTGCTTGTGTCATGCATTTGTCCATAGACATTTTGTAAAGCTTAAGTAAATTATAAATTTTATAAGACTGCGCTATAAGGCTTTCAGTGATCACCAGAATGAAATCTCAACGCTACGATTTTGAACCTGAACTTAATCTTTAAAATTCTCTTTTCAAAAAACGGTAACGATTGGAAAAATATTTGTGGTTATGTATCATGTCAAAGCAAACTTTCAAATTGAATGAAATACCACCATTCCAAAATCAACCTGCTTCAGCTCAGATTATATCAGCAACACTATACTTTTGAAGTAAATGAAGGTCTTATTTGATGGCACAACGATTTAGTAATAATTTGCTTGTGCCTTTCATCTTGTCCATAGACATTTTGTAAAGTTTAAGTAAATTATAAATTTTATAAGACTGTGCTATAAAGCTTTCACTGATCACCGGAAGGAAATTCCAATGCTACGATTTTGAACCTAAACTTAATCTTTAAACTCGTTTCCTCAAAAAAATATTTTGTGTCATCTATTCAAACTTTCAAATCGAGTGCAATATCTCAGTTCGAAAACTGACCTGCTCTAGTGAACAGTGGAATGAGAACAATTTAGAATCTTTAAATAAACAATTCAGTTCAACATTCCCTGAAGGTTATATTAACAAGTACCTTAAGAAGGTTGGGCAAGGAATCTCTCTATGTGCCGTGTCCCCTCAGGACGTAGGCGATCATGGCTCTCCACAATTTCCTGTCCCTTGCACCTCTAAATATATTCTGTCTTTTCATTGTTTCTTAACTGTTCCACCATCAATTTACTCAACCTTGTCAAGTGTTTTCCTCTGTCCCTCAATCTGTCCTGTGAGTATCAGATTTTCCAAGCATTCCTTCCTCATTATGTGCCCCAGAAATTTCAACTGTCTCTTCCTGATGTTAAGTATACGTTTCCTCCAAAACCTTGTCATTGCTCACATGTTCAGTCCATGGTACCCTCAGAAACTTTCTGGAGAACCACATTTTTGTTGCATCAAGTCTCTTTGTCATCTTTGAGGAAATTGTCCAGCATTTACTGTCATGCAGTAGGACTTATTTCACATAACAGTTCAGGAATCTTTCCTTTGTTTCTAGTGAGAGTTTTCTATCTCTTAATACACTGCTTGGTTTTTGGAATGCATCTTTGGCTATCTCAATAAGTCTCCAGATTTCAGTGTCGCATTTTCCATCCCCAAAGAGTATAACATCCAAAACATTGATAACAACAGCAAAGATGAGGACAACAGTCTGCATGTAAAATTCCTCATCCCAAAAATCCAGACAGAAATCATAAAATTTTTTTTTTTTTTTGTGAAAAGAAAATTTGAAAGGAATTTTTTTGGAGGGGTTATGGCAACATTTGAAATAAAGAAATAACTGATTGCAAAATCAAACAGTTGAAAACACTTATATTAGTTTATTGTGAAAAGAACTCAAAAAAAAAAAAAAAGAGTGATATTTTTAAAGGTATTTAAAAAGGTATCTGTCTAGATTTCTGAGATGAGGTATTATGTACATTATTTATATTATTCGGACTATTGTCCTCATCTTTGTCGCCATATTTATTACGTTTCAGCCATTGTACGCTCCAGCCTTCTTCAGATAGTTGGAATGTTGAACTGAACCCTTTATTTCGCTCAATGGGGTAGACTGTTCTAGTTCCACATGCCATGTTTGATGGATGTCAGTTATCAGTTATCTCCTGTTAATTTTCCCTCTGAAAGTTCTCCACTGCCTTAACCTGGTATTGAACTCACACTCTTTGAGTCCTGTCACTGGATCTAACCAACGCCTTTATCCACTGTGCCATGTGTCCTAGGAGATAACTGATGACATCCATTAAACATCATGATATGTGGAACTAGAACAGTCTGCCTCCATGAGCAAAATAAAGGGTTCAGTTTGACATTCCAACCACCAGAAGAAGTCTGGCACATATTTTTTTGAAACGTTGTAATAAATATGGCGACAAAGATGAGGACAATAGTCCAATTTAATGTAAAATAAATTACTGAAATCCTAAATTATCCATAATAATGTTTGGTTTTGGCAAATTGTTAAAACAAAACTGATGTCAGACTTGGGAAATAATTTTCTTGCAACTGCAATGGCAAACCAAGAAGAAGAAAAAAAGATAAGCCAAAAAGAAAAAATAGGATTAATGTCATTTTTATTTCAAATGAGATTACATAAACATTTCATTTGAAGCTGATTCTCTTTTTTGGTTTTTAAATGGATATATAATTTTTTTTCCATGAGAATTTTTTCTTCAAAATCCCAAAAAAATTAAATAAAATATAATCCAATAAATTAACTATTCTCAATCAAAAGAAAATCAAATTGAAATTGAAAAAAAAAGTTAAATGTGAAATAATAATAAAAAAAATTAAATGTGAAATAACAATAAAAAAATTAAATGTGAAATCATAATAGAAAAATTAAATGTGAAGTAATAACAAAAAAATTAAATGTGAAATCATAAAAAATTAAATGTGAAATTGAAAAAACCCATGAAATTAAAAAAAAAAAAAAATTTCATGTGAAATTGAAAAAAAAATAAATAAATATATTTCAAAGAGCAATTAACAATCTAAAAAGTAATAAAAATTTATTTTCCAAATTTCAGGAGAGGTTTTGAAAAAAAAAATAACAAAGTGTACCCCATTTTTCGTTGTAAGTAAACAATTATTACACCAAATTTTTTTGGTGGTTAAAAGGTTTTTTTTTATATGCAGTCAAATACTTCATCCTTGAAATGTTTTGACAGAAGGATAAACATTGAAAATTTCATCGATTTCTAGAAAAAAGTTCCATTTATATAAATTTATTTCCATAAAAACAATATATCAATGTCTGGGAAAGTTAAAAATAAACATTAATTTAACCTTTAAAAAATCATATTATTCCATACAAATACCATTTTTTTCTCATCACTATTCCATAAACACAAGTTTATTTGAGAATAAGTTCTGTAAACATCATTAAAAATTTTGATTAACGATTGGTCTTAAATTCAAAAAACAAAACCTTCTAAAAGAAATTAGTTACTTAAATTAAATGGAATGAAATCTAGTTTGAAACAGTTTACACTCAAGACCTATTTAAAACATCAATCTATGAAATGAAAATATTTTAAAATGGTCCCCTTAAATATTTAACTAATTTATAGTTTCTTTTTTTTTTATAATATTTAAATTGTTTTTGCTGATTTTATTTGAAATGTCTGTGTTTTTCTGGTCATTTTTTGTTTTTTAACTCAAGTTTAGGTATTTTGAAAAACATTTTAAAAATAATTTCGGCATGAAGGATTTTAATCTTTTTCTTAAAAGCGGATTTTGTTTATCTTGCATTTCCAATAATATTTAAAAAATAAAATGACTCAAACAAAATTGGAGTATCTGCAGCCCATCTTCAGCCCTCTGCTTGAGACCAGCAATGTCCTTCAGAGATGAACCTGCATGTCTACCAACAGAATATTTTCTAATGGGTTTAGGTTTGGAGTTTTCTGGCTGATTATGTCCTTTACAATATTGAGACGGTTCAAAATGTGATACTGCACCAGTGATTCCAGTTTGAACTTTCAAACAAATGTGTCTTTGCTGATTTCATTTACAGGTTCTGGTGACATACTGAAAAATATGTTATAAAATTAACCAGGACTATTTTTTTTATATACAATATTTTTTTTTTAATTTTTAACAATGCAAACATTAAAATTTAATTTTTTAATGTCTATATAATATATAATATAATTATATATAAGTTATATATTATTTTTTTTACAATTACCAGTGCCAAAAAAGCCTGAATACAGATATATTTGAAAGAGAATTTTATAGGAACTTTAGAAGTTTCTGTTTCCTTTTAACTATTTTGCATAAACAATTTTTTTTTCAAAAGTAAAACATTGCATCAACAAACAAATTTCAACTCAAGGATTTTATTCAAACTTTGCATTTGGAGATTTCCCCATCTGTTTGGCTTAAATTCAGTGAAGCCATCTGTTTTACTTCACTTCATTTTGTCTTCATGTTTTTAAATAAAAAAAATTTTTTTTTTCTGAAAGGTCCTTTCACAATTTGGTCAGAATGGAATTGGTAAAGATAAATGTTTAATTTTGCTCTGATTAATTTTTTGACAGGAAATATCTGAAATTCAAGAAAAGAAAAAATCTACCTTTGTGTTTAAATTTGTACATCAAAAACATCCAATGTCACATTTTTTGAAATAGAATCAATTATATCATAGATAAAAAAAATCAATTATGTTAAAATGAAACAGAACCATTATGGCACTAGATGGAAGGCCAACGAATCAATAATGGCACTAGATTAAAAGCCAAGGGACCAACAATGGCACCAGATCAAAGGCCAAGGGACTGATTGTTGCACCAGATCAAAGGCCAAAATTTTTATTTTTGATTAAATATTTTGAAAATAAGAATTTTAAAAATCTTTATTGTGATTGCACCAGATCAAAAAAAATATTTCAAAATGATTTATACCAGAAAGTAATTGAAAAATGAACGAAAAATTGGAACCAGATCAAAGCTTAAAGGGACCTATAGTGGCACCAGATCAAAGGCCAAGGGACCTATAGTGGCACCAGATCAATGGCCAAGGGACCAATAGAGGCACCAGATGAAAAAGCAAGCAACCAATTTTGGCTCCACCTGAAACAACCAATAATAAGAAAAATGTAAAATATTAAAAACTATTACTGTACCAGATAAAATAGAACAAAAAAAAACAGAAATTTATCTTAAGGATGCAATTTCATGAACCAATTTAAAACCAATATGCCTTATGGCAACAGATGAAATATTTATTGTATCCAAATAACACCAAAAAAACAAGGATTATGGAAAAATACCAAAAACCAGTTATGGCTACTGAACCAATTATGGCACCAGATGAAAAAAAACACCAAGGAACAAATTATGGCCTCAGACGGAAGATCCAGGAACAAATTAACAGATAAAATGTTAAAGGTTCTAATTGTGGTACCAGAAGAATAGATCCAATTATGGCACCAGAGGATCAGGAAGCCCAAATTTTAACAGACAAAGAATCAAAAGACATTTACTTACCCAAATAATTTTATTTATATGTCATTGGAATAACAGGAAATTTCTTGACAATTTGTTCTCGTCCTCATACCTTTAATTTTGTTTGCATAATTTTTCAGAAATCATTTGCAGTTGAATTTAAAAGAAAAACAAAAATTAACGCAATTATAACAGATTATGGAAATGCCATTTGTGTGTGTGTGTGTGTGTGTATGTGTATGTGATAAGACAAAGAACAAATAAAAATGTTTATCAATCTAACATGTTTCACTTTTATTAAGGCTTCATCAGAGAATGAGATGGAGAAAAAGAAAGAAAGAAATTCTGGTATTTTTACTTTAAACATTTCAGAGACCTTGCTGACGGATGTAGTTTATCATCTTACTGAGGATAGTGTATTGTTGGTCATTTTCCTATAAAATGTATTATTGATAATTTTACTAGAAGTATGTATAGTTGGTAATTTTTTTATATAAAAATGTATTGCTTGTATTTTACTATAAAAATGGATTTTTATACATTCATAGTGTTTTGTTTTTGTTTGAGGGTTCACCGTTTTCCCATTTGGCTTTGTTTGGTCTACCACCCAGGTAATGGATTTGGTCTTGGGAAGAACAGTAACTAAGAAGTGGATCCATGCTCCTCAAAACCTCCAGTCTCTTGATCAGAGGCCTTGCTGCCGGACGTAGTTTATCATCATACCCAGCACAAACAGAGCACACGAGGCCACACACTTCTCAGATATTTAAAATTCTGTACTTATTTGATTTTTGGCAACACACCATTACCATAAGTAAGCACAGAATTTGTTTAAAAAATAAAATATTTAAATACAATTCCATATGTTATATTTTATGTCTCATCATATTAATATCAAATGGAGAATAATGTACTGATGAATGGTTTTTCTAAAATGCTGACATAAGTTAAAAATATGGGGAAATAACTAACCTTTTCTACACTTATTGAAACACAAACAAAAAAACCAATATATAAGACATTATCACCAAAAGTCTAAAGGTGAAAATTTGAATTCAAAAATATCCTCAAAAGTTGAAATCTATTCAGAACTCCAGAATAGTTGGTATATTTTAGAACTATTTAATATGAAAATACATAATATCATATATAATATCTAATTATATACATAATTAATAATTCTACTGAAAAGGCAGACCAAAAGAAGAGGAAAAAACAAATTAAGTTTTCTGATAATCAGACAAGCCATTTTATTCTTTATTTTTAAAAAATGTGTCATATTATACAAATATATATATATATATATATAGATATATAGATAGATAACATATATATATATATATATATATATATATATATATATATATATATATATATATATATATATATATATAGAGAGATAATATTAGTGGAAAATATACATACATCATATGCAAAATATATAAATACCCATACATGTATATTTTTAGAAAAAAATTCCAAGAGGAAGAATCCAGGTAGAACTCAATGTCTAGGACAGAGTAAGGATATAATAAAAAGGCTTAAACACTAATATTCCATGGTCATAATTTATTCCATTGGAATCGTAAATACGATCCAATTCATCAGACCTACAAATTCAAAAAGAAAACAGAAAAAAAACAACTCCGGAAATAAAAACAGAATTTAGAGAGAGTGTAAGTATGAGGAGGAGGAGGGAGATTAAACCTTAACAGAGAGAATTTTAGGAGATATGGGTGGAAGGGGTTTAAGTAAGAGAAAAAAATGAATGTTGTCGGATATCTAATGCATAAAGATACATTTCGTGGTGACATACACACACCATAGACAATTTAATGTTAGAATAAGAGGGAAGGAAAGAAGAGGTGGGGGAGAGAGATGGGACGAAGGAAAGTAAATAAGAGTATATATATTATGTACAAGGCCTATATATAGTATAAATTAAATATCTGAATATATATATATATATATATATATATATATAAATTAAATATCTGAATATTAATAATTAATATATATATATATATATATATAAATTAAATGAATATTAATATATATATATATATATATATATATATATATATAAATTAAATATACAATGGTAAAATATATATATATATATATATATATATATATATAAAATATATAAATTAAATGAATAACAATAAATTAAAATATATATATATATATTATATATCTAAATTAAATATATATATATATATATATATAGTATAAATTAAATATCTGAATATTATATATATATATATATATAGTATAGATTAAATATCTGAATATTATAATATATATATTAAACCGTATATATATGTAATAGTATAAATTAAATATCTGAATATTAATATATATATATATATATATATATAGTATAAATTAAATATCTGAATATATATATATAAATATATATATATATAGTATAAATTAAATATCTGAATATAATAAATATATATATATATTTATTATAGTATAAATTAAATATCTGAATATTAATATATATATATATATATATAGTATAAATTAAATATCTGAATATCTAAAAATATATATATATATATATATATATATATAAATAGTATAAATTAATTATCTGAATGTTAAATATATATATATATATATATAAAGTAAAATTAATTAGAATTGAATAAATATATATATATATATATATATATATATAGTACTGGGTTTAAATATCTGAATATTAATATATATATATATATATATATATATATAATAATTAAATTAAAAAAATGAATTTGTTATTTATCTATGGACTGGCACTTTTTAGATCAGTGTAGTATCTGTGCAATGCCTCAGATGAAAATGTTGCTCCTCTGCCTAGAATCAGTTAGTGTTTTTGTGCATTATTTTATTATTTGTCATTTGGCAATACTATTTAAGACTCCAGTGTAGTATTAGGTGCACTTTATCCAGATTAAAATGCCACTTCTTTGTCTAGGATCAGTGTAGCATTGTGCATTATATTATATATGGATTGGCACTTCTACCTAAGATCAGCATAGTATCTGTGCAATGCCTCAGATCAAAATGTTGTTCCTTCACAGATTATCAGTGAAGTATCTGTACATCACTTCAGAACAAGATATTTGTTCTAGAATGGAAAAAACATTTTCTAGGATAATAAGTTTCATTAAATTTTTGGCATTTCCTCTAGGATTAGTGTAAATATGGATTTCTTCAGATCAAAATGTCATTCCTATGGTGGTACATTAGTGTGAACTTTCAAAACATTATAAATGTGGGTTGGATTATGAATCATTTCTGATAATGATAATTAGATGAATTTTCTGTGCATTACACTATGCATTGCAAGGCATTGTCTCTGGGGATCTGTGAAAATCCATGCATTACACTTTTAGCATGTTTACTGGCATTTCTGTTTTATTGATGAAGGTAAATTCTGCTATAAAAATTCATTTGAGAATGAAAATGGAACTAAAAAACAATTTAGAAATGAAAAAATTAAATAGAGGGATTTAAACTTCTATTTTGAAACATGGTTAGAACTTGTAAGCAGGAAAGAAACATATTTAAAAGAATTTTATAATATGAAATATGATAGTAGGGATATTATATGTATACATATATATAAATATAAAAAAATGAAAGAATAAGTGAACATTTTTCAATGCTAATTCTTAAAGAATGGGACTGCAAATGAAGTGGGATGCAATAAAAAAAATATGCAAAATAGAATAGCCTGGATGAATACAAAATCAATGGGCTAGTGCCATTTTCAAGTCATTTCCTCTTTTTATTTCTTTTTATTGTTAAACTATTTTGAAAATTTCAATAAGAAAAGTTAGATTGAATAAGACAAAAACAAAGGAAAGTTACTATGAAATTTTTTTTCACATCAGGAAGTAGATTTTTTTTTTTTATCAAAGTAAATGAAGAGGCTTTTCATCACAAAAAATTTAAATTATTTTGAAATTAAAATATAAACAAGAGAATAATAGTGGTGGAAAAAAAAGCTGAAATGAGAAAGAAAAAAAAGGAATTTAGTTTGAAAAGAAAAAGAAATGTCAGTGGTCAGGGAAAATAAAAATAGAAGATTATAATTTTAAAACTGAAAATCATAGGGAAGATGAAGATTACAAGAAACTGTAAATGAAGAAACAAAAAAAGACAAAATCACTGGGTCAGGAAAAAAAGCAAAAATAGAAAAGCAGGCTAGATTAATGCAATGTTTGACTAAACAAAAAAATTTTTCATTGGTTAAGAAAGGGAAAATAGAAACATTTTTTTTTTAAAATGTTGGTATAAATTGCAATTTTTGAAAAATGCCAATTCAAGGAAGATAAGAAATTAATGGAAATTATTTCACCCAAAAAATATTTAGAATCTGAAAAATTATACAAAATCTGGATAAATATTACCAAAATTTTATTTTTAGATGTTTTAAAGGGAATGCATTGCAAATCTTTTTTTTTTTTAATGAAGAAAAAGCATTGATGGATTAAAATTAAATTTTCAGAAATTTAGAAAGTGAAACTATTGATTTCATTTTAAATTAAGCAGAATAGGAAAACATTTGGTCAGGAATGAAAAGGCAGATTACTGAAGAATCCTGCTATTATAGAATTATTATTTTGTAGCTTTGTTTTACTATAGGAATGCATTGCAAATGAGGAAGAAAGGGATTGTCAGTGGTCAGGAAATGAATGCAAAATTACATTATTTTGAAGAATAATAGGGCAAATATTATATTGAAGCAAATTATTATTTGTAAGTGTTTTACTATAGGAATGCATTGCAAATGAGGAAGAAAATTGTCAGTGGTCAGGAATGAATGCAAGCATTACTGATGAAGAATAGGGCTATTATATGCAGAATTATTATTTTGTAGCAGTGTTTTACTATAGGAATGCATTGCAAAAAGGAAGAAAGGATTGTCAGTGGTCAGTAAATGAATGCAAATATTACTGATAGAATAGGGCTATTATATGTAGAATTATTATTTTGTAGCAGTGTTTTACTATAGGAATGCATTGCAAATAAGGAAGAAAGGGATTGTCAGTGGTCAGGAATGAATGCAAGCATTACTGATATAGAATAGGGCTATTATATGTAGAATTATTATTTTGTAGCAGTGTTTTACTATAGGAATGCATTGCAAATGAGGAAGAAAGGATTGTCAGTGGTCAGGAATGAATGCAAGCATTACTGATAGAATAGGGCTATTATATGTAGAATTATTATTTTGTAGCAGTGTTTTACTATAGGAATGCATTGCAAATGAGGAAGAAAGGGATTGTCAGTGGTCAGGAATGAATGCAAGCATTACTGATAGAATAGGGCTATTATATGTAGAATTATTATTTTGTAGCAGTGTTTTACTATAGGAATGCATTGCAAATGAGGAAGAAAGGATTGTCAGTGGTCAGGAATGAATGCAAGCATTACTGATAGAATAGGGCTATTATATGTAGAATTATTATTTTGTAGCAGTGTTTTACTATAGGAATGCATTGCAAATGAGGAAGAAAGGGATTGTCAGTGGTCAGGAATGAATGCAAGCATTACTGATAGAATAGGGCTATTATATGTAGAATTATTATTTTGTAGCAGTGTTTTACTATAGGAATGCATTGCAAATAAGGAAGAAAGGGATTGTCAGTGGTCAGGAATGAATGCAAGCATTACTGATAGAATAGGGCTATTATATGTAGAATTATTATTTTGTAGCAGTGTTTTACTATAGGAATGCATTGCAAATGAGGAAGAAAGGGATTGTCAGTGGTCAGGAATGAATGCAAGCATTACTGATAGAATAGGGCTATTATATGTAGAATTATTATTTTTGTAGCAGTGTTTTACTATAGGAATGCATTGCAAATAAGGAAGAAAGGGATTGTCAGTGGTCAGGAATGAATGCAAGCATTACTGATAGAATAGGGCTATTATATGTAGAATTATTATTTTGTAGCAGTGTTTTACTATAGGAATGCATTGCAAATAAGGAAGAAAGGGATTGTCAGTGGTCAGGAATGAATGCAAGCATTACTGATAGAATAGGGCTATTATATGTAGAATTATTATTTTGTAGCAGTGTTTTTAGGAAATGCATTGCAAATGAGGAAGAAATATTGTCAGTGGTCAGGAAATGAATGCATTGCAAATGAGGAATAGGGCTAAATATGTAGAATTATTATTTTGTGGTGTTTTACTATAGGAATGCAAAGCATTACTGATTGTCAGTGGTCAGGAATGAATTATATGATAGAATATTATTTTGTAGAATTATTATTTTTAGTGTTTTACTATAGGAATGCATTGCAAATGAGGAAGAAAAGGGATTGTCAGTGGTCAGGAATGAATGCATGCATTACTAATAGAATAGGGCTATTATATGTAGAATTATTATTTTGTAGCAGTGTTTTACTATAGGAATGCATTGCAAATGAGGAAGAAAGGGATTGTCAGTGGTCAGGAATGAATGCAAGCATTACTGATAGAATAGGGCTTTATTATATGTAGAATTATTATTTTGTAGCAGTGTTTTACTATAGGAATGCATTGCAAATGAGGAAGAAAGGGATTGTCAGTGGTCAGGAATGAATGCAAGCATTACTGATAGAATAGGGCTATTATATGTAGAATTATTATTTTGTAGCAATGTTTTACTATAGGAATGCATTGCAAATGAGGAAGAAAGGGATTGTCAGTGGTCAGGAATGAATGCAAGCATTACTGATAGAATAGGGCTATTATATGTAGAATTATTATTTTGTAGCAGTGTTTTACTATAGGAATGCATTGCAAATGAGGAAGAAAGGATTGTCAGTGGTCAGGAATGAATGCAAGCATTACTGATAGAATAGGGCTATTATATGTAGAATTATTATTTTGTAGCAGTGTTTTACTATAGGAATGCATTGCAAATGAGGAAGAAAAGGGATTGTCAGTGGTCAGGAATGAATGCAAGCATTACTGATAGAATAGGGCTATTATATGTAGAATTATTATTTTGTAGCAGTGTTTTACTATAGGAATGCATTGCAAATGAGGAAGAAAGGGATTGTCAGTGGTCAGGAATGAATGCAAGCATTACTGATAGAATAGGGCTATTATATGTATAATTATTATTTTGTAGCAGTGTTTTACTATAGGAATGCATTGCAAATGAGGAAGAAAGGGATTGTCAGTGGTCAGGAATGAATGCAAGCATTACTGATAGAATAGGGCTATTATATGTATAATTATTATTTTGTAGCAGTGTTTTACTATAGGAATGCATTGCAAATGAGGAAGAAAGGGATTGTCAGTGGTCAGGAATGAATGCAAGCATTACTGATAGAATAGGGCTATTATATGTATAATTATTATTTTGTAGCAGTGTTTTACTATAGGAATGCATTGCAAATGAGGAAGAAAGGGATTGTCAGTGGTCAGGAATGAATGCAAGCATTACTGATAGAATAGGGCTATTATATGTAGAATTATTATTTTGTAGCAGTGTTTTACTATAGGAATGCATTGCAAATGAGGAAGAAAGGGATTGTCAGTGGTCAGGAATGAATGCAAGCATTACTGATAGAATAGGGCTATTATATGTAGAATTATTATTTTGTAGCAGTGTTTTACTATAGGAATGCATTGCAAATGAGGAAGAAAGGGATTGTCAGTGGTCAGGAATGAATGCAAGCATTACTGATAGAATAGGGCTATTATATGTAGAATTATTATTTTGTAGCAGTGTTTTACTATAGGAATGCATTGCAAATGAGGAAGAAAGGGATTGTCAGTGGTCAGGAATGAATGCAAGCATTACTGATAGAATAGGGCTATTATATGTAGAATTATTATTTTGTAGCAGTGTTTTACTATAGGAATGCATTGCAAATGAGGAAGAAAGGGATTGTCAGTGGTCAGGAATGAATGCAAGCATTACTGATAGAATAGGGCTATTATATGTATAATTATTATTTTGTAGCAGTGTTTTACTATAGGAATGCATTGCAAATGAGGAAGAAAGGGATTGTCAGTGGTCATGGAATGAATGCAAGCATTACTGATAGAATAGGGTCTATTATATGTAGAATTATTATTTTGTAGCAGTGTTTTACTATAGGAATGCATTGCAAATGAGGAAGAAAGGGATTGTCAGTGGTCAGGAATGAATGCAAGCATTACTGATAGAATAGGGCTATTATATGTATAATTATTATTTTGTAGCAGTGTTTTACTATAGGAATGCATTGCAAATGAGGAAGAAAGGATTGTCAGTGGTCAGGAATGAATGCAAGCATTACTGATAGAATAGGGCTATTATATGTAGAATTATTATTTTGTAGCAGTGTTTTACTATAGGAATGCATTGCAAATGAGGAAGAAAGGGATTGTCAGTGGTCAGGAATGAATGCAAGCATTACTGATAGAATAGGGCTATTATATGTAGAATTATTATTTTGTAGCAGTGTTTTACTATAGGAATGCATTGCAAATGAGGAAGAAAGGGATTGTCAGTGGTCAGGAATGAATGCAAGCATTACTGATAGAATAGGGCTATTATATGTAGAATTATTATTTTGTAGCAGTGTTTTACTATAGGAATGCATTGCAAATGAGGAAGAAAGGGATTGTCAGTGGTCAGGAATGAATGCAAGCATTACTGATAGAATAGGGCTATTATATGTAGAATTATTATTTTGTAGCAGTGTTTTACTATAGGAATGCATTGCAAATGAGGAAGAAAGGGATTGTCAGTGGTCAGGAATGAATGCAAGCATTACTGATAGAATAGGGCTATTATATGTAGAATTATTATTTTGTAGCATTACTGATAGAATGTTTTACTATAGGAATGCATTGCAAATGAGGAAGAAAGGGATTGTCAGTGGTCAGGAATGAATGCAAGCATTACTGATAGAATAGGGCTATTATATGTAGAATTATTATTTTGTAGCAGTGTTTTACTATAGGAATGCATTGCAAATGAGGAAGAAAGGGATTGTCAGTGGTCAGGAATGAATGCAAGCATTACTGATAGAATAGGGCTATTATATGTAGAATTATTATTTTGTAGCAGTGTTTTACTATAGGAATGCATTGCAAATGAGGAAGAAAGGGATTGTCAGTGGTCAGGAATGAATGCAAGCATTACTGATAGAATAGGGCTATTATATGTAGAATTATTATTTTGTAGCAGTGTTTTACTATAGGAATGCATTGCAAATGAGGAAGAAAGGGATTGTCAGTGGTCAGGAATGAATGCAAGCATTACTGATAGAATAGGGCTATTATATGTAGAATTATTATTTTGTAGCAGTGTTTTACTATAGGAATGCATTGCAAATGAGGAAGAAAGGGATTGTCAGTGGTCAGGAATGAATGCAAGCATTACTGATAGAATAGGGCTATTATATGTAGAATTATTATTTTGTAGCAGTGTTTTACTATAGGAATGCATTGCAAATGAGGAAGAAAGGGATTGTCAGTGGTCAGAAAATGAATGCTAGCATTACTGATAGAATTGGGCTATTATATGTATAATTATTATTTTGTAGCAATGTTTTACTATAGGAATGCATTGCAAATGAGGAAGAAAGGGATTGTCAGTGGTCAGGAATTAATGCAAGCATTACTGATAGAATAGGGCTATTATATGTATAATTATTATTTTGTAGCAGTGTTTTACTATAGGAATGCATTGCAAATGAGGAAGAAAGGGATTGTCAGTGGTCAGGAATTAATGCAAGCATTACTGATAGAATAGGGCTATTATATGTATAATTATTATTTTGTAGCAGTGTTTTACTATAGGAATGCATTGCAAATGAGGAAGAAAGGGATTGTCAGTGGTCAGGAATGAATGCAAGCATTACTGATAGAATAGGGCTATTATATGTATAATTATTATTTTGTAGCAGTGTTTTACTATAGGAATGCATTGCAAATGAGGAAGAAAGGGATTGTCAGTGGTCAGGAATGAATGCAAGCATTACTGATAGAATAGGGCTATTATATGTATAATTATTATTTTGTAGCAGTGTTTTACTATAGGAATGCATTGCAAATGAGGAAGAAAGGGATTGTCAGTGGTCAGGAATGAATGCAAGCATTACTGATAGAATAGGGCTATTATATGTATAATTATTATTTTGTAGCAGTGTTTTACTATAGGAATGCATTGCAAATGAGGAAGAAAGGGATTGTCAGTGGTCAGGAATGAATGCAAGCATTACTGATAGAATAGGGCTATTATATGTATAATTATTATTTTGTAGCAGTGTTTTACTATAGGAATGCATTGCAAATGAGGAAGAAAGGGATTGTCAGTGGTCAGGAATGAATGCAAGCATTACTGATAGAATAGGGCTATTATATGTATAATTATTATTTTGTAGCAGTGTTTTACTATAGGAATGCATTGCAAATGAGGAAGAAAGGGATTGTCAGTGGTCAGGAATGAATGCAAGCATTACTGATAGAATAGGGCTATTATATGTATAATTATTATTTTGTAGCAGTGTTTTACTATAGGAATGCATTGCAAATGAGGAAGAAAGGGATTGTCAGTGGTCAGGAATGAATGCAAGCATTACTGATAGAATAGGGCTATTATATGTATAATTATTATTTTGTAGCAGTGTTTTACTATAGGAATGCATTGCAAATGAGGAAGAAAGGGATTGTCAGTGGTCAGGAATGAATGCAAGCATTACTGATAGAATAGGGCTATTATATGTATGAATTATTATTTTGTAGCATTATTATTTTGTGTTTTACTATAGGAATGCATTGCAAATGAGGAAGAAAGGATTGTCAGTGGTCAGGAATGAATGCAAGCATTACTGATAGAATAGGGCTATTATATGTAGAATTATTATTTTGTAGCAGTGTTTTACTATAGGAATGCATTGCAAATGAGGAAGAAAGGGATTGTCAGTGGTCAGGAATGAATGCAAGCATTACTGATAGAATAGGGCTATTATGTATAATTATTATTTTGTAGCAGTGTTTTTTTACTATAGGAATGCATTGCAAATGAGGAAGAAAGGGATTGTCAGTGGTCAGGAATGAATGCAAGCATTACTGATAGAATAGGGCTATTATATGTAGAATTATTATTTTGTAGCAGTGTTTTACTATAGGAATGCATTGCAAATGAGGAAGAAAGGGATTGTCAGTGGTCAGGAATGAATGCAAGCATTACTGATAGAATAGGGCTATTATATGTATAATTATTATTTTGTAGCAGTGTTTTACTATAGGAATGCATTGCAAATGAGGAAGAAAGGGATTGTCAGTGGTCAGGAATGAATGCAAGCATTACTGATAGAATAGGGCTATTATATGTATAATTATTATTTTGTAGCAGTGTTTTACTATAGGAATGCATTGCAAATGAGGAAGAAAGGGATTGTCAGTGGTCAGGAATGAATGCAAGCATTACTGATAGAATAGGGCTATTATATGTATAATTATTATTTTGTAGCAGTGTTTTACTATAGGAATGCATTGCAAATGAGGAAGAAAGGGATTGTCAGTGGTCAGGAATGAATGCAAGCATTACTGATAGAATAGGGCTATTATATGTATAATTATTATTTTGTAGCAGTGTTTTACTATAGGAATGCATTGCAAATGAGGAAGAAAGGGATTGTCAGTGGTCAGGAATGAATGCAAGCATTACTGATAGAATAGGGCTATTATATGTATAATTATTATTTTGTAGCAGTGTTTTACTATAGGAATGCATTGCAAATGAGGAAGAAAGGGATTGTCAGTGGTCAGGAATGAATGCAAGCATTACTGATAGAATAGGGCTATTATATGTAGAATTATTATTTTGTAGCAGTGTTTTACTAATGTTTTACTATAGGAATGCATTGGAAAATGAGGAAGAAAGGGATTGTCAGTGGTCAGGAATGAATGCAAGCATTACTGATAGAATAGGGCTATTATATGTATAATTATTATTTTGTAGCAGTGTTTTACTATAGGAATGCATTGCAAATGAGGAAGAAAGGGATTGTCAGTGGTCAGGAATGAATGCATGCATTACTGATAGAATAGGGCTATTATATGTATAATTATTATTTTGTAGCAGTGTTTTACTATAGGAATGCATTGCAAATGAGGAAGAAAGGGATTGTCAGTGGTCAGGAATGAATGCATGCATTACTGATAGAATAGGGCTATTATATGTAGAATTATTATTTTGTAGCAGTGTTTTACTATAGGAATGCATTGCAAATGAGGAAGAAAGGGATTGTCAGTGGTCAGGAATGAATGCAAGCATTACTGATAGAATAGGGCTATTATATGTATAATTATTATTTTGTAGCAGTGTTTACTATAGGAATGCATTGCAAATGAGGAAGAAAGGGATTGTCAGTGGTCAGGAATGAATGCAAGCATTACTGATAGAATAGGGCTATTATATGTATAATTATTATTTTGTAGCAGTGTTTTACTATAGGAATGCATTGCAAATGAGGAAGAAAGGGATTGTCAGTGGTCAGGAATGAATGCATGCATTACTGATAGAATAGAGCTATTATATGTATAATTATTATTTTGTAGCATTGTTTTACTATAGGAATGCATTGCAAATGAGGAAGAAATGGATTGTCAGTGGTCAGGAATGAATGCAAGCATTACTGATAGAATAGGGCTATTATATGTATAATTATTATTTTGTAGCAGTGTTTTACTATAGGAATGCATTGCAAATGAGGAAGAAAGGGATTGTCAGTGGTCAGGAATGAATGCAAGCATTACTGATAGAATAGGGCTATTATATGTATAATTATTATTTTGTAGCAGTGTTTTACTATAGGAATGCATTGCAAATGAGGAAGAAAGGGATTGTCAGTGGTCAGGAATGAATGCAAGCATTACTGATAGAATAGGCTATTATATGTATAATTATTATTTTGTAGCAGTGTTTTACTATAGGAATGCATTGCAAATGAGGAAGAAAGGGATTGTCAGTGGTCAGGAATGAATGCAAGCATTACTGATAGAATGGTCATGGAATGATTATGCAGTGTTTTACTATAGGAATGCATTGCAAATAGGAAAGGGATTGTAGTTCAGGAATGAATATTACTGATAGAATAGGGCTATTATATGTATAATATTATTTTGTAGCAGTGTTTTACTATAGGGCTATTAAATATATATAATTATTATTTTGTAGCAGTGTTTTACTATAGGAATGCATTGCAAATGAGGAAGAAAGGGATTGTCAGTGGTCAGGAATGAATGCAAGCATTACTGATAGAATAGGGCTATTATATGTATAATTATTATTTTGTAGCAGTGTTTTACTATAGGAATGCATTGCAAATGAGGAAGAAAGGGATTGTCAGTGGTCAGGAATGAATGCAAGCATTACTGATAGAATAGGGCTATTATATGTATAATTATTATTTTGTAGCAGTGTTTTACTATAGGAATGCATTGCAAATGAGGAAGAAAGGGATTGTCAGTGGTCAGGAATGAATGCAAGCATTACTGATAGAATAGGGCTATTATATGTATAATTATTATTTTGTAGCAGTGTTTTTACTATAGGAATGCATTGCAAATGAGGAAGAAAGGGATTGTCAGTGGTCAGGAATGAATGCAAGCATTACTGATAGAATAGGGCTATTATATGTATAATTATTATTTTGTAGCAGTGTTTTACTATAGGAATGCATTGCAAATGAGGAAGAAAGGGATTGTCAGTGGTCAGGAATGAATGCAAGCATTACTGATAGAATAGGGCTATTATATGTATAATTATTATTTTGTAGCAGTGTTTTACTATAGGAATGCATTGCAAATGAGGAAGAAAGGGATTGTCAGTGGTCAGGAATGAATGCAAGCATTACTGATAGAATAGGGCTATTATATGTATAATTATTATTTTGTAGCAGTGTTTTACTATAGGAATGCATTGCAAATGAGGAAGAAAGGGATTGTCAGTGGTCAGGAATGAATGCAAGCATTACTGATAGAATAGGGCTATTATATGTATAATTATTATTTTGTAGCAGTGTTTTACTATAGGAATGCATTGCAAATGAGGAAGAAAGGGATTGTCAGTGGTCAGGAATGAATGCAAGCATTACTGATAGAATAGGGCTATTATATGTATAATTATTATTTTGTAGCAGTGTTTTACTATAGGAATGCATTGCAAATGAGGAAGAAAGGGATTGTCAGTGGTCAGGAATGAATGCAAGCATTACTGATAGAATAGGGCTATTATATGTATAATTATTATTTTGTAGCAGTGTTTTACTATAGGAATGCATTGCAAATGAGGAAGAAAGGGATTGTCAGTGGTCAGGAATGAATGCAAGCATTACTGATAGAATAGGGCTATTATATGTATAATTATTATTTTGTAGCAGTGTTTTACTATAGGAATGCATTGCAAATGAGGAAGAAAGGGATTGTCAGTGGTCAGGAATGAATGCAAGCATTACTGATAGAATAGGGCTATTATATGTATAATTATTATTTTGTAGCAGTGAATTTTACTATAGGAATGCATTGCAAATGAGGAAGAAAGGGATTGTCAGTGGTCAGGAATGAATGCAAGCATTACTGATAGAATAGGGCTATTATATGTATAATTATTATTTTGTAGCAGTGTTTTACTATAGGAATGCATTGCAAATGAGGAAGAAAGGGATTGTCAGTGGTCAGGAATGAATGCAAGCATTACTGATAGAATAGGGCTATTATATGTATAATTATTATTTTGTAGCAGTGTTTTACTATAGGAATGCATTGCAAATGAGGAAGAAAGGGATTGTCAGTGGTCAGGAATGAATGCAAGCATTACTGATAGAATAGGGCTATTATATGTATAATTATTATTTTGTAGCAGTGTTTTACTATAGGAATGCATTGCAAATGAGGAAGAAAGGATTGTCAGTGGTCAGGAATGAATGCAAGCATTACTGATAGAATAGGGCTATTATATGTATAATTATTATTTTGTAGCAGTGTTTTACTATAGGAATGCATTGCAAATGAGGAAGAAAGGGATTGTCAGTGGTCAGGAATGAATGCAAGCATTACTGATAGAATAGGGCTATTATATGTATAATTATTATTTTGTAGCAGTGTTTTACTATAGGAATGCATTGCAAATGAGGAAGAAAGGGATTGTCAGTGGTCAGGAATGAATGCAAGCATTACTGATAGAATAGGGCTATTATATGTATAATTATTATTTTGTAGCAGTGTTTTACTATAGGAATGCATTGCAAATGAGGAAGAAAGGGATTGTCAGTGGTCAGGAATGAATGCAAGCATTACTGATAGAATAGGGCTATTATATGTATAATTATTATTTTGTAGCAGTGTTTTACTATAGGAATGCATTGCAAATGAGGAAGAAAGGGATTGTCAGTGGTCAGGAATGAATGCAAGCATTACTGATAGAATAGGGCTATTATATGTATAATTATTATTTTGTAGCAGTGTTTTACTATAGGAATGCATTGCAAATGAGGAAGAAAGGGATTGTCAGTGGTCAGGAATGAATGCAAGCATTACTGATAGAATAGGGCTATTATATGTATAATTATTATTTTGTAGCAGTGTTTTACTATAGGAATGCATTGCAAATGAGGAAGAAAGGGATTGTCAGTGGTCAGGAATGAATGCAAGCATTACTGATAGAATAGGGCTATTATATGTATAATTATTATTTTGTAGCAGTGTTTTACTATAGGAATGCAAATTGCAAATGAGGAAGAAAGGATTGTCAGTGGTCAGGAATGTCAGGAATGAATGCAAGCATTACTGATAGAATAGGGCTATTATATGTATAATTATTATTTTTAGCAGTGTTTTACTATAGGAATGCATTGCAAATGAGGAAGAAAGGATTGTCAGTGGTCAGGAATGAATGCAAGCATTACTGATAGAATAGGGCTATTATATGTATAATTATTATTTTGTAGCAGTGTTTTACTATAGGAATGCATTGCAAATGAGGAAGAAAGGGATTGTCAGTGGTCAGGAATGAATGCAAGCATTACTGATAGAATAGGCTATTATATGTATAATTATTATTTTGTAGCAGTGTTTTACTATAGGAATGCATTGCAAATGAGGAAGAAAGGGATTGTCAGTGGTCAGGAATGAATGCAAGCATTACTGATAGAATAGGGCTATTATATGTATAATTATTATTTTGTAGCAGTGTTTTACTATAGGAATGCATTGCAAATGAGGAAGAAAGGATTGTCAGTGGTCAGGAATGAATGCAAGCATTACTGATAGAATAGGGCTATTATATGTATAATTATTATTTTGTAGCAGTGTTTTACTATAGGAATGCATTGCAAATGAGGAAGAAAGGGATTGTCAGTGGTCAGGAATGAATGCAAGCATTACTGATAGAATAGGGCTATTATATGTATAATTATTATTTTGTAGCAGTGTTTTACTATAGGAATGCATTGCAAATGAGGAAGAAAAGGGATTGTCAGTGGTCAGGAATGAATGCAAGCATTACTGATAGAATAGGGCTATTATATGTATAATTATTATTTTGTAGCAGTGTTTTACTATAGGAATGCATTGCAAATGAGGAAGAAAGGGATTGTCAGTGGTCAGGAATGAATGCAAGCATTACTGATAGAATAGGGCTATTATATGTATAATTATTATTTTGTAGCAGTGTTTTACTATAGGAATGCATTGCAAATGAGGAAGAAAGGGATTGTCAGTGGTCAGGAATGAATGCAAGCATTACTGATAGAATAGGGCTATTATATGTATAATTATTATTTTGTAGCAGTGTTTTTATTGCATTGAAAATGAGGAAGAAAAGGATTTTAGTGGTAGGAATGCATTGATAGAATGAGGAATGTATAATTAATTTTGTAGCAGTGATTGTCATTGCAAATGGAAGAAAGGGATTGAATGGAATGAATTGCATTACTGATAGAATAGGGCTATTATATGTATAATTATTATTTTGTAGCAGTGTTTTACTATAGGAATGCATTGCAAATGAGGAAGAAAGGGATTGTCAGTGGTCAGGAATGAATGCAAGCATTACTGATAGAATAGGGCTATTATATGTATAATTATTATTTTGTAGCAGTGTTTTACTATAGGAATGCATTGCAAATGAGGAAGAAAGGGATTGTCAGTGGTCAGGAATGAATGCAAGCATTACTGATAGAATAGGGCTATTATATGTATAATTATTATTTTGTAGCAGTGTTTTACTATAGGAATGCATTGCAAATGAGGAAGAAAGGGATTGTCAGTGGTCAGGAATGAATGCAAGCATTACTGATAGAATAGGGCTATTATATGTATAATTATTATTTTGTAGCAGTGTTTTACTATAGGAATGCATTGCAAATGAGGAAGAAAGGGATTGTCAGTGGTCAGGAATGAATGCAAGCATTACTGATAGAATAGGGCTATTATATGTATAATTATTATTTTGTAGCAGTGTTTTACTATAGGAATGCATTGCAAATGAGGAAGAAAGGGATTGTCAGTGGTCAGGAATGAATGCAAGCATTACTGATAGAATAGGGCTATTATATGTATAATTATTATTTTGTAGCAGTGTTTTACTATAGGAATGCATTGCAAATGAGGAAGAAAGGGATTGTCAGTGGTCAGGAATGAATGCAAGTGCATTACTGATAGAATAGGGCTATTATATGTATAATCAGGAATTATTTGCAAGCAGTGTTTTACTATAGGAATGCATTGCAAATGAGGAAGAAAGGGATTGTCAGTGGTCAGGAATGAATGCAAGCATTACTGATAGAATAGGGCTATTATATGTATAATTATTATTTTGTAGCAGTGTTTTACTATAGGAATGCATTGCAAATGAGGAAGAAAGGGATTGTCAGTGGTCAGGAATGAATGCAAGCATTACTGATAGAATAGGGCTATTATATGTATAATTATTATTTTGTAGCAGTGTTTTTACTATAGGAATGCATTGCAAATGAGGAAGAAAGGGATTGTCAGTGGTCAGGAATGAATGCAAGCATTACTGATAGAATAGGGCTATTATATGTATAATTATTATTTTGTAGCAGTGTTTTACTATAGGAATGCATTGCAAATGAGGAAGAAAGGGATTGTCAGTGGTCAGGAATGAATGCAAGCATTACTGATAGAATAGGGCTATTATATGTATAATTATTATTTTGTAGCAGTGTTTTACTATAGGAATGCATTGCAAATGAGGAAGAAAGGGATTGTCAGTGGTCAGGAATGAATGCAAGCATTACTGATAGAATAGGCTATTATATGTATAATTATTATTTTGTAGCAGTGTTTTACTATAGGAATGCATTGCAAATGAGGAAGAAAGGGATTGTCAGTGGTCAGGAATGAATGCAAGCATTACTGATAGAATAGGGCTATTATATGTATAATTATTATTTTGTAGCAGTGTTTTACTATAGGAAATGCATTGCAAATGAGGAAGAAAGGGATTGTCAGTGGTCAGGAATGAATGCAAGCATTACTGATAGAATAGGGCTATTATATGTATAATTATTATTTTGTAGCAGTGTTTTACTATAGGAATGCATTGCAAATGAGGAAGGAAGGGATTGTCAGTGGTCAGGAATGAATGCAAGCATTACTGATAGAATAGGGCTATTATATGTATAATTATTATTTTGTAGTAGTGTTTTACTATAGGAATGCATTGCAAATGAGGAAAGAAAGGGATTGCATTCTGATAGAATGGTATAGGAATGAATGCAAGCAGTGTTTTACTATAGGAATAGAATAGGGGGATTATATGGTCAGGAATAATTAGCATTATTTTTATTATATGTATAATTTTACTATAGGAATGCATTGCAAATGAGGAAGAAAGGGATTGTCAGTGGTCAGGAATGAATGCAAGCATTACTGATAGAATAGGGCTATTATATGTATAATTATTATTTTGTAGCAGTGTTTTACTATAGGAATGCATTGCAAATGAGGAAGAAAGGGATTGTTTGTGGTCAGGAATGAATGCAATTATTATTTTGATAGAATAGGGCTATTATATGTATGAATTATTATTTTGTATGTATAATTATTATTTTTACTATAGGAATGCATTGCAAATGAGGAAGAAAGGGATTGTCAGTGGTCAGGAATGAATGCAAGCATTACTGATAGAATAGGGCTATTATATGTATAATTATTATTTTGTAGCAGTGTTTTACTATAGGAATGCATTGCAAATGAGGAAGAAAGGGATTGTTTGTGGTCAGGAATGAATGCAAGCATTACTGATAGAATAGGGCTATTATATGTATAATTATTATTTTGTAGCAGTGTTTTACTATAGGAATGCATTGCAAATGAGGAAGAAAGGGATTGTCAGTGGTCAGGAATGAATGCAAGCATTACTGATAGAATAGGGCAGTGTTTATATGTATGCAAATTATTATTTTGTAGCAGAATGGCTATATATTATAATTTTATTTATAAGTGAATGCATTGCAAATGAGGAAGAAAGGGATTGTCAGTGGTCAGGAATGAATGCATGCAAGCATTACTGATAGAATAGGCTATTAATATAATTAAAGCATTACTGATAGAATAGGGCTATTATATGTATAATTATTATTTTGTAGCAGTGTTTTACTATAGGAATGCATTGCAAATGAGGAAGAAAGGGATTGTCAGTGGTCAGGAATGAATGCAAGCATTACTGATAGAATAGGGCTATTATATGTATAATTATTATTTTGTAGCAGTGTTTTACTATAGGAATGCATTGCAAATGAGGAAGAAAGGGATTGTCAGTGGTCAGGAATGAATGCAAGCATTACTGATAGAATAGGGCTATTATATGTAGAATTATTATTTTGTAGCAGTGTTTTACTATAGGAATGCATTGCAAATGAGGAAGAAAGGGATTGTCAGTGGTCAGGAATGAATGCAAGCATTACTGATAGAATAGGGCTATTATATGTATAATTATTATTTTGTAGCAGTGTTTTACTATAGGAATGCATTGCAAATGAGGAAGAAAGGGATTGTCAGTGGTCAGGAATGAATGCAAGCATTACTGATAGAATAGGGCTATTATATGTATAATTATTATTTTGTAGCAGTGTTTTACTATAGGAATGCATTGCAAATGAGGAAGAAAGGGATTGTCAGTGGTCAGGAATGAATGCAAGCATTACTGATAGAATAGGCTTTTATATGTATAATTATTAAAATAGCAATGTTTTACTATAGGAATGCATTGCAAATGAGGAAGAAAGGGATTGTCAGTGGTCAGGAATGAATGCAAGCATTACTGATAGAATAGGGCTATTATATGTATAATTATTATTTTGTAGCAGTGTTTTACTATAGGAATGCATTGCAAATGAGGAAGAAAGGGATTGTCAGTGGTCAGGAATGAATGCAAGCATTACTGATAGAATAGGGCTATTATATGTATAATTATTATTTTGTAGCAGTGTTTTACTATAGGAATGCATTGCAAATGAGGAAGAAAGGATTGTCAGTGGTCAGGAATGAATGCAAGCATTACTGATAGAATAGGGCTATTATATGTATAATTATTATTTTGTAGCAGTGTTTTACTATAGGAATGCATTGCAAATGAGGAAGAAAGGGATTGTCAGTGGTCAGGAATGAATGCAAGCATTACTGATAGAATAGGGCTATTATATGTAGAATTTATTATTTTTGTAGCAGTGTTTTTACTATAGGAATGCATTGCAAATGAGGAAGAAAGGGATTGTCAGTGGTCAGGAATGAATGCAAGCATTACTGATAGAATAGGGCTATTATATGTATAATTATTATTTTGTAGCAGTGTTTTACTATAGGAATGCATTGCAAATGAGGGAAGAAATAGAATAGGGGGTAGAATTATTGTCAGTGTTTTTACTATGGTGCATTGGAATGAATGCAAGAATTACATTACTAGAATAGGGCTATTATATGTAGAATTATTATTTTGTAGCAGTGTTTTACTATAGGAATGCATTGCAAATGAGGAAGAAAGGGATTGTCAGTGGTCAGGAATGAATGCAAGCATTACTGATAGAATAGGGCTATTATATGTAGAATTATTATTTTGTAGCAGTGTTTTACTATAGGAATGCATTGCAAATGAGGAAGAAAGGATTGTCAAGTGGTCAGGAATGAATGCAAGCATTACTGATAGAATAGGGCTATTATATGTAGAATTATTATTTTGTAGCAGTGTTTTACTATAGGAATGCATTGAAAATGAGGAAGAAAGGGATTGTCAGTGGTCAGGAATGAATGCAAGCATTACTCATAGAATAGGGCTATTACGACAAGCAGGATTGAATCGCCTCAGAATTCCAAAACCCTTGGTGAATTGCTATCTACCCCACCCTCACAATCCCAATGAATTATGCACCAAAACATTATCAGACTACTACAGCCTTTCTTGACATTAAGGAAAAAAAAATCAATTTAAAAATGTTAAATATCAAGGATTTGTTTTAAAAATGGCATAGGAAAAATGAATGATCTGTAAATTAATTTAGAAGAAAATTATCCTTACCAAAAATGCAGCCTGGCATTCATTGAAGGCCTTAATTTCTTTCGTACAGCTATTTGGTGAAAAGTCAGTTGTCTTCCAGCAAGAGAGAAGCACACCCAGTTCTTCAACACATGGCACCACTGTAAAAAAATAAATAAATAAGTATATCCAAAGAAATTTTAGATTAGCAACTAAATAAATACACTTAATACAAGGATAGGGGGTTTTAATAATTAGCAGGGGAGTATTTCTTTTTTTTTTACAATATGCTAGAAATGGGAATCATCTAACCTGCTAGCCTACAGAAGACTGTAGAAGATTTTTAAAGAATTGGATATTTCTGAAATTAAAAAAAAAAATTCCAAATCGTCAAGACCCTGTGTTCAAAACCAGAAGTATAAAACAGGAATACAGAGAAATGCTTGACCCTTACTGATTAGACTTGACCCCATATCCTCATGACATCAGTTTAAACTGACGCTTTATTGTTTATCTATATGTTATGACCATTTTACATAAAGTCCATATTTTCTTGATTTCAGATGACAATGCGGAAATTTTCCAATTTCACCGAGATGTTCAATTTCCAAACTCATAGTGCATAGTTTAAAATTATGAACAAAAATAAGTGTCAGTTTAAACTGATACCAGGAGGATATAGGTTTAAAGTTCATATTTCCTTGATCTCAGATGAAAACTTGGAAATTTTCCAACATATTTCACTGAAATGATCACTTTCCAAATTTATAGTTTATCATTATAGTTTACATAAAATCAGAAAATCATTTAATGGGTCGAAAACATAGAACTAAAATAAACATTTTTTTTTCAGAAGCACTAACATTTCTTCAAACCTTGTGAACTGGCACTGCAGAATCCCAAACAAAACCCTGTAACAAATAACAGAAACCATTTCCCTTGAGGACTTTCAATATCAGAAACTGCTAAAATGGATATCACTCCAAAAGAAAATAATGACATAATCATGATGTTTGATATTCCACACTACTGCAAACAAAAGGTTAGGAAGGAAACTCCCATCAATACTGGAAAGAGTGATAACAGATTCTGGATTTGAGAAACCTATTTTCCTGAAAAATTGTTTTAAGAGAAAGATTTTATAAATTCCAACTGAAAGCAGTACTGTCTGCTTGGTCAATGAATGCCAAATGTTTCCTTGTAGGGAAAAGGCTAATATCAATACTGGAAAGAGCAATAACAGCTACTGTACTAGAGAAACCTACTTTCCTGAAAAATTGTTTTAAGAGAAAGATTTTTATAAAATTTCACCCAAAAGTAGTACTGGCTGCTTGGTCAATGAATACCAAATATTTCCTTATAGGGAAACAGCTAATATCAATGCTTTGAAATGACTGAGAAAAATAATGGAGTGGTTTCAGGTTGTGCTCTGCATGGTTTTAAATTCAGAGTAGTCCTTCTGCTAGTATACCAACAAAGGCTAGAGAGCCCAATCTTACCTTGCAATTTAACCCATAGCTGGGGTGAGATGGATTCATGTCTTTCCTAACATTAATGTGAAAAAAGAAGTTTGGCTTGCTGATGCCACTATCTGCACAGATAAAGAGCCAAGTTCATTCATCTTATTAAATGTACAGGCTTTAGATAATTTAAAAATGTCATTACAAAAAAATTAGAAGTGGTGGCAACTAAATTTTTGTTGGATATTAATACGTTATTAAAATTCTTTTAATAATATTAATAGTTTTATTAATGTTATGTTTTTATATTTCAAACCACAATTAAGGAATTACCAGGACAAATAATATAGTTTTTGCTTTTCTAGGTCCACTGGGAATGCATTAATGGTTATTGCTAAAGGAGTTACTCAAGATTTAGAGAAGAATAGCCAAACTTGGGCTGTTGCTTTAGAGGTTTCAAAGACATTTAACAGAGTTTGATCTTCTTCACAAGTTGAAGAGTTATGGTGTTTCTGGGCATTTTGTTGTTTCAATCTTTCTTATGAAAGCACATAATGAAAGTTGTTTTGAATGACCACTCCTCTAAATCATTTTGCATTTATATGGGCATCCCCCAGGGCCCTATTCTTAAATCCACTTTGTTCTTTTTTCTTCTACGACCTCCATGATGTCATCAGTTCCCAACTCGGCATCTATGCTGATGACAGAACTATTTACTGCTGTCTTCATCATCAATAATACCAAACTGGCAGCTGATCTTGAAAATGACCTCCAGTCTGTTTCTAAGTGAGGCAAGAAGTTGTTTGCGAACTTTAACGCCTCTAAAACAAAACAGTTCTCTATTAATCATCTTAAAGAATTTTTTTTTGGTTTCCATCAGCATTGTTACTACTAACCTCTGCGAGAGCATCTCATGCCACCTTCTTGATCACATGTTTTCTGACTAATTTTTTTTTTTTAAATTTATAATTACAGTTACTCATCATTTTGTGTTGATTTAAATGTTCTTGTTCAGACATTTTTATAAGTTTATGAACATAAAAATTTATTTTCCTAATTATTTCTTTATAAAATGGTAAATAATAAATATTTCATTATAGTTGGTTTACATATTTTTATAATCTTATATAAATATAAAATTATTCTTCTAAATAAGCAATCTAATAAATAAATAGTACAATATTTACATCAATCGGACTATTTTCCTCATCTTTGTTACATATTTATTACAACATTTCGGTCATTGTATGCTCCAGCCTTCTTCAGGTGGTTGGAATGTCGAACCGAGCCCTTTATTTTGCTCACTGGGGTAGACTGTTCTAGTTCTACGTGCCAATTTGATGTTAGTAATCAGTTATTTCCTATTGATTTCCCTCTCCAAGTTCTTTGCTGCCTTAACCAGGTATTGAACTCACACTCTTTGGGTCCTGTCACTGGATCTAACCAATGCCTTTATCCACTGTGCCATGTGTCCTTGAGGACATCTGTGTATGAATTTCTGGGTATTATAAACCTAATGTCATCAGCAACATTTTTTTACCAGTGCTCATATTGCAATTTGTAATAAATATAGCGACAAAGATGAGGACAATAGTCTGAATAATGTAAATATTGTACATAATACCTCATCTCAGAAATATAGACAGATATTAAATAGTGTTTAATATTTTTGTTGTCTATTCTCAAGAATAAATATGATGTATAAATTCACCTTTATATGTTTGTGTTTTATTAAAATTGTAATCATTGCTTTTTAAAACAAACATTGTCAAAGGAATAAAAAAATAAAAAAATAAAAAATAATATGGTATAATAGCAGTGCCAGGAGAATAGTTATCCTGTTGTCACACTTTTGACGGGTATCAAGGTTAAACATTACTAGAATTTCATTCCTATTTGGCTATTGTCATTTCCAATAACGGTAATATTCTTGACATCTGAACAGGTCTTGACTTCATTTTTAAAAAATGTGACATTACTTTCCAGACACCCACATCATCAAGCAACCAAATGCCCGAGTTTTGTTCATTTAACTTGAGGAATTTTGTTTGTTTTTTTTCACATCAGCAGAGTCTTGTCAAAATCCAGACAACTACCAAAACAAAATTCATCAAACGACTTCACAACAAAAAATAACAAAAGACAAATTTACTGCATTAGTCAATCCTTGTACAGATTTCCCACGACAGGTGAGAATCGTGTACGCATTTTAGCAAAGGTATGCAGTTGATTAAAATCTATAAAATGCAAAGTTGAACAGAGAAAAGCATTTTCATAAAGATTTTTAGGATTGGCAGCAGTTAACAGCTGGGGAAGTGATACTAACACGTGTGGTTTTTTTCTTACATACAAATATTTTAAAAGCCTACTCACCGAGAAATGTTGGAAGGTTTGGAGACAAAAAAATTCCAGTGACATCTGAAAAATGCCTGTTTGAATTTCTGGAATGAGGAGTTACCATTATTTACACTATTTACATTTGGGCTATTGTCCCCATCTTTGTTATTGGAACAATAGCCTCGTGCATTGTGTCTCAACCTTTTTTTACTTCAGGGTGCAATTTTCTATCCATTTTAGGACCACACAAGATGCATCTTTTTTTCTTTGGATGGTTCCTGGGCAGAGTATTGCTTACTAGTGTTTGTAGTTGTATTATTACCTGCAAGACCTGAATTCCTTTAGCATTTGACCATTTTTAGATTATTTCCAAGAGATTTAGGTTCATGAATAATATAAATGACTAGCAGTAGATGTATAAGAAAACAGGGATGTAACAATAAGAGATAGATCAAGTATCGACCATCATAAAAAGACTGAAAAATAAAATTGACAAAGATTATTGTTTAAGGTTGATGGACATGCATGTCTTAATTATTTTTTTTTTTTTTTTTTTTTATGAATTGGTCAAACCCAAAACTCAAACAAAAACATTGTTTTCAATCGTTATGAGTCTACCGATTGAATAGAATTTTATTATAAACAATTATCTTGTAAATGGAATTTTTTAAACCATTCTGAATGTAAAAATAAAAGAAAAAAAGTGTGCAAGACAATAAGAAACACTACCAAAAAAAAAAAAGTGATATTTTTGTTGAAATTTGTTTAAAAAAATGTAGGGAAATCCGATCCCATATATAAAAACACACACACACATACAAACAACCTGGGTTTTATAATAAGTATAACTCGATATGAGTTGTCCCCTTTCATTCTGGTAATTAAATGCCTCTTAATCGTGTTTTCAAATTGATTTCATGCAAAAACAATTGTGTTTTTTCCAATTTTGGCACTGTCAGAACCACTGCAAGGTAATTTTTATAATTTAAGTTTTGTTGAAATCAGTTGAAAAATGTAGGAAATCCGATCCAATATATAAATGAACAGACACACACACAACCTGGGTTTTATAATAAGTATGATAAAAGAACTGAATCACAAGATCTTCTTGCAAATTGTGAAGGTCTAGGCTTTTAATGTAAAATATTGTAAGATGGAGTTCTTCCTTTTGCCGTTTCAATTTTGGTTGAGAAGACTAAATTTCAGACTTATCCTTCGATTAATACTTTTTATTTATCATTGAAGGGTTTGAAGAATCATTTCTCTCAGCTTTGTTGTCATCATTCATATCATCATCCAAAAGCTTCCTAATAAAAAAAAAACAAGGATTTTGCATAATGGCTCCTATTTAGAATAGACAGTATTTGTTATTTAATTCAATATTTCAACATTGGGTCCAACAGACCCACTTGGTAATAGAAGTCACCCACCAAAATTTTATTTTTTGTTGTAAATTTATTTTCTTTATGTAGATTATATAAAAAATAAATCACAAAAATAATTTAGAGAAAATAACTACAAGGGTGAAAAAATTAGTTTTGAAAAAAAAATTATAGGTCCATTGGACCCAGTGGTGGACCGAATGTTTTAAATAATTTTTGCAGATCTGTATTCATTAGGCCTTTCTCAAGTCAAAACATTTGTTAGAATAAAACAATATTTATTTTTTTAAAATCATTTTAGAAGTGGGGGTCCTGTTCATAATATAAATACAGTGTCAAATAAATCCCTGACTTTATAAAGTTATCTGTACTTTGCTTTTATTTATAAATGACGAGTTTGAAACTGTGCTAACATAGGAGTTATCATTATTTGCACTACATTTGGAGTCTTGCCTTTGTCGTCAAGTTTTGAGACAAAAAAAAATTCTAAATAACACCCTTCTGAATTTCTGGAACAAGGAGTTATAATTGTTTACACTATTTATATTCAAACTATTATCCTTATCTTTGTTATTGCTATCACTTTTCAGCCATTGTGCCCTTCAGCCTTCATCAGGTGTATATCAATCTGGATAATCTACAGGGAATTCTGAACTGAACCATTTATTTAATCTACAAGGGTAGGCTATTCTCATGCTACTGCCCATGTCTCGGGATATCTTGTCTAGTTCTTATTTTTTAGTACTGCTCAAATTATCGCTCACCCTGTTTGCCACTGAATCAAAGTACACACTGCCCAGTCCAGGGATTGAACTCACAATTACTACCACTGTAGATTAAATAAAAGGTTCAGAACAGAATTACCCATGAGGTTATCCAGATCAATATATAGTAAAAGCTGAGACCTAACTGCCAATCTAGTAGCATGAAAAATTATCAGAACAATTGCCATGAAAATATTTGTAGAAAAAACAGAGGGAAGCCATGTTGGTGAGAAAATGACTGAAGTTGAGATGCCAGGTCAGGATCAATAACATTGTAGAACCTTCAAGAAAAATATACAATCCACACCTAATTGCTATTATCCTACTCTGCATGTTGGAAATGCTTGAGCGTTTTTGTTAGAATGGCTAATCAGAAGACATGCTTTAAAAACAATAAAGTAAAATTTACCTTCCATCATCATGGCTGATGCTAACCTCCAAGAAAGTGACTCAATTGCGCCTTCTCAGACTAATATTTTCAGCCAAGATGAAGTGGGAAGATTATATTAAATCACTTGATAAGTCTGTAGCTAAGAAAGTTGGTACACTATGTCACACTAGACAATTTTTCTCGCCAGGATCTATCTATACAGTAAGCATGCAGAGAAAGCAAATTAGCATGATGCAGGGGGTGGGGAGCGGATAAGAGGTGGATTCATACCTTTCCCAATGGTATTTGTACATTAGTGAACATAATGAACCTGACCTGAATTGGAACTCAGTTCTCCAATTTCCTACTCAAAGCTGTTATCCATTACACCACACACACACATCCAAGCTTACAGTTATTCCCAAGCAGTCAACCATCTAGATACTGACCAGGTTTGACGTTGCTTAACTTCAATGTTCATATGAGAACCAGTGTTTCAATATGATGTGACCATAATCCAGAAGAGCCACACATCCAAGTTTATAGCACCTAGTATTCCCAAGCAGTCAACCATCTAGATACTGACCAGGCTTGACGTTGCTTAACTTTGGTGACCATATGTGAACCAGTATTTCAGTGTGTTCAAATAATTGAGTAAAAAAGCACTTTGTGACAGTATTTATATTATGAATAGGACCCCCTTTCTAAATTGCCAAAAAAAATTGATATCAATATTTTATTTTTTTATTCTGATAAACGCCATGGATTTAACGATTGCTAGTATAGAAAGAATTATTCTTGGAAATATCTTTCCCAATTTTTTTTCTAATGGGTGGACCAATGTATTTAAATAGTGCCTAATAATCAATGGAAAGTGAAACAGTAGGGTTAGAAATTAGAACATCATGGATCCACTTCTAATTGCTATTATCCTAACCTGTATGTTTGAAAGATTTGACAGTTTTTTGTTAGAAAGTTACTAATCAAAAACAGTGAGTAAAAAAAAAAAAAAAAAAAAGTAAAATACCAAAACACCACCAACAGTCTTACATAGTTTTTTTTTTTAATTGCTTTTTTTTTATGCAGCAGCAGTCCCCAACTGTTTTGCACTGGTGTCATGCAAGGCAATTTTCCCACAGACCGGTGGGAGGGAGAAATCAGTGTCGGTCACACACATAACAAAACACAATCACAACAGTCAATAAAATGAAAAAAAAAAACAAAGGTTTATTATTTCTGTGTTGCTCAGTACCAAATGGTCCATGTACCAGTGTTTGGGTACCTCTACTATAGAGTCCAGAGAAACCATATTTGAGATCTTGCACAAGTGAAAGAAGTATTCTAAAAGCTAAGTAAAGTGATGAAAAACGGAAAAATTTTGTTAGAAACAGAGAAAAAGAGTGCTGGATTGCTATGTGATATAAATCCTTTTATATGTTTTTTTTTAACAATGTTGTTTAATCTGCACAAGGTTCAAGAGCCACTCACGGTAGAGGGTCACAGAGTAAGAGACACAGTTTAAGGGGATATGTGGATAAGATAACAGCTAAACCTACACTTGGATAGGTTAAGATTGTAGTGATCAGGGAGCAACCTCTTGAGAGTCAATTCCACAAATCACAGTGAATACTGGACAATCCATCCACAGATGAGCCAAAAATTAGATGCAGCAGAAATATGGTTCTACAGAAGGATAATGAGAATTTCATGGACGGAACAAGATGCCACAAAGAAGTCTCAAAGAAAATGGCAAGAGAAAAAAAAAATCACTCCCACTCATGATGTAATGAATATGCATACACCTGCGTTCCTCCTCACAGTAATATGATTGGCTGGTGTCAGCCATAAATACAGACTGATTTGGAGGTACATGTACGATGCCTATTGCCTATCAGTCCATTACGGTTACCTGCTAGATTGTCCTACTCGGTTACTTTGGTACTTTGAACAAATATATCCCTTTCCAGGATATAACAACCAGAAAAAGACAGCTGAAGTTCCTTGAACACATAATGTGGAAAGAAGGCTTAGAAAACTTAACTCTCACAGGGCATATCAAGGGAAAGAGAGATAGAGGAAGGCATCAAGATACTTGCCTGATAAGCTTGTGTGAATTGATGGCAGAATGGTAGTATGTTATCAGAAGCCTTAGCAGAAAGAGAACAACTAATAACAGCTACAAAAAGATAGGAAATTGTGGAGAGCTATGATCACCTATGTCCTGAAGAGATGCTGTACATAGGAGAAGAATAGCTCTGTCCTGAAAATATCCGCCCATTCAAAACTAACAAAAGAAAAAGAAAAAAAAAAAAAGCACCAACAACACAGACCAACAGCATTTTCATCCACTTCAAAAATATTTTCTTTCGAACCTCATACACTTAGGGCACCTCTCAATATGAGGTAATAGTTGATAGGGTTAATCTGGTTGACCATCACTGCTGAATAGTGAGTGCGATCCTGACTGGGTGCCACAGACAAAATCGAACATTATTAACCCAACAAGGATTAACAGGTCATAAAACCAACCGAAACTAACCTTAAATAATAACAATAAAAGATTAGACTAATATCATCATCACCATCACTATTGCTACAACGGTATATACCCCCTTTTATAGCAGTGAATGCTGGACAATCTCATCACAGATGAATTTTTTTCTTAAAATGACTTGAGGCCTTAATCCATGACAATCCCTTTCTTCATTTGCAATTCTATAAAAATAATAATTAGATTATATAATATTCTTATCAGTAAGAAACAGTTCATTTCTGATCCAATGACAATCCCTTTTCTTCATTTGCAACATATTCCTATATTAAAACACTGTTACAAAATAATAATTATACATATAAAAATAATTGCAATTGACAATATTTGCAATATCCTATAGTAAAACAGATCCTAATTATACATATAATAGCTCTATTCTATCAGTAATGTTTTGCATTCATTCCTGACCATGACAATCCCTTTCTTCCTCATTTGCAATGCATTCCTATATTAAAACACTGCTACAAAATAATAATTATACATATAATAGCCCTATTCTATTGCATTCCTGGCCACTGACAATTTTTTTCCTCATTTGCAATGCATTCCTATAGTAAAACACTACAAAATAATAATTCTAAATGTTTCTATTCTATCAGTAATGCTTGCATTCATGACCACTGACAAATTTTCTTCCTCATTTGCAATGCATTCCTATATTCATTAATGATATATTCTATTCTATCAATAAAATTAACTGCATTCCTCATTTGCAATGTAGTAAAACACTGCTACAAAATAATAATTATACATATAATAGCCCTATTCTATCAGTAATGCTTTGCATTCATTCCTGACCACTGACAATCCCTTTCTTCCTCATTTGCAATGCATTCCTATATTAAAACACTGCTACAAAATAATAATTATACATATAATAGCCCTATTCTATCAATAAAATTGCACTGACAATAGTTTTCTTCCTCATTTGCAATGCATTCCTATAGTAAAACACTGTTACAAAATAATAATTATATATATAATATTCTATCAGTAATGCTTTCATTCATTTTGACCACTATGGCCCTTTCTTCCTATTTTCAATGCATTCCTATAGTAAAACACTGCTACAAAATAATAATTATACATATAATAGCCCTATTCTATCAATAATGCTTGCATTCATTCCCTGACCACTGACAATCCTTTCTTCGTCATTTGCAATGCATTCCTATAGTAAAACAATGCAAAATAATAATTATACATATAATAGCCCTATTCTATCATAAAGATTGCATTCATTCCTGGCCACTGAAATCCCTTTTCTTCCTCACAATGCATTCCTATATTTTACAAAAATAATAATTATACATATAATAGCCCTATTCTATCAGTAATGCTTGCATTCATTTCCTGACCACTGACAATCCCTTTCTTCCTCATTTTCAATGCATTCCTATAGTAAAACACTGCAATGCATTTATAATTATACTACAATTTATATCAGTAATGCTTGCATTCATTCCTGACCATTTTTAATGACTATAGTAAAACAAGCCCTATTTTCAATGCATTCCTATAGTAAAAATCATTATTTTCAAAATAAAAATACATTATACATATAATAGTTCTATTCTATTCACTTGCATTCATTCCTGACCACTGACAATCCCTTTCTTCCTTATTTTTCCATAGTAAAAATATTCCTATAGTAAAATTCATTTGCAATGACAATTTCCATTATAATTATAATGATGTGTACTCAGTACTTATAACAAATATCTCCCCTAAATATTCAGTTTGTTGAGGTAGAAAATGCCTATACGTAAAAAGAGAGTTTTTTAAAAGATAGCAGTGATAGAAAATTTTCCTTGTATCAGATTTAAGTCAGACTAGACACTAAAAAAAAAAAAAAAAAAAAAAGGAAGGTTCACTCTCTACTGCAGGGTTGGCCAAACTTACTTAATGTAAAAGCTAAATATGATAAAGTTCAGATGTTTGAGAGCCACACTCACTACCCAAATGCACACAAATCTTTCATCCCCTTACCCATGATTTCAGTCTCCCGACATTCCTCTGCGACCCTTACTAACCAGAAATTTCTTTCCTTCTGCTTCCCACCATTCCTTCCCTCAGCACAAAAATCTAATGCGGTCTCAATTCATACCCAGTAAATAATCATAAAGCTTGAATTTTTTTTTCTCATTTACCTTTTATATTAACTGTGATGAAAAAAGGATCTCGGCCAACATATTTCTCCAAGCTGCATATAAATGTCAAATTTATTTTTATTGACGAGCTGTGGTTTGATCACCCCTATTCTATTGGTAATTATGATTCATCTCCCACTGAGGAGCCAACATAACACAAGAGGCATTACTTTCAGAGCAATCCTAATATTCGCCATCTATGATATATGCATTTGAAATGTGGAAATTAACAAAATTGCTTAACAAAAACAAATACGCAATAAATAAAGAATAGTAATAATAATTGGTACTGTTTAAGAAAACTGGTCCATTCATAAAAAAAAATTTTAAAAAAATAAGGAAAGATTTTTATAGATTTTCAGTCATTAGACCGTTCCCTAGTTTGTGGCATTTGTCAGAAATTATTTTAGAAGTGGTGATGGGGGGAGCAAATCCTGTTCATAATGTCGATACAGTGTAAACTTGATAACTGAATTCAGACCTCTCCCACAGGTATTTGTCAATATCATGAACCTAACAGGAATTTGAACTCTGCTCCCTGATTTCCAATTCTGAGCCATTATCCATTACACCAATCGCAAATCTAAGCTTACAGCATATGGTATTCCCAAGCGGTCAATCATCTAGGTATTAACCAGATTTGACATTGGTTCCCATATGATAAGTTAAGCAATGTTACATGATATGCCCATAAGCCCAGACAATTTTTAATAAACTAAGTTCAGATAATTGTATGAAAAACATGGGATAGACTTGTGACAAGATTTCTAAATTAATACAAAAATTTGATGAAAAAAAAATATTCAATATTTTATTCTGATAAATTTAAAATTCTGTAGATTTTAAAATTGCTAATTTACAAAATTTATTCTCTGAAAAATTCTTCACTATTTTTGTTTTTTATTGGGTAGACCAGTATATTTAAATAATGCCTAATAATCAATGGAAAACAAAATGGTAGGTATAGAAATTGATCAGCCTGGGTCAGGGTATAACCAAAGAGAAGAGATACAGAAGTGATTAAAATAAAAATGGAGATTGATAAGGTGTGTAGTAAGAAGAAAAGATCACAGATGGAGCAAAAGGTTGCTTAATTTGTTCCCAATGAATAGCAAGGACAGTAGGAAAAGTCCAGGTAAAAAATGAACAGATAAAATGAAAGTGTTTGATAGTAAAACATGGTGTGGAAAAAATAGCCATAGTCATCATGGAAGAACTTGTAAGAGGCATTTGTTCTGCCATGGACTAGCTATGGCATATGGTGATGATATCCAAGGAGATATGTTCTTAAAGTCTGTTATATGAACTTTCAAGGAACTGTCTTAACAAAATGTAGAAAAAAAAAGATTTATATCTCTCTAGAAAGCATAGAAATTAGAAGTTTTTTCTTTTAATCTTAATTGCAGGCCAATGCAATAAAATTTTAAGCCTGAGATTTCAACAGATCTTCTCTCCTTCTTAAAAGTATAATTTCAAATTACTTGTATTCTTAAATGCAGGAATTTACACACAAGAGGAATAGACTACGCCATAAAGAGACACCTATATATAAACGGACAACGTTACAAGGGGAATAACTCCAGAAATACTATTGAATTACTGCCCTTGAAAGTATTAACATTTTTAATTTAAAAAATATCGTCAACCTCAAAGTAATTGCGATAAAATTTAATTTGATAAAAGAAAACTCCATAAATATCCAATGGCGAAAATTTTTCAGATTTTGAGAGATAAAAATATCTGAAAATTATATATATATATATAATAAAATACTTTGGTCTTCCCTCTTTAATTTTAACAAACATTTACACGTTAAATTTTTTTTTTATCCATTTGGGGACCTTTTTTTTTCTCCAGGGTATACCACTTTTAGTGTTTAGGACAAGTTTTATTATATATATATATATATATATATATACAAATATATGGATATAGATAACGACAGTATGAAGAAAATGAATATTAAAAAAAAAAAATCCTAAAACAGCATAATTGCATATTACATTTTTTTGTTTGTTTTTTTAAATATATTTTTTTCATATATATATATATATATATATATATATATATAAAAGGATCTTTTCTGTTAATTCATCCAAATAATGTAAAGTTGGTTTTATTGCAAATATTCACCCCAAGAAATTATAAATTTTAGAATCAAAAAAATGTTTTTTGTTCACAACAACTCCATTTTATTCAGAATAAAAAAATTAGCAAAAATCAAGGTGTTATTCACATTTCATAAGTGCAGAAGATATTTTAGGTACTTACAAGAAATTTTTTACAATTTAAAAAAATCTGTTTTTAGCTCGTTTATCGAGGTGAGCGCAAATACAGACCTCACACTTAGAAATAGCACACCCAAGTTTCCAATATTTGAGACAATCACAAAGGTCAATCCAACCAGAACACAATGCAACAGCCTTGCACTGGGAGAATTTGATCTGAATTTTAGTAAACAAATTCTTTTTATTTTGAAGTGAATTAACAGAAAAGATCCTATATTTAGGCAGCAAGTATTCATTCAAACAAGATTTATTAAATACAACCAGGATCTGTTTGTTTAATTTTTTATATATTTTTCCAATGTTCAAATACTGTAACATTGTATTTGTTCAAACTGTATTTCAAATCCTTTCCTAATGGGGGCTATAAGGAATATTTATGTCAAAACAGCAGTATTGTCATAGCAGCAAAAGATTTTGTTTGGTTTGTTTTGTTTTATGGCATATCAACCTCAATGGGTTATTTAATGCCGACATTTTTTGCTGGTAATATTTTTTCTTTCTTTCAAAAATGAATTGCTGGTAATAATATTTTTTCATTCAAAAATGTATCGCTTATAATAAATTTTTTCATTCAAAAATGTAATATATAGAATAAATATTTTTCATTCAAAATGTATTGCTGGGAATAATTTTTTCTTTCAAAAAATATATTGCTGGTATTAAAACCAAGGTTTTTATAATTTCATAGTGAGAACAACTGTTTGGGATTGTTATTTGTTCCAGTCCTGGGCGAGATGAGCCTGGGAACACCGGGCAATTAATTTATATGTTGGCGTTAGTTCAAAATCTCCTGTTCAGAGGCCTTGAATGCTGGCGTAGTTTATTGTCTTACAGGAATACAGTAGTAGGGAAGATGGGAAGAATGGAGTCCTAAACAACATCAAATAAGATGCATACTGGGATCAAAATTGTCGATAAACTGTCTGAAGTTCATGATTGTTCTGTTGTTATTGTTCAAGTACTTTCAACCGTCTCAGTCATTTTTAAGAACCATGTGGTGTCTGTGTCATAGGAAAGATTTCCTTAGCTACATCCTGGTATTTTTTAAAAAGCCGGAAGTTTAAAATCATTCATGGTGACATCATGTGTAATGGTTAAGATGTCGTCATCTCCTGTGGCAAAAGATATTTTATTTAATGTGGGTTGTTTATTTTGGATAATAATAGCTTCTAGGATTTTGTATCTCTGCTTTCATTGGATGCAGTATTGAAGAGTATTTTGGAGTTATTCACTAATATTTGTCTTATATGGATAGTTGCATTTTAGTTGCTTATGATGCAACAAAAAACAAATGTCAAATAAATGGCACAGTATATATATACAGGTGACAATATATACATATGAAAGAGTGTGAAAACACAATGTGAGCGAAGTGTAAGATTTAATCCTATTTGTTGATTGCTGATATTGGAGGGGTTTTTTTTCCCCAAAAAGCATGAAAATTTATGAACACCATTGTTTTTACATAGGAAATAAAAATATATATTTTATATATATCGTTTCCAAAGGACACATGGCCCAGGGGATAAAAAATATTGGTTAGATCCATTGATTCAGGAGATGAGAGTTAACACCAGGCCTCAGCAAATTCATTTTCTTGGAGATCGATGAAATGGAAATAAGTTTGAAACATCCGGAAGAGGGCATGGCATGTGGAACTTTAAAAAACTAAGCCCATTTGGATGAAATTAAAGGGTTTGGTTTAAAATTCAAATCACCTGAAGAATTATATCAGGTCATCCCATAAGTTCTGTCCGAATTTTGAATAAAGAAACAAGGACCAAATGTTACATTTAATTACATGATTCTTGAAAACAATGTATTTTCCCTGATTATCTATGACTTCCTTCCATCTATTAACAAGCTTACTAATTCCATTACTGTAAAATTCTTTTGGCTTTGATTCGAAGAACTCACAAATGTCAGTTTTAACCTCTTCCTGTGTTACAAAAGCTGTTTCTTCCAAATGATTCTGTAAGCTACGAAACAAATGGTAGTCTGAAGGAGCAAGATCGGGAGAATAAGGTGGATGAGGAATTTTCTCCCAACCAAGTTCTTCGATCTTTTGTGACGTGATTCTTGCTGTGTGGGGTCGCGCATTGTCCTGATGAAACATCACCTCTTTTCGATTCACTAGAGCAGGTCTTTTTTTTCCTCAAAGCTTGGTTCAAACGCTCTAATTGCTGACAGTATATTTGAGCATTAATTGTTGCATTAGGTGGTAAGAATTCAAAGTGGATTATTCCTTGGCGATCCCACCAGATTGAAAGAAGAACCTTTTGCCCATGAAGTTCCCTTCTCGGCTGTGGCTGGGGTCCTTCCCTTTACCAAGCCACTGTCTACGACGCTTAACATTTCGATAAAAGATCCATTTTTCGTCGCCAGTCACAAGTCTATCCAAAAAAGGTGAAACAAGTTGGCGAGAATGGAGAGAAGAGCAGATGTCAACTCGGGATTTGAGGTTGTTTTCAGACAATTCATGAGGCACCCATTTTCCAAGTTTAGGAACTTTTCCAAGTTGTTGAAGATGACGATGAACAGTTGTATGGTTTGAACTGAGAACCACTGCCAATTCCTCAACTGATAAAGCAGGATTTTCTTCAAGGGTTGCTTCAAGAAGCTTTTCATCAAACTCAACTGGATGTCCGGTTTGATCTTCATCTTCAAGGGGGAAATCTCCACCTTTGAATTTTACAAACCATCTTCTACAAGTTCTTTCATTCACACATTCCTCTCCATAAACTGAGTGAATGTTTCTAGCTGCTTCAGCTGCTGAGTTTCCTTTCTTGAACTCATAAAGCATTATGTGCCTCAAATGATTCTTGGGTACTTCCATGTTAGCAGGGTTTTAATCAAACAAAATTTAATTTTATTGTTCTCTGAAATAACATTTGATCAGTTTAAATGCATCTGAACATAAAAATAATGTTCAGCTCCATTAGACATTATAAAATACTCTTTAAATTTCGTACATTTAAAAAAAAAAGTTAAAATTTGGACAGAACTTATGGGATGACCTGATATTTTATGGTAATATATATATGTATAAATGATATATTTCAGCCTTGGTACTTAAATGTTTTGAATTTAACAACAGTACTAGATGTTTGGTATCAAGATCTCATCAAATTTACACCTCGGAGCTGGCTAGAGGTCTGATAAATTCTAATAACAAACTTTTCTGGAACTTCTCATTGTGGAATTTGGTTTTCCAGTTTCAATTCTTTTAAAGCCAGCTTTAAATGCAAAAATTTTAAATGCAATGTCAACTTTATTTTGCCCATCCTGATATCTTCTTCTCTTTTTGCTCATCAATAATGTTTCTGTTGTCTAATTCTTTTTTCTTGTCATAACCCCTTTGTGTTTAAGTAGCATTAACATTGTGATGCCAGTATATTCTCAAAAAAAAAAAAAAAAATTTTTTTTTTTTTTTATATCCTAGTGTCCACCCTATCCTTAAAAGGGACCAAGAGTCACTGACTATTAGATGCATTATCTGCAAAACACAGAATAGGAATAAATAAATTAACATATTAGTGTCCACCCCTATAAAAGGGGCCCAAGTACCATTCAAGGTAGATGGTTACTGAAGAAGTCTGTTGAGTGAGCAGCAAAACTAAGAAGTCAGGTGTGCAATTTATAAGGATATGTAGAAAAGATAACAGTTAACCCTAGACTTGAAACAGGTCCTTGAATGTAGATTTCACAAAAACAATTCTAGGGAGTCGTTTTGACAAAATTATCTCTTGATAATAAAGTTTATTTAATAATTATCAAGAGATATTCCAGAAACATCCAGTTTTCTTTTATTTGACAAAAGTACAGCCTTCCTTTATTGTTACATATAGCAAATAACAAAACAGAACTTAAAGCATAATTCATACATGGGGCTGATATTAGTTTTCGTGTCATTCTGAAAGCGCGCATTCAAATGAACATGAAATAGGATATGAAAGATGTTTCTGTTGCAAAGAGCGAAAATCTATAGTTAAAGGGAGGTAACTTTTACACCTAGTAATTTCAATAATGGAGTCCTATTTTTTTTTTTTTTTTTTTACTATAAAATTAAACACAAGTAAAAGGTTTGTCACTTAGCTGATAGATGTTACCCCCATTTTCCCTGACTTTTTTTTTACGGATGTACGGGATTAACACATTCCAAAAAATGGGGGCATTTTCAATACAAGACACAAACATTGATATATGGATAATCATTGAAATAGACACCTCATTACTAATTGTATAACAGAATATATTGTATTTGGATTTTATTTTAAAAAAATCTTAATGTTCAATATGACAAACTAATAGTCAAGTTAAAGTTTAGTTTATTAAGTAAAATGGAACGTCTATTTAAAAAACGAAATTTGAAATAATAAAAATGATGGATCATCAAAAATCCATTAATTCTTTTGAACTTGCTAAATAATAACCATAAAAAAAAAAAATCAAATACAACAATTTCCTTGTCATTACGCATTTCAACCAACCAGATCACACTATAGATAATATCATATGCATGCTTTTAGCATCTTCAGTTAAGTGCCAACAAGAATGATATAAATCCGAGTTAGAACACATTTTCTAAATAGAATCACATATTAAAGAATTAAACAGGGATTTAGGTTTACTCGGAGAATACAGTTTCAACAGAGACCCTTCTACAAACCCTCCACAACCCTAATCGTGGCAAACTACTAGGCCAAAATTAAATTTCTTACAGTAACACATAGAGTATAAAAAAAACACCTGGAGGAGTGAATTCCACTTCATTGCTTATTTCTTGTCTCATTGAAAAAGTATACAGGCATGTCTGAAAATTCCAACTTTAATCTAAAAAATTTTCATTCATCATTTTAGTCAAAATAAACTAAATATATAATAAATATCATGTCTTTATTGACATATTTTTTATCATTTTATTTGTCTTTTATTAACCAACCTATTAAATTCATGCATACACAACACATTGTTTTAAAATTTTTTGGACAGTTAACAATTTAAAAAAAAAAAACATTCAGACGACATCCATTCAATGATGTGTTTTTTTTCATTGTAAAATAAATCCCTACCCCTTACCAAATTTAGCTAATAACTGATATAATGATACTGACATAAGGAAAATCTAGACATCCCTTGTTCAATTTAAGTAGAATATTCTGTAACCATGGAAACGTGAAATTTTAGCTGTGTCAAAAAAGTTGTAATTTTTAAAAGTTACTCCAAAATTCGCTTGAAGATGAAATGGAATTAATATATTTTAATTTAATTGCAAAATTAAATTTTAAAAAGCTTCTTTTTTTGAAACATGGTTGGAACTGTGTAAAAAAAAACATATTTTAAATCAATTAATTTATAATACATATATATATATGTGTAAGTATAGGATTAGTGTATACAGAAAAAATTCCAATAACCAACAAATACTATTCTTAAAAGAGTGCTCAATACAGAATAGAGCAAATATAATCATTTATTTGAAAATTATAACATAAAAATGTTATAAAATCACTACAAAAATAGATTGTGTGTGTATTGTCTTGTGCAAGATTTCCCTGTCCCTAACCCATATCATCCATTCAAATGTATCTAAGTTGTAACAGAGTTCAGAGCAGCATTAGATCTTAATGTTTATTCCCACTTAATTTCAATAAAAACAAAATAAATAGAAAAACATATGTCTTTTTTTCCTTGGTTTCTTTTTTAAATAATTTTATAATTTTAAACTTAATATAGATTAAATTTAAAATTGGTAATTTTTAATTTTATAGTATAATGAATTCTATTTTAGACTAACCCTAACATTAAGGCATTAAATAATTATTATAACCTAAGTCTGTTGTCAAGTTTTTTGAATTGATAAGTTTATTTTGTATTTTGATTGGTCTGATCATTCCAGCTTATGTCACAAATTTTCCCATAAAAAAGGGGTGTTTCATTGATTTGAACCTTTAAAACCTTTTATTTTACATTCAACACCATCACTTGATAAGAGACCGGAAGTGTTGAAACAAAATGGCTTTTTTTTTAGTGATTTTATAAACATATTTATGTTATAATTTTCGAATAAATGATTATATATATATATATATATATATATATATATATATATATATAAATAAAAAAAAGAAGGACAGTAAGATATAAAATCCGGTGTTTTATAGATATTTTTATTTTTACAAAATAGTGCTCAAAAAATTTACAGAGCATTAATATTATAAATTAATTGATTTAAAAATATTTTTTTTTTTTTCTCTAACAGTTCCAAGCAATGTTTCAAAAATAGAATTTTATCCGTTCAATTAAAAAAAGCATTAGTTCCATTTCATCTTCAAGCGAGAAAAGTCAAATTACTGTTTTTAAACAAATTAAAGAATGTTTTTTTCTTGAACACGACTATTTGATCAAAATAATTAAAATTAACGTAAACAAAGGACCTCATGAAATGAACTACGTCCAACAATTATTTTAATATGTTTTCCGTTTATACATTATTTTTATCGACACAAATATTTGTTTAAATTAAGATATGCTTGCATCTTAGTGACTTTATTGCCTTGCTCAGGTGATTAAAAAACAAATAAAGAAATCTACCATTTGTCAATGCAATGTAGATTGCTGCCATACTTTGTCTGGTGCTTCTATTGTTTTTATCTATCAAACTTTTCCCTTATGGAACTTCAGGCTTCTTGTTTCTGTTAATTTTGATCTTCAAAAATTTAACTGCAATGTCAATTGTTATATTATATCTTAATTCAATACAACCGAGTCGGGTAAATTAAGAGTAAGTAATATTTGTTTCAATTTAGATTAATTAAACTTTAAATCAGTTAATCTTCCTCAAATAACATTTCAGAAAAGTATATTTTATTTTTGAAAGATTTTTTTAATAAAGAGAATTACGTTGTATTGACAGATTTGTCAAGATGAACAATTTTAGTGATTTTATTGATAGTCAGGAAAAAAAAATGATCCAATTAATTTAAATTCTGTTTGGAATATAGCAGTGTTTTCTTTATTGGAAATATTAAATTTAATCTATTACCTTGAAATTAAAACGAAGATAAAAGCTTCAAAAAAGATTTTATTTTTTAAAATGCATTTTTTAAACCTTAGGTATCACTTTTTTTCTTTTTTTAATTTTTTTGAGGCACCCAAGGCTGGATTATTCTTTGGGCTCATATAGGCTGCAACCTAGGGCCCCTCAAGCTTTTATAACCCAATGATTTTTAATATGACTTCCAAATAGTTTCACAAACTGAAATGATATCAATATGACAAACGCATATTTATTTGACTTTGCTGAAAGCAAAGCCAGAAAAACAATGTTTTAATTCATGCCTTTGTGTTTCAGGCAGATGCCATGTTTGATTTTAGTTGAGAATGTTTAAATCTTGGAATTATTTTTTTAAAATTGTGATTTTAATTTTCTAGATCGTATAACTTCTAAATAGTTTCATAAACTGAAATAATATCAATATGACATTTATTTTGATTGTTTTATTTTTATAATACTGACTATAATTTTTTTTTTTTTATTACGGTTGTATTGAAATCTGTGCTAATTTGGTTTGCAATATAAATAGTAAAATAGTGGTTTTCAAAGAATATTTTTACTGACAAAAGACAGCTATTCTATTAGGTTGATGCGAAAATAATGACGTAATAATGTCGTTTTTGACGTTAAAAAATATGTAAAAAAAACGACATTATTACGTCATTATTTTTGCACCAACCTAATATTTTACTTAAGGAATTTGCAATGAGTTTCTTTCAAGCTTTGTAAATGTCACTAAAATAGACCATGAGTAAAAATATTCCAGACGGGTGCAAGCAAGTTTGAGGGTAGCTCCGTCTGAGAAGAGTGGAGAAGGGCATCATTTCATTAGTCAAGGGATGCCCAAAAGTTGCTAATCCAGCCTTGAAGGTATCTAATTTTAGCGTTATATATATATATATATATATATACCTGATGCAATCAAAACAAAAATAACATTCACAGCATTAATTCAAAAGAGGACTTGATACCTATTGCAGAGCAATAATTATTTATTATAATTTTTTCATATAGACAAAAACAATTTACTCACTACAAAGATGCAACTTGGTTTCAGTGCATTTAGTTGCACGTCGACTGATGAGAACCAAAATGGTTATGAACAATTCTGTTTGTAAAGTAGGCAGCATGTGGAAATCACTTCTTTTTTTCTATTTGTTTGAGAAAAAAAAAAAGAAAAAAAAAGTACATTTTGGTTCTCACCAGTTGACTTGCAACTAAATGCACCGAAACGAAGTTGCATCTTTGTAGTGAGTAAATAAACTGTTTTTGTCTATATGAAAAAAATATAATATATATTACACACCAAACACTGATTTATCTCCCTTGCATCGCTCCGAAAGTAAATATATGAAATAAAGAAAGATCGTGTTTTTTTTAACGAAACTCATATTCTGAGTCCTTCTTTGCAGTTGAAATGGTGTTCATTCGAGATACTGAAATTAAATATAAATTTATTATTCCAAATTTTTTTATTTTCCGTCAGTAAATATATCAAATAAAGTTCGTCCCCCCCCAAAAAAAAAACGTTGGTCAGGGCGAAAAAAATAATTAACTTAAATAAAAACTTTTACGGTCGGGTAAACAGAAACTAAAAAAAAAAGAAATTAATTATTTTAAAAATCTTAATGCTAAAAACGACTTAAGGAGCTTTTCAATTTTTTCATTAAATATAGTTTACTTTCCACTTTGTTTTTTTTTTACAATGAAATTGAAATATTTTTTTTTCTCGGATCATCTGCGCCGAGGAACAGAAATTTGGGACCCTGTTTGAAAAGTTTTTGAAAAGAAGGTCGGAAATAAAATTGATTTTATAACAAAACCAATATTTTTATATTATTATGATCATTTATGATTTTTTTTACATTCAATTCGCACGTGAAAAAAAAATAAAAAATAAAGTTTATTTTTACGTGTGAATTGGAATGTTAAAAAAAATCGTGTTCAGTTTATTTAATAAACTGAACTGAACACTTGGCTTTAAAAGAAAGATCGTGCCTTGAACAGGAATCGAACCTCTATCCCGTTTTTCCATCAGGAAAGAAGACCATTCGAAACGTGCCTTTCTTTATGGAGGCCGCATTGGTAGAACAAGGTTAACTTTGAAATTAAGGAATGCACAATCTTTCTCGTTGGGACTTCTACGAATAATTATAATAATTATTATGTGTATGTGTGGATCTAGATTAGAATTGGTAAAGGCACGGTTTCCCTGGTGGAAAAATGGGATGTAGGTTCGATTCTTGTCAGGGACACAATCTTTCTTCAGGACTAAGTCGGCTCGTTGTTAAAAAAAAAAACAAGGATACTAACTTAAATTAATACGTGTAGGACTGTACATACTTGAAAAAAAAAATAACATTTCAGTATCATTATTTAACTACTAGTAAAGTTTTAAAGAATTATCAGATAAAAAAAAAACAAACAAACAAAAATTACTATTGATTGAGAAAATGTAAAAAAACAAAAATTGATCCCTGACTATTTCTGAAGTTTTTGACAATATTTAGTTCTTCCGCGTACAAAAAAATCCTTTTTTTTTTCTTTTTACAAAAAAGATTCCTTAAAAAAATTCAGAAAATTAAAAAATGTCGATATTTCGAAAAGAAATCAATTTCATTATCGAAAAATAAAAAAAAGACGAACATTTTCGAAAAATGTCATTAAAAAAATGCATTCAACCAACTCAGATCAGTAAATTAATTAATAATTAAGTAAATAAATAAATAAAAAGCACTGACCTTTATTTTTCTCCTTACGATTGGAAACACTATTTTTTAGAACAGGTGATGTAAGTATCTTGTAAGGAAATAATTCCAAATAATTATTAAACCGTTTGATGTTATTAGGCTTTCGGCCTTTGGCCAGGACAGGCGTCAGTCTAGGCATCTGGCCAAAAAATAAAACAGGAGGATGATTTCTTTAAAACAAAAATATTAAAATACCAAAAAAAAAAAAACTATTATTTTCGGTTGAATTGTTGACAGCCTTCTTTCACCTTCGTCCCATGTGTGTAACACAGAGAAGTTAATTTACTACTGTCGTAAAATGATATTCCAAGTATTTAGCCATTTAATTGGATTTTGTATTTTAAAATTGAATTTTCTAACGTAAACATTGATTAATATTTATTATAAAGTCAAAAATAGTTTATTATCATCATCTTTTGCATGTCGTCAAAACAGTAGAGTTCATTTTCGTCTTTTTTTTGACAATGACCAGAGAACTATAGCTGATATTGGTGTAATAAATATAACTTTATCAAATAAAACTTTAAAATGTTTTGTTTGTAGTTTACAGCCATTAATTTTATATATTCTTTTTATTTGGTTTAAATATTACAGTTTTTTTAACATATCTGATGAACGCAGAACTAAATTTATGAACATTTGTAGCACGATATAATTTTTCATCCTACGGATGATCAAAAGTGCTATAATTAATTTTTTTTTTCTTTTTTACATTGTTTTTATTTCTAACCGCGTTTTGCAATTTCTTTTGTTTTAAAATCAAAGTGTACTCTGCAAGAGATATCTATAATATATGTTCCTCTATTTTTATTTTTATTTTCCTCTAACTTCGTTCAAAATAATAACATTTTTCCGAAGTGGAAGTGTATATGGTGGTTCATCAGAGTTACCTCCCTTGAATCGACTTTTATCGGGGGCTCAGTCGCTACAAGCAAAAAAAGAGAAGGCAGTGATGAAAAGTACTCAACCTAACCAAAAAGGGATTCGCATTTCCGAAACAAATTCATGCGTTTGTTCTGATTTTTGGAAGTGAGTCAGTCCGAAAACTTAAATTTTTTTTTTTTTTACTGGTACCCTGTAGCTTGTATTTGAATTAACTATTAATAATTCATGCTCCTATGATTACATCGTTAGATGGCGCTGTTTAAGTACAATAAAAGGACCGACGTATCTCTTCCTCTTTTCTTCGTCATCACTACCCGCTGCTCCACGCAGCAAGATGTGACGCAAGGCCAAGTTTAAAGTGGGGGTATCCGAGCCCGTAGGCTCGGGCAAAAATTCCCTATAGACTACGTAAAAACGGAGTCAGTTTCCCCGAAACGAGACTCTGCCCTTCGGCAGAGCCTCGTCTGGGGGATACCCTGACATAAGCCGGCTTTCTTCTGTGCCTGTTTAACGACTTAAAGTTTAGTCATTAAACTCTCTATTACACATGTACACACACTTTTCCTAATAGCTAATTTTTAATATTGGCCTTTCCTTTTCTCCTGTGTACACTCTATCCGTTGTTAATGCTTTTTTAATTACCACTGCTTTTAATTTATAGTAGGTTTGCCAATCTGTATCAGTTAAAAATACAAGTGACCCACTATTTTTACTAAATTAAATGTCACAAAGACAACAACAAGAGAAATAATCAAGTACATTGAAGTTGTTGTACTGTATGTATTAAAATGAGAAGGTGTGCTTAAGTATTATTGTTGTAGGAAAATTAAACAGTTCTGTTTTTGTATTAAATTTAAAAAAAAAAAAAAGTATTGTTCTTGACTCATCTACAGAGTTGTCGCTCTTTGACCGGAGATTTTTGTATTGGACTTAGTAACCCTCATTTCAATTTTAAACATTTTCTTGAATTTCATTGTTTTTTAAATATAAAATAAGCTTCGAGAAATTTCCATAACAAAACAATCAAATTTTGTGCAAAAGTAGGCTCAGCCAACGTAAAAAAGAAATATTTCTCAAATTCATCCCTAATTTAAATGTTTCAAGAAATCCTATTGGCTAAAAAATACAACATTCGCCCACGCATTTCTCAGAAAAATTCGCAACAGCTACCAAGCCCCGTTGAGCCGATTTAATTGTTAAATAAAACTATAAATAGAAACAGCAAACGAATTTTCGTCGCGTTTGAGATTCACACACGCGAAAGATACACACGGGAATTATATGTCAAATAGCCGCCAAAGAAACAAACTTCCTTAATGAGAGATTAGAAAAATTTACACAAACTTTTTCACTCAATATCTTTCATAAAAAAAATCTTTTGTCTAAGTTAAATTCAACCTTTTTAATCAAAGGCAGACAAGTTTTAGACATTGAACATTTCCAAAACAGCAAAGAATTTTTTCTCTAAACTATACCATTGCACACATCATTACAAAGAAATTGTAAATTGTGTATATAAAATTTAATCTGTCGCTTCAAACGTATTTTTGTCATGATTGAATATCGTTGCCATTTGGCCATTTCTTATAATTTATGTTTGTGGATATTGCATATTTTATTTGCAGCACAATTTTAAATATTCACGCAACCTTCCTAAATCCACTACAGACTAAATAAATTGTTGGAATAAGCGTTCTTTCGCAAGCTGGGTTTATGTTAATTTAAGTAATTAACGCTAAGCCTGGAATTGGGTGACAAGGTTCGTTGTCGCGTTGAAAAACTTGGTTCGTCTCCTTTAAATGTTCTTGTGTCGATATCCAATGAAGTCAAGTGAATGAGTTGAAAATTTTAAGGGCTCACCAAGTCGCGTCAAAGTTTCGTATTTATGAGTTCCCTTGGCCACGTGGGGGCTCGAGAACATGTTTACATGTTTGTGGCGTCAACTCGAGGTCAAAATTTGTGCCGGTACCTTCGGACGTAGTTGATGACATCTAATTGATATTTTTCAACCAATCAGAATGCAGCAGTTGTTATAAACTTAGCTGGGAGCCTCTATGTGTTTCAGATTTAAAATCAATAAATGTAGAAATCTGATTCTACAAATTGACTGAGAAGCAGCATCCGCAACAAGTTGGTCATGACGTGACGTGATATGCACACGCAAATACGCAACGTTCCAGCATATACTTTTCAACCATCTTTAGCCTTCATGCCCGCCAAAAAGACAATATGTCGAAAGGACGGTTTTTCTATTATTTTTAACTACCTTCACCCTTCGTCAATGTTTATTGTATTGCGGGTATCAAAACTTTTGATAAAGATTTTTATGCTTCTGGTACATTTGTCGGAGTTAGCTACTCCTTTAGTTCCTTAACCCTTCACCAGGGGCCTCTCTCCCCTGGCTAAATACTGGGTGACCCTTTGCCTTGATCTCTTTTTTCCTCGGGCCTTGGGCCTTATACCACCTCGCGTATGTGAGCTCTCACAGATACAGCGTTTCCCAGATTCTGGGAACACGCTAAGAACAATACACGTACGTACGAACATTCACCACAATACACACACATAATATTAACCACACACACTCAATGTAACTGTCCATGTGCTTGTAACTTGTACTTGTTGTTAATACATATATTTGTTTATATATAATTATCGGTCTTGTTTGTTTTCTTTGCCTTCTTTGGAGTCCAACATTCTCATGTAGCTGGCCCGGCTATCAGGAAATTTTAACCTACGTGTGTTTTTTAATTAAATGTGGAGAGTTCAAAGTAACCTTCTGTGTCTGCAGTTGAGGTACTTACATGCCCGCGGGAGCGTAAAGAATAGCGTTTTCGCTATAAAAAGTCACTGAGAAAGAGATAGATTCTTTAAAATCTCGCGTCTCGGTCTTGTTTGTTTTCTTTGCCTTCTTTGGACTTAATTAAAGTCCAACATTCTCATATAGCTGGACCGGCTAGCAGGAATTTTTAACCCACGTGTGTTCTTTACATCTTCACTACACATTTAACCCGCAAACAATTGAGATGGACTTGTGTGAGTCCAAGGAGAAAATAAGACATAGAATTTAAACAAATAAATATTATATAGCGAAGAAAATGGCGATTTACCTCATCAAACCAAGCGACAGCGCGTTGCGTGTATTCTACGACAGAAAATGTGGCGAAAAAGAAAATTACTTACCAAACAAAAGGGCACGTATTCCGCATGACATGCTGAAATTGGAATAATTGAATTAAAAAACCAAGTCCGTCGCAGGAGTCGCTATAAAAGTATTTTGATATGCAAAATACTGAACATCCTCTCCCAGCTGTCGACGAATGGAAAAAATGCTCGGCCGATAAAAGCAGTTGGTGTTCTCGAATCGGGGAGGGAAAAGTCGGATATTTTGGCTGCCACATATGTTGGAGAGTTATTTTTCTGACTGGTTGTGTGCATTGTGATTTGTGAAATAGTACTTGCGAATCGAGTTTTCAGCATTTTCTTTCTGTCCCCGATGTTCGAGTCTGAACTTAGTGATTTATTCTCGGTGACGTGGAAATAATCTGCGACAAACATTTCCTTTGCAATCCCAGATCGCTCACATATTAACAGTCATATTGATAGGACATTATAGAAAATGAAAAATGTGAAATTAAATGTGGAGAGTTCAAAGTAACCTTCACTGTCTGCAGTTGAGGTACTTACATGTCTGCGGGAGCGTAAAGAACAGTGTTTTCGCTATAAAAAGTCACTAGGAAAGAGATGGATTCTAAAATCTCGCGTCGCCTCTGATTATCATCAGGGGCGGTAATCCAACATTGTTTCAAAAAACAATGATTAGAAGTGTAATAAAAACTAAACATATGATGAAAGTGAATTTATACCTCTTTTTTGTTGTTCTCGTGAATTTGTGGGAGAATGAAAATTAAATAATAAATAAAATAAGTAATTGTTGAATCTTCCACAACAAACCAGTTAACCCCTGCTAGGAAATGCACTATTCCTGTTATAATTTTCACCATCACAATCTTGCAAATATATTAACAAGCATTCATTGGTCAATCACCTTCAATCTAGTTTGTTGATTGGTCAGTTCCGACCAATCAAACCGTCTGCACCCGACAAATCTGTTTTCCCGCTCAATATGCTTGGAGCCTCCCACGTGATACACGAGGATTATAAAAACCGAACATGTGTAAGCTCCTTGAGTTGTTTCTTTTCATTCATCTCTCTCGCGTTTCATTTGCCAAGATGTAATCTTCAAGAACGCCCGTCTTAACTAATGCAGTCAGACGTTAAAGACCATTACCAACATTCACGCAAGTACGAACTCTGAAATCTCTTCTGAACTTTTACCAACTTGTACAATACACAATTCCAAACATGCTAAAGAAACTTTATTCTTCTAAACTACAGTTTAATAATTACTTTCACTTTATGAACTTAGGTACAAATATTACCTAATCTAAGAGACACAACTCTGTCTAACCTTTTCACTCAGTATTCATGCATGTATATCAAACATTAATAAATTCAATTGTTACGTTTTGAAACAAGATGTTTATGAATCTTTATTCTCTATCTTGTATTAATTGTTGTGGATGGAAGATTATTGAACACACACAATTTTAAGCCTTCTGATAATTCAAACCTTCTACTCCTCTTCACCAACACACATCCTACATCCACAACATAATAAACATAATAATAAAAATAAATAAATAATTTCATTTTTCCATAATGCAAATGGAAACCAAAATGGGGGTTTCTGGTTACGTGCAAAGTTTGTGACCCCACTTCCGGAAAGGAGATCATCATTCGATTCGGACGTGTTTTTGCAATGGCCCTAAAGAAAGGAGATTCAGTCACCTTCTCTCGACGTCATGTCGACTTGAGGTCGACCACTCTCATAGTCTTACCGCCGAGTTTAGTACACACACGCGCATCAATAAAAATTAGACCGTTAATTTTCCAACCAAGTTTTTTTGTGTTGTTTACTGTGGTCCAACAATATTACAATTTTTTGATACCGGACGAAAAACTAAATATCTACCCACTACAAATTTACAATGAAAATATTAAAACCTATTTACTGTTTATGTACAAGAATAATTTTATATTTAAAAAGTTCTAAAAACACTAATAGAAATGTATTAAAACTAACGCAATGCAATAGTTATCATTTACTAATAGATTGTTCTGGTTCCGCAATCTACGTCCAATTCTTATTTAGTACTTCTCACCTTGTTTGTATTGAGTCCAAATCGGCACTACTCAGCTCAGGGATTAAATTCCTAATGTCTATGTTAACAACTTCACGAACCAACGTTTTAATCCACTAGGCTATCGTACATTGTACATTAAATAAGACTGGAAATTCCCTGAAGGTTACTCGATGTGAAAAACATCTTATGGAATCCTCCATACTTGCCTGTCACCTCCTACGGGAAGATGCACTCTTCCCCAAATTAACCTTTAACCAATCATCACTTCACTTTTCCAAACTCGACTTCCCATTGGTTAAAAGGACACAAAAATGTAGCAAGTTGAGACAAATCCTTTTTTCCCGCGCAGCCGTCTGGAGCCTATTTGAAAACCCAAAAATCTATATAAAAAAAAAAAAAAAAAAAAAAAAAGAATCGCTCGACTTAATTCAAGTCAGTCAGACATTGAGTTTCGAGAAATGCCAGCAGACTCCATGCGTGCCAACACACTGACTCAATAATACTACCAGCCTCTCATCAACTCAACACAACTCGCACCACTATTGCCGCGTGAAGAAACTTAACTTACAATTTACTAAAAAAGTGACATTATCACTACGAAATAGTAATTGTACATTTAATCAACTTTTAGTATATCATTCAAAAGCACACAACTCTTCATAACTTGAATCAACACTTACAATTGTCACACACATACACACTATTATTTGAACTCACACAAATGACATTTACCTTGCAGAACTCAAACTGTTTTAATTTCACAAACTTAAACCATCAACATTCATTCACCAAATCTCTGCATGGGCACTCTTCGCAATCTTATCTCACTTGCCACATTTAACAAGCAACCTATCATCACTTTGTCTATGTCAAATATATATATAAATTCATGTTATTGTTGAAATCTATAACTACATTGTTTTTTTTCCCTTGATTTCTTCAAGTTGTATTGTCTTCATATGTTCGTTTAATTTATTTTTTGTAGATAAATGCGTAATGTAGACGCACATTTTAGGCCTTCACACAATTCCACATTCTGACACATCTTACTTAGCATAATTTCTGCAACAATCTGACGAAAACCGGCGGACGGACACAACGATCGAAACATTATGGTAATTACAAAGATAAGGATATTAGTTCAATGATAACTCTTCATCCCAGAAATTCAGACAGAAATATGAGAATTGCCATGCATTCTTTGGGAATATAGTGGAGTGGTTTCACATCCCTTGTTTGGTTTGATTTACGGCATATAAATCTCAATGGGTTATTTAATGCCGATAAGATTTTTAGGATAGGTACGTATGAATAGAATATGTATTCTTTGTAAGAAATCAGTTTTTAGAAAAGGTTTTGTTTTTATTTTGTTTTACGACATATCAACCTCAATGAGTTATTTAACGCCGAGAAGATTTTTATTGCTGGTATTTTTTTTTCTTTCAAAAATGTATTGTTGTAATTTTTTTTTAATCTATTGCTGGTAATATTTCTTTTCCAAAAATGTATTGCTGGTAATAACTTTTTCTTCAAAAATTTATTTCTGGTAATTTTTTACAAAAATGTATCGCTGGTATTAAAACGTATTTTTACGCTTTCATCGTGTTTTCACCCCAGTTAACTATTTGCCCATAGCTGGGATCCTAATAGGTGCTAACACGCGGGTCAGGGTGGACCTAGGATCACCAGCAATTAAGAGGTAGTTCCACGCTCTTCAAAGCCTCCTGATCAGAGGCCTTGCTGTCGGATGTAGTTTATCGTCTTAACCAAGGCGGTTCACGTTGCTTTCTCCAGAATTTTGAATTCAGGACGAGAGCTCATGGCTTTCAGATTCGTTTTCTTTATTAACTCTTAACTGTCATGACTACTCGAAAAATACAGTAGAGTGGTTTCCGCTGTTTTCTCCGAGACTGACCGACATTCAAAGTTACATAGCCCAGTCACATGATCATGATAACAAATCCTATAACCCTTTAGGATCGTAGGCGCACAACACGTACCGCAACCATAGCAGCAGTTGGTGTGTCTACGTCACTCTTTGTCTAGTTTTCTCCTAAACTGTTTGCCAACAAAGGTTAGAGAACCCAAACTACATTGCTATTTAACCCATAGCTGTTGCAAAAGAAAGATGATTATGTTTTTCTCAAGAGCCTTAGTTAGAAGTGAATGTAACAACTTCAAATTATTTACATAACGCGGACTGTTATCCTCATCTTGATTGCCATATTTACAACGTTTCGGCTGTTGTACACTACGGCCTTCTTCGGGTGATTGGATCTCTGAGATAAGGTATTATGATTACTTGCATTATTTACATTACTCGGATTGTTATCATCATCTTCATTGCCATATTCACAACTTTTCGGTCGTTGTACGCTCCGGCCTCCTTCAGGTGATTCAGATTTTGAACTGAACCCTTTATTTCGTCCACCGGGGTAGATTGTTCTACTTCAACGTGCCATGCTTCTTTCAGATGTCTTAGTTATTTCCCTTTAACTCAACTCTTCAAGTTTTGGTCTAGTTACTGGACCATTTGGCTATGTGTCCTTGGGTCCTGTCACTGGATCTAACCAACACCTTTATCCACTGTGCCATGTGTCTTTAAGGACACATGGCACAATAGATAAAGGCGTTGGTTAAGGCAGTGGAGAACTTGAAGAGGTAAATTAACAGGAGATAACTGATGACATCTATTAGACATGGCACGTGGAACTAGAACAGTCTACCCCAGCGAGCGAAATAAAAGGTTCAGTTCGACATTCCAACCACCTGAAGATGGCCGGAGCGTACAACGGCCGAAACGTTGTGAGAAATATGGCAACAAAGATGAGTACAATAGTCCGAATAATGTAAATAGTGTACATAATACCTCATCTCAGAAATATAGACAGATACTGAAGGATCGGATTAATATGGCAACAGAGATGAGGACAATAGTCCGAATAATGTAAATAGTGTACATAATACATCATCTCAGAAATATAGACAGATACTGAAAGGCCGAAACGTTGTGATAAATATGGCGACAAAGATGAGGACAATAGTCCGAATAATGTAAATAGTGTACATAATACCTCATCTCATCAAAAATATGCATAGACAGATACTGAACAGCCGAAACGTTGTAATAAATATGGCGACAATAAGGAGGACAATAGTCCGAATAATGTAAATAGTGTACATAATACCTCATCTCATAAATATAGGCAGATACTGAAAGACCGAAACGTTGTAATAAATATGGCGACAAAGATGAGGACAATAGTCCGAATAATGTAAACAGTGTACATAATACCTCATCTCGGAAATATAGACAGATGATAACTGCAGATGATATAGAAGAAGCTTGCATCTGTCGAAACCAGGAATGAATGTAAAATTTGTTTTTTTTTTGTTATTATTGGTTAATTTTTGTACAAATGTGTCCATTTTTATGTCTAGCACCATGATATACAAGTAATTAAAGCTAAAACGAAAAAGTAGAGCATGAATCATGCCTTTCCCATATATATTTAATCAAAGTTTAATACATCACAAAATTTAAATACCTTGTCTATGTAAAATGGGAATTATCTCCCTTGCTTTGACTAATAGCGGCTGTGGATTAGCGTTATTTAAACTTGGCTGCTAGGTTCTGAAATGTGCTAATAACGTGTCCGTAGGTAAACGAAGTATTATTTATCCCGTTGGCGTGGCTTAGACTTCATCCCCTGAGAAAGGGTAACCACTATAATAGGGCCACTTTCCGGGAGGATACTTGGGCTTTTTTCACTTCAGTGCAAAACGAAGCTATTAGGTTGGTGCAAAAAATAATGACGTAATAATGTCGTTTTTTGACGTATTTTTTAAGGTGAAAAAACGACATTATTACGTCATTATTTTTGCACCAACCTAATATATCCACCTTTTCCCGCCCTGGGTATGACGATAAACTACACCCGTGTCCTGAGTAAGACGATAAACTACATCCAACAGCAAGACCTCTGATCAGGAGGTTTTGAGGATCGTGGAACCACCTCTTAGTTGCTAGTGTTACCAGGTCCACGTCTACCAAGTCTGGTAGCACCTGTCAGAGTCCTAGCTATGGATAAATAGTTAACTACCCGCAAAAGGGGTCAAAACACTATGAAAGTATAAAAACAGGTTTTAATATCAACAATACTTTTTGGGAAAATTTTTTACCAGCAATACATATATTTTGGAAAAAAATTATTACTAGCAATACATTTTTGAAAAAAATATTACCAGCAATACATTTTTGAAAAAAAAAATATTACCATCAATATATTTTGAAAAAATATTTCCAGAAATAAAAAATATTGTCGGCATTAAATAACCCAGTGAAGTTTATATGCCGTAAACTAAACCAAACCAACCTTTTTGACCATGTTGTTTAACCAAACCTTTGCCTACGTTTTTAACACGAGTGCAAACCTAACTTAAGCATATCTTTTTGACTCAAGTGTAAACCAAACATTTATATATCTTTTTGACTCTAGTATAAAATGAGCCTTCTACCTTTAAACTCGAGTATAAACCGGATCTATGTATACCTTTTTAATTCTAGCGTAAATTCAACCTGTACCTAATTTTTACAGTAAACCAAACTTATGCCTACATTTTTTAACTGGAGCGCAAACCAGACATTTGCCTATTTTTCGACTAAAGTTTAAACCGGACATAGCCTACCCCTCTTTTTTGTACTCCAGTTCCAGTATAAAGTGAGCATATGTCTTCCTTTCTGACTCGAGTAGAAACCGAACCTATGTGTACTATAGTGTAAATTCAACTTGCATCTACCTTTTTGTCTCGTATGTAAACTAAACCTATGTCTCTGCCTTTTTATCTCGAGTGTAAACCGGACCTATGTCTAATCTGGCGTAAACCGAGCCTGTGTTTAATTGTCTTGTGGGGGTTCACTCACATCATAGCAGCAGAAATTAGCTTCGTGTTTACGGAGATAAAAACATACTTAACAGAAAATAAAACGTACAGAAATAACAGGAAAAGCATAGTAATTTTTTGGTTAATTTCATACATTTTATTTATATTTGTTGTGTGTACTGGTATGTGTATTTTTTAGGCTACAATAGTTTTATGGCACATGTGATAAAATGGAAAAATTTACTCCGTAGTATTACTAGCCATATCACAGAGAGAGGTTGGACACGTGTTGCCCGTACCAAGGTTCGCGGGGAAGAGATTGACTTTAACGTCTTTTGGCGAGATGTCCGTATTTCGGACAGGAACAGTTTTTGGTGTATGCTGGGAGTATCTTTATTATTTTTAATTTTCATTTAATTTATTTTATACAACTTTTTATGTTACTGTTTTATTTTATTTTATTTGCAATTTTCATTATTATTTTATATTTTATTTTTATTTATTCATAATAATAATAATAAAATTCCGACACTCTATTAAGTCATTGTAATTTTTATCTTATAAGAATTATATTCCATATTAAATAACACATCAAAGGTTAATATGTCATTCATTAAATTGTATGTATAGCAAACATGGATAAATGTGCTCTCACTATGATGGAGTGGCAAAACGACAGTTTTTCCCATGACACCGTTTTTTTTAACTACCTTCACTCTTCGGCCATGTTTATTGTTTTAAAAAGCGATGATTAGAATTGTAATAAAGACTACACATATTAAAGTGAATTTATACATTTCCTTTGTTGTTCTTGAGAATTGACAACAAAAATAATAAACGCTATTTATTTATTATATTATTTATTGGAATAGGCAAAACATCGGCTAATTGCCAATTCATTCACACTTTATAAAATGGTAAATAATAAGGATTTACTTATAGTTGGTTCACATATTTTAATAATTTAGTAAATGTTTATAAATTTAAGAATAATTTTTTTCTTTATAAATTGGCAACTGATAAATACTGCATTGCATTAGTTCTAAATTGTATTAGTTTTTAGAATATAAAATTATTCTTCTAAATATTCGGCTAATAAATAAATAAATAAATAGTAAAATTTTGTTGTAAATTCTGAAGAACAAAAGCTATAAATTCACTGTATCATGTGTTTAAATTGTCGGGTTAACCCCTCCTAATTTTCCAAACTGCCACTAGGGGACGCTGTCCAGACTATAGATACTCTGCGATAAATTTACATATCCTCTTCTTACCTTATCCGCTTACTTGTCGACATGTAAATTGCTCGCGGAGAACGCGCTTTCCTTTTGGAAACGCACGAACTAACCACACATACACAACATACGTATGTACGCATATTCATCCACTTCACATACTTTGAACCCAAACGGTTTCCACATTCTTTTGTTACATACATCTTTGTTTTTGTCCCTTGTATACCCCCTTTTTTTTGTTAATACATTATCCTTTGTTTGTATATGTATTGGTTCTTGACGTTTCTCTGCATTTTTTCACGTGGACTCACACGCCGAGTCCGTCATATTTTCTGTGACACTATTTGCGGCTGATAAACTATCATGAATAATAAGGTTTTTGGATAGCAAGAACGATATACTAATAAAAAAATCACGCACTGAGAAAATCGAAAATTCTAAAACGAACCAGACGACCGGCTGAGAACAGCACTTAATTATTACGTCGGGCTACATGCCAACAATTGATTAATAATTTCGATTAATAATTTTTGCTATCCGTGGAACCAGAGGTAGAGAGAATCGGATAAGATTTAAAATAGCAATTCAGAGATAAGATGTCTCTGGCGTAGACCGAGGGAAAGGGGCCCTGCTTGGACCAGCCCAATACGAGGATACCGACGATGATTCGACCTTGGCCTCCTTATGATCAAACCCAATCACAACGTGGGATAAGGCGGGTCCAGGATTGAAGCGATCACTTTATCGAATAGCCGCAGTATTGGACGTCTTGGACGTCTTGGCAGACCAGGAAGGGATGGAGGGAGACATTTCAGGAGACAGCGTGTTATTCCCAGTTTCAAACACCGACGTTACTAACGCCCGAAACAAGTTGGGAAACGCATATCCGCCCGCAACAAAGTTTTATTTCAATTCTCACCATCGCTTTTTAAAACAAAAATAATTGCCAAAGAATGACGGTAATTAAAAAAAACGGTATCAAGGGAAAAGCCGTTATTTTTGACACCATATCTTATTGTTGGCACGTTTATCCATCCTTACTGTATATCTTTAAGGTCCTGTAATCATCCCTGTGTTCTGTAGAGCCACAGCCTCACTACGTGTTGCATCTGTAGTTTCTGTTGCCACTAGTTTCTCTAGCCGCGTGCCCAATCATTTTTTTAAATCAAAGTTATCTTTTTTGAAAACCACGGCTGGAGAGCACAGTATCCACTGATATTAATACTTAAGCTTGGGGTAAAGAGATTGATTCGTATAATTCCAAGAGTATTTGAGTGAAAGCGAACACAACAACCTCTGGTGGAACTTGAACTCGGCACGCCAATCTTAACAATAACTACAAGGCTATGCGCACATCCCTATCATAAAATTTATCGGAAATAAACCCTATTCCCAACACAATTTCGTACCTACATAGGTACCATATTAAAACACGCCCAATCTATGCAGTAACGGACCATATTAAAAAAAAAAAAAAAAGCTAAAAATATTCCACCGTTTAAATCAAAGTGTCTATTGATTAGAAATTAACATCATTATATGAAATATTTTACCATCATTAGAAATAGTAAAGAAAAAAAAAGACAATGTCGCCATAGAATAAAACTGGCGTACTTAAAACGATACGACAGAACATACAAAGTCTTGTCACCCCATACTAAACGTAATGAGAACAATAGAACAATATTGTAATACAAAATACATGTACTGGATTCAGTTTATTCACTTTCATTGACGATATCACACATCGAGAAAGCCTGTATGAACACCATCATTTCGTGGCACAAAATGTCCTGTGTGACACCTTACAAAGCTGTGCTCTGTTCGGGGAGCCTTTGCAGCAATCATTGTTGTAAAGGCTCTCCGAATCAGCTGATGGATATTCTGGTATCGTTCATGTGAAACTCTTTCCTTGGGTGACAAGACTTTCGGACCAGCCTGTATAGTTAATAAATACTGCTTAAAATAAATGGAGCTTTCCTACCAGTGTTTCTTAAGCTAAAAATATTCCACCGTTTAAATCAAAGTGTCTATTGGTTAGAAATTTACATCACCATATGAAATATTTTGCCATCATTAGAAATGGTAAAAAAAAAGACAGTGTCTCCATAGATAGAATAAAATTGGCTTACATGGATTTACCTAGAGAAACAGTACAATGGAATATTCTGGGTGGTCCGAAAGTCTTCTCATCAATTACTTAAAAGTAATGAGGACAATAGAAGAACAAGTAATACAGTAATACAAAGCACTTGTACTGGATTCAGTTTATTCACTTTCATTGATGCTGTTGCACATCGAGAAGGTCTGTATGAACACCATTGTAGAATCTCCCACAACACAACCAGCCTTACCTCTTTGTAGGAAATGCACTCTTCCTATCTGGTAAGCCAAATTCTACTTTCAGACAATATAACAAGTATTCATTGGTCAATTACCTCCAATCTGGCTTGCTGATTGGTCAGTTCCGACCAATCAAACCGCCTGCACGCGACCACTCTGTTTTCCCGCTCGTATGCTGGGAGCCACTCAGTGATTATATAAACCGAAAACGTGTGAACCTTCGGAGTAGTAATTACCAAGTTTCAAGATGTAACCTTCACCGACTCCCGTCTTAGTCATTGCTGACCAGACGTTAAAGACAATTACCAACTTTAGACAGTCAGACCTCCACACCTAGAGAGATGCCAATCAACTCCACGCCAGTCTAAACTCTGACTTTGCCGCGTTAAAATTTTCACTGACTCGGTAACCTTCGAGCACACTCTATCTCTTTCTAGAACATTTTCTCAAACTTCACTTACTATACTTTTCAAAGTGATATTTCTCACTACATAACAAGTATCAGTAACTAACAATCCATTTTTCTCAAGCAGATAAAGGTACGCAACTCTGAACAACTTTGAATATTTGTATAAATTGTATATAAATTGATGTTATTGTTATGCATTCAACTTTTGTCTTGTATTCAACTTTATTTGCCTGATTTGTTCCAAGTATTTGTTCTAAATAATTGTTGTGGACGAATGTTGTAGAACACAGCATCAAAATTCCTTCTGATCAATTTAAACACAATCACCAGTCCGCAACACCATCATCTTCGTGGTACAAAATGATTAGGCGCCATGTCCTGTGTGATATTTTAGGAAGCTGTGATTTGTTGATTGTTGCAAAGACTCTCCAAACGGCTTCCTTCAACTAATGGGTATTCTGGTATCGTTCATACACTTGCAAGCAGCCTCTCTTCCACAAAAATATAGGAGCTCGTGTCAGCCATCTGAAATAGAAAATTATATTATGTATGAGCGACAAGACTTTCGGCCCACCCTGTAGTCTACATATCAACAGAGCGCCATCTACCGTAAATAAATGGTCTTTTGTATGCCACGCTGGCTAACAGAATCGAAATATACAGGTTAGTCGGAAAGTCTTGTCACCGCCTTCCAAAAAATAAGTAATGAGAACAATAGAAATGTAGTGGACCGGGTGGGTTTGAGTGTTGTTGAATTAGGAACACGTGCTGTTTATTCCTGCTAGAAGGTCTAACTACAAGAATAGAGCGGACTCAGGTTGAGTTCAAACGAAGATGTAAAAAAACAAACAAGACCGATATATATATATATATATATATATATATATATATATATATATATATATTAAACAATAAATTTACAAGTGACAAAAACATTAACATTTGTGTTTGTGTATGAACGTAAAGAGTTTGTATATTGGTGAATGTTCGTACGTACGTGTATGTGTGTCTCGTGGCGTTTTCCCACAAGTGAGCAAAACGCAAATCTCTACGAGAGATCACATTTTTTTAAATGTGCTCGCTGAAATGCAAAGTAGAAAAGAGAACGAGGCAAGAAGTCGCCCGGTATTTATAGTGTAGGGAGAGTGTCCCCTAGTGAACAATTAGGGAATTAAGGAGGAGCTAACTCCGACAGTACGCTCGAGAAAAATAGTTTTAGTTTTCTCTGATTGGTTAAATATTTCAGATCCCTTTTTTGTGGGGGGTAGTATTTTTTCTCTTATGATCGATAATCAGAGGTTCGGTAAATTTTCTCTTCCTGTTTGACCTTCTAGTTTCTGTGTCTTTCTGTGGTCTTTGAATCTCAAACGCTTCAAAGATTGCATCCATTGAATCGTCATTTTCAGCGGTTGACGAGCTTGGCTCTTCAACCCGTCTTTTTTGTATTTGGTCAATATGTCTTCTGTGGGTAAACTTTGCATTCAGAAGAACATACAGTAAATTCAGTTGTGTGTTATTTGTATAATTAACAGTGTTGTTTTGTAAGTTGGCATGTTCACAGAAAACTGATGGTGAAATGTAATTCAAGTTCTGTCTGTGTGTGCGCAGTGAGTAGAATCAATAGTCTGTGTAGACGCGTGTGAGTTGCTGAATTCTACTGTCTATTTTTGGAACGAAACGTTGCTTTTATAACTATTGGTAGGCTCCAGGAACAAAGGCGGGAGAATTGAACGAGCACAGAAAATATATGATTGGATGAAAAATTAACCAATCGGTGATTTTATAACAAAAGCATGTTTGTAAAATTCACGGCAAGAAAAATTCAGTGTGGTGACTGCGATCAGTAAATTGTCCTGTGGTAAACAGTATTTATTATTTAACCAATCACAATTGAGAAAACTGTAGGCGTGGCAAACGTAGTAGTAGTCACTACAATATTTTAAAATCTGGCTTTAAAATAAAAAAAGGGAATAGGGACCGAATTCCCGCCTCGAACGACTCTTCCACAAAAAACAAACGTTGACTCTCCGAGTCAACAAACAAATCAAATACAATAAATCCTCTTCTTGGGAATTAAATTACTTCTTGTAGCTTCTTTTAGCTCCGGAATTTTACCGAAGCAAAATAAAAGTCTTTTCTTCAAAGTTTCTCAAATTCAAACAAATCTCAGCTACGGAATTCTACCGAAGATAATAAAATCTTTTCTTCAAAGTCATTCGATACGAAAACTCTCCTTCCCTTCTTCACCTCCCTAAGTAAAACCAGATATATAGCATTTAAAGTTAAATAAATATTAACTCTATTAAGAAGAATAATTCGACACTGTAAGTCGAATATTCGAAGTAACACGTTACTTTACGTGGCAAACTAAAATAGTTGACTACGGAGCCAGAATACAAAGCGTCTTAATCGACCAAGGAAAAATCTCTGACTGAGGACAATCTCTCCCGATCAACCCCATAAAAAGGTGTCAATAAAAAAACATTGTCTACTTTGCTATCAGAGGCGTATTGTTCCAAACTTCGATACATTAAATATTTCTTTACTGAAGTTATTGAAATGTCTTCGAATTTTAATTTTCTAAAATTTTGCAAATAAAAATTCTCAAATATGAAAAAAATCTACCATTTTTGAGTTATCGACAAGAAAATACCCGGAAGTACTCCGCGGTTAATCAGTAAAAACAATGCTCGTAATGTCGGAAGAATAACCAAGACAAAATCTTGTCGATAACTCAAAAACGGTAGGTTTTTTTTTCATAATTTAATTGTTAATTCAAGTTCAGCGTTCACATTTACACAGAAATATGACGATTTGGGAAAATTTTTATAGATATTTAGCGCGGGGTTTAAAAAGCAAATTTACCCATTGCTTTTGCAGAAGGCAGTTAATTAATCCTTAAATTTACTAACTGATCCATAAACATATCTATAGTGTAAATATTAGATTTTTAAGAGATTTTTAAATTTGTTGTTTAGTTTACATTTTTCGACTATAAATCTGGTTGGATGAGTCGATGATTGACGAGTGAACATACCAATATTTTAAAAATGCTTAAAAATATTATTTCACATTTAATGAGATTTTTATGCTTCTGGTACATTTGACCCGCAAACAATTTTTGGAAGACTCGTGTAAGTACAAAGGAAAAATAAGACATAGAATTTAAACAAAGTAACTTTAGCTGTTCGATTGTCAGATAGACAAAACTGTTGTAACCTAGGAAGGGTCACTGAATGAAGAATTACCAAAACGGAGGTTGGAAATAAAATGGTAATCTTTATAACATCAACAAAATACACTACTCGCCAGCGGCGTGAACTAGGTAAACCACTGATATTAGTAAACTACATAGACACCATATTACCTCCACTTACAATAGTGTCCAACGTATTTTTGAGGATTAGGACATACCCATTAGTGTCCATATAACACTTAATCTCTTTCTTTCTTCCATTTTCCTTTTTCTTTTTAGTTAAATTCTTTCTTATTTCTTTTATTTATTTTAATTTCCATTATTTTCCATTAGTGTTCATAGGTATGGTATATAGCAAAATCATACGTTAGGTGAACTGTATCTGCAACCATTACTCTAAGGTTTCTGGAATTTGCACGTCTTAGCTCTTCCTTATTTCTGACTAGCAGGAGAGCGCGGCGTTGCCCGGGGATGTAACAGTAAGAGATAGATCAAGTATCGACCATCATAAAGACTGGAAAATAAAATTGACAAAGATTATTGTTTAAGGTTGACGGACACGCATGTCTTAATTAGTTTTTTTTTTTTTTTTTTACCAATTGGTCAAACACAAACAAAAACATTGTTTTCAATCGTTATGAGTCTACCGATTGAATAGAATTTTATTATAAACAATTGTCTTGTAAATGGAATTTTTAAAGCATTCTGAATGTAAAAATAAAGAAAAAAGTGTGCAAGACAATAAGAAACACTACCTGCCAAAAAAAAGTGAAGTTTTGTTGAAATCTGTTGAAAAATGTAGGAAATCCGATCCCATATATAAACGAACACAGAAGCAACGTGGGTTTTATAATAAGTATAACTCGATATGAGTTGTCCCGCTTTCATTAATGCCTCTTAATTGTGCTTTCAAATTTATTTCGTGCAAAAACAATTGTATTTTTTCAATTTTTGGCGCTGTCAGAACCACCGCAAGGTAATTTTATGCAGTCCTGTGAAGTTTTGTTGAAATCGGTTGAAAAATGTAGGAAATCCGATCCAATATATAAACGTACAGACACACACACACACACACACACACACACACACACAATCTGCGTTTTATAATAAGTAAGATTCTCTCTCTCCAAGATGCAGTTAGGATTTTGCACAGGCATTTTAAACGGAATACATCAAAGTTATTTTGTTGTAGGCTTCAACAATTTTGATGAGATTTTTATGTTCCTGATAACAATTTTTGGCGGACTCATGTAAGTCCAAGGGAAAAATAAGACATAGAATTTAAATCAGGAAATATTAACAAATATATGAATGGAAGATTTTACGAAAGGAAAAGTGAGAAATGAAATTAAACGCGAAAAGTTTAAAGCAATCTTTAGCGTTGGTAGTTGAAGTACTTACACTTTTGAGAGGGCGAAAAAATATGTCTTTTCGCTATGAAAAGTCAACGAGAAAGAGATTAATTCTTTCAAATCTCACACCGCCTGTAATTTTCGTCAGGGGGCGGTAATTTAAAATCTCGCCGCCTGTGATTATCATCAGAGGGCGATAATCCAACAATATAGGGGAAATAATTTTTCTTTTAATTAGGATTAGCGTTAGGCTATTATCTTTCAAACAAAACAAAACAAAAAAACGAAATTTAAGTTCAAAGAAGGCATTTAGTTTATTTAAAATGCGTTTTTCAGGGGTTTTTTAGGAAGTCCGTGACGATAACTAGCGTTTTGTAATTTAAAGTATTCAGTCTATTTTTTTTCAGTTGAAATACTGATGCAACACAATCTTCCTACTTTTATTAGGTCTTGTGCCTCACTAAATCGACAGATTTAGTTGTTAATAATAAGCGAAAAGGTAACAAACACGGGTTGGTCGTCAAACTCTGAACAGCAGTAATAAAACTGGCGAATATCTTCATCCAATGCGTAATGAATACGAGAGAATATAAATTAGCACAGACTGCTAGTTGGCTGGCTTCTATTTTTTTTCTTTTTTTTCCCACCATATCCGCCTTGGCTACCACACCAACAAACAATCTCCCAAAAAAGCAGACGTTCTGACAGTTATTTAAAGTCTTGCATGCCAAGCCTCGTTTTCGAATTCGTTTCATTTTATTTTGGTGCGTAGTATTTTTGTACCAAGTATATTGGCTCTGGTGATCGGTAAGAACATAAGACGCGTGATTTTAGTAATGCTGATACATTGCGTGTGTGTGACTGAAATACAGTGTTATCAATTGGTAATATTATATCTGCAATAGAAACAGTACAATGTTGTAAACCCCCACTTTTTTCTTCTCCTCTTCCGCCATCTTTTTATTTATTTATTTCTCGACAACACTACAGGCAGTCTGGCTACTAATATTGTCCTCTAAAAAAAAAAAAAAGAAAAATATAGCCAAACAGATTTTTATTTTTGCCCCTTTATCAGTTTTTTGCCGTTCTGGACATCAAGAAATTTTTAATAAATAAATAGTATTTTCTGTAAGAAGAAGCAAAATACATTGTTTGATATTTTGTGCCTATATGCATACAGAAACAAAAAGAGGCACTTCGACATGGTGTAGTGCTTAGCAAACTTGTCTCGCTAGATTGATTACTACTGAATAGTGATTTCGATATTTACTAAGCGCTCCACATTTTGGACTTGTGTCACATTTTATCTCCGCTTAAAAGTCACCATACAAAAAAAAAAGAGTGAGAGAGAGAAAAAAATGCATCACTTTGTCATATTTCTCTCTGCATGTTTTTCTTTCTTTTATCATAGAATAAGAGCCAAGCGTTTTAAAACTACAGCCTGTGCATCACACCTGGCCCTCTTCCTGGGTAAGACGATAAACTACATCCGGCAGCAAGGCCTCTGATCACGAGGTTTTGAAGAGCGTGAAACCACCTACTAATTACTGGTGTTTCCAGGTCCATCCTGACCGGGGGTGGTAACACCTGTTAGGGTTCCGGCTATGGGCAAATAATTAACCCCAAACTGGGCTGAAAACGCTATGAAAGTGTAAAAATAGGTTTTAATACCAGCAATGCATTTTGTAAAAAATTATTACCAGCAATGAATTTTTGAGGAAAAAATATTACCAGCAATACTTTTTTGAAAAATATTACCAACAATACATTTTCGGAAAAAAATATATTACCAGCAATACATTTTGGAAAAAAAAATATTACCACCATTACCAGCAATACACTTTTGGAAAAAAACATTCCCAACAATTCATTTTTGAAAAAAAATATTACTTGCAATACTTTTTGAAAAAAATATTGCCTGCAATACATTTTCGGAAAAAAAATTACCAGAAATACATTTTTGAAAAAACAATATTACCAGCAAAACTTTTTTGAAAAAAAATATTACCAACAATATATTTTTGAGAAGAAATACCAGCAATAAAAATCTTGTCGGCATTAAATAAACCATTGAGGTTGATATACCGTAAAACAAAACAAACCAAACCAAACACCTGACCATGCTAAAATATTTTATCCTACGCAAAACAAAATATCTTCTCCGCATGTCGCATGTTGGAAGATTGGCGTTACATAGTCTTCATCGTCTTATTTGCTTTCATTTGAACTCGTGCTGTAGTAAATATACAAAAAACTTTTGTAATCGAAATAGATTAAGAGACTGTTTTTTTCCAAGCAGGTTATCCCTACTTACTATATTGACGTAAACAATTCTTATGATTATTATATTTCATTTAGCCTTGTGCTGTAATGTATGTATAGGAAAGAAACGCTATTTTCAACACAATTACATATCCATATACATGCACTTATATTAAAACACGCTCAAACTTTTTTTTTCAATAACAGATAATATTACAAACATGTCAAAAAGATTCCAAAATACAATACACATCGTTTAAATCAAAGTGTCTATTTGTTAAGAATTAGCGTCACAATCGGAAATATTTGACCAATCTGAAAAAAAGCTAAATCCCTAATTTTCTCGAGCCTACTTTCGGATAAAATTTTGTATGAAAACTCACAGAATTCAATTCTCAAAGAGCAGAGATGCAATTGTCGCCCAGCTGTGACTACACAGCTTTTTCCTTCTTCCACAGCGCGTGCTGAAAGAAAGATGTATTGGCGACTTCAAATGAATCATCTCTAACACCTGCAAGCATGGTCAGTCGGTGACTTCAAACGGACCATCTCCAACAACAACTGTAAACATGGTCAATCGGAGATTTCAAACGAATCATCTCCAACAACAACAGCAAGCACAGTCAACCAACGACTTCAACCGAACATCTTCAATAACAACTGCAAGCATGGCCAGTCGGAGACTTCAAACGGACTATCCCCAACAACAACAGCAAGTACAGTCAGTCGATGGCCTCAAACGGACTATCAACAACAACAGCAAGCATGGTCAGTCGGTGACTTCATATGGACCATCTCCAACAACCACAGTAAGCAATGTTCAGTCGGAGACTTCATATGGACCATCTCCAACAACCACAGTAAGTATAGACAGTCTCGACTTTAAACTGACCATTTCCAAAGCAACTGCAAGCATGGTCAGTCGGAGACTACACACGGACCATCTGCAACAACAACAGCAAGCACAGTCAGCCGACGACCTCAAACGGACCATCTCTAACAACAACTACAAGCATGGTCAGTCGAAGACTTCAAACGAATCATCTCCAACAACAACAGCAAGCACAGTCAACCGACAACTTCAACCGAACATCTCCAATAACAACTGCAAGCATGGTCAGTCGGAGACTTCAAACGGACCATCCCCAACAACAACAATAGCAAACACAGTCAGCCGACGACCTCAAACGGACCATCTCCACTAACAACTGCAAGCATGGTCAGTCGGAGACTTCAAACGAATCATTTCCAACAACAACTGCAAGCATGGTCAGTCGACAACTTCAAAAGGACCATCACTAACAAGAACAGCAAGCATAGTCAGTAGGAGACTTCAAACAGACCATCTCCAACTACAACAGCAAGCATGGTCAATCGGAGACTTCAAACAGACCATCTTCAACAACAACTAAAGCATGGGTCATGGTAGACTTCAAACAGACCATCTTCAACAACAACTGCAAGCATGGTCTGTCGGAGACCAAACGGATCATCTCCAACAACAACAACAACAAGCATGGCCAGTCATAGACTTCAAACGGACCATGTCCAGCAACAACAGCAAGCATGGTCAGTTGGCGACTTCAAACGGACCATCTCCAACAACAACTGCAAGCCCAGTCAGTCGACGGCTTCAAATGCACCTTCTCAACAACAGCAAGCACAGTCAGTCAACGACTTCAAACGAACTATCACCAACAATAGCAAGTATGGTCAGTCGTCGACTTCAAACGAATCATCTCCAACCACAACAGCAAACATGGTCACTCAGAGACTTCATACAAACCCTCTCCAGCAACAACAGCAAGTATGGTATGTCGTCGACTTCAAACGAATCATCTCCAACAACAGCAAGCATGGTCAGTTGGCAACTTCAAATGGACCATCCCAAACAACGACAACAACGTTACCATTGCTGTTTCAGGTGGTTTTAAGATATTAATTTTATCGTCTTTGCCATGTAGGTCACTCTCATAGACTGCAACAGCCAGAGACGAAATAGGGGCAACATAAGCATTTTTATTTTTCCGTGTTAAATCCAGGGCTGAAGCTTGATCGTAAGCTGTCTGTAAATCTAATGTTTTATTTTCCAATAGTCTTTGACGTATTGCTGGAGAAGCAATATAGCTTCGTCCCCACATTGTTTCGCTGTAGGGTCTTTGAAATCGAAATTCCATCTTAATTTTTCGATTCCCCTGAAAAAGTCATCCAGATTTTCGTTAGGTTCCTGTTTTCTTGTTGCAAGCAAATGTCTTGCAAAAATCTCGTTTGGGAATTGAATAAAAATGGCGCCCAAGTTAATTAGTACATTGTCGTAGTCTGAACAAGTTATGATAAACTCGAATGTCGTAGGTCTGACACTGCTTATCAGGGCTCTAAACTTGTTAGGAATTTTTTCCTGGTAATCCTCGACTAAAAACTATACCCCAATAACATCATTCTTTTGCTGCAGTGGGTGAGCTAGGATCGATGTCTAGGCTTTTACGTCGCCAGCTTATATTCGATTTAGAATCAGACATTAGAATAGTTGAGTGAGTTGTCGTAAGACTTGGCAGCTGTGTAGAGAGACTTGAAGTGAATCCAAGGCTCGACTCAACAACTGGTCAAGTACAAAACTAGTTGCCAAGAATCACTGAACAAGAGACTATTTATAGGAAGGAGGGGAGAACGCTAACTCACGTGATATTTAAATCGTTTACGACGTCTTTTCTCAAATACAGCTTTAACGTCGGATCAAACACCCAGAAGTCTTTTCCCAAATACAGTTTTGGCTGAAGATCAACTACTCAAAAGTCTTTTCTCAAAAAGAGTTTGACTGTGGATCAAATATTGAAAAGTCTATTCTCAAATATTGCTTTGACTGTGAATCAAATACTTAAGTATATTGTCAATTACAGCTTTGACTATGGATCAAACACCCAAAAGTTTTTTTTTCTCAAATACAGCTTTGACTGTGGATCAAGTTCTCAAAAGTTTATTCTCAATTACAGCTTTCACTATGGATCAAACACTCAAAAGTCTATTCTCAAATACAGCTTTGACTGAGGATCAAGTCCTTAAAAGTTTATTCTCAATTATAGCTTTGACTATGGATCAAACACCCAAAATTTTTTTTCTCAAATACAGCTTTGACTGTGGATCAAGTTCTCAAAAGTTTATTCTCAATTACAGCTTTCACTATGGATCAAACACTCAAAAGTCTATTCTCAAATACAGCTTTGACTGAGGATCAAGTCCTTAAAAGTTTATTCTCAATTATAGCTTTGACTGTGGTACGCAAAAGTACTCTACCACAGATTTTTTTTTACTGTGAACCAACTGATAAAAATTTTTTCTGAAGCTTATTATTTTCTGTGGACCAACTACTCAAGGACTCTAACTGAAATAAAGACTATTTTTACTCCTTTATAATTCTTTTGAATTCATGTATGTATGTTTGTAAATACAAATGATTTATTTAAAAATCATTTAAATGTTTGCTTATGTTTTTATTTTATTACTGTTTGGAATTCGAACGTTCGGACTTTTAATAGAAAACACGTGAACGACTGAATTTCCTACATGTTAACAAGCTTATCTTGCTACTCCGTCGTAGCGAATTAAGCTTGTTACCCATAGTTTCGATCTCCCTAGGTTCCACATAGTTTCGAACTCACCTAGGTTGCCCATACTTTCGACCTCCCCTCGGTTCCCCATAGTTTCAACCTCCCCTAGGTTCCCCATACTTTCGACCTCCCCTAGGTTCCCCATAGTTTCAACCTCCCCTACGTTCCCCATACTTTCGACCTCCCCTAGGTTCCCCATAGTTTCGACCTCCCCTAGGTTCCCCATAGTTTCAACCTCCCCTAGGTTCCCCATACTTTGGACCTCCCCTAGGTTCCCCATACTTTCAACCTCCCCTAGGTTCCCCATACTTTCGACCTCCCCTAGGTTGCCCATACTTTCGACCTCCCCTAGGTTCCCCATAGTTTCAAACTCCCCTAGGTTCCCCATACTTTCGACCTCCCCTAGGTTCCCCATACTTTCAACCTCCCCTAGGTTCCCCATAGTTTCGACCTCCCCTACGTTCCCCATACTTTCGACCTCCCCTACGTTCCCCAACTTTCAACCTCTCCTGGGTTCCCCATGGCTTCAACCTCCCTGGGTTCCCAAATACTTTCGACCTCCCCTAGGTTCCCCCATAGTTTCAACCTCCCTAGGTTCCCCATACTTTCGACCTCCCCTAGGTTCCCCCATACTTTCAACCTCCCCTAGGTTCCCCATGCTTTCGACCTCCCCTAGGTTCCCCATACTTTCGACCTCCCCTAGGTTCCCCATAGTTTCAAACTCCCCTAGGTTCCCCATACTTTCGACCTCATCTAGGTTCCCCATAGTTTCAACCTCCCCTAGCTTCCCCATACTTTCGACCTCCCCTAGGTTCCCCATAGTTTCGACCTCCCCTAGGTTCCCCATAGTTTCAACCTCCCCTAGGTTCCCCATACTTTCGACCTCCCCTAGGTTCCCCATCGTTTCGACCTTGTTCCACATCCCAGAAAATCGCCATATGTACAAAATGGTTTCTTGTGGTCGAAATAGATTTAAAATGTAAATAACGATTTTGTTAGTAGTTTTTTCACTCATGAAAGATTGGCGCAAATCTAAGTCTTCTCATTTTCTGCTATTTAGACTTGTGCAATCTATGTATGTACGAAAAAGTGTCGGGTGGCTGAAATAGTTGCGTATTTTTTCCTGTTGACAAGAGTTCAGTTAAAATCCAAAAGGTGTTGAAAAACAAACGACAGAGGAAGTGAGATGGAAATCAAAAGCAACGGATCAAAAATGTCGCATGAAGGTTACACCACTTGGCTTCGCCAAACGCCCTTAGGTGGCGCTGTTTAAGGTCTATAAAAAGACAAACCTTCCTTCCCTCTTCTTCTTTCTTCCTCTTGCTCCAAGATGTATCAGTTCGTAGATGAGAACGTCCCAAATGTGTAACGTTCATTGTCCCGGGCGATTAACGATTGAACTCGTACACACATGCGCAACGACGCGCGCGTATCAACCACAGACACACATACACAAAACAAGTACATTTTTAATAGCTAATTTTTAATGTCTAGTTTCTTTTCCTTTCAACTGTGTACACATTAATGTAATTTCTTTTTGTTAATACATGTTGTTTAAAATCCATGTTAAGACTTGGACTCACATGAATCCACCAAATGTTGTTTACGGGACAAATGTAGCAGGAGCCATTAAATATTTACTGAAAAATGTCCGCACCTCACAAAACACAAGGTGTGATTCCTGCAACAGAGAAAACAAAAAGAAAAGATGACGGAGAGGGTGATACAGAAATCCAAAGGAACAGACGACAGAATATAATGCATAAATCAAAACAAGTAGGCAACAACGAGGGTGACACATTTTTGTGACGCACGGTAGCCGTTAATGATTAAGTATAACGCAAGATTCAATGTTAAGATAAAACAGTATTTAATTACAACCACAAATAAATACTTAACAAGAATAAAGAAGTAAAAGTCAACCAAAGATAATTAACCATTTTAGTGAATACTTTGTTAGTAGCACGGCTCAGCATAACGTCCGGTAAATCCTAAATCAAACCCAAAATCATCGATGCACAATAATTCACACTAATTCGACTGGATCGTTCCACACAATAGTCACTCAATAATCACTGCAGTCAGCAGCCTGACACCACTATTTATACAACTGGCGGAAAAGATATATTCATAAGTCCGGAGTGTCACGCTCAAACCTCAGTGTCGGTAGTTACTCATTTCCTTCCTATATGAAACACATGAATCATAAGGGACAAACGATAGAAAGTGTCACACAGAAATAAAAACAGTAGAGAGTGTAATCCAGAAATAAAAAAGTAAAAAACGATATAGTGTGTCAGAAATCAAATAGAAAAGACGAGAATATTACACAGAAATCAATAGTAATAGGGAGTATGACATATGAATGAAAATGAACTGAGGACAGAGAAAGTGACACAGAAATCAAAAGGAACAGAAGACAGAGAGTTTGAGACACAAATGATAAGGCAACAGATGTCAGTGAGTGTGACATAGGATAAAAAAAAACAGACGGCAGTGTGCGTGACATTGAAATCAAAAGGAACAGACGACAGAGAGTTTGAGACACAAATGATAAGGCAACAGATGTCAGTGAGTGTGACATAGGATAAAAAAAAAGACAGACGGCAGTTTGAAATCAAAAGGAACAGACGACAGAGAGTTTGAGACACAAATGATAAGGCAACAGATGTCAGAAAAGTGTGACATAGGATAAAAAAAAAAAAGACGGCAGTGTGCGTGACATTGAAATCAAAAGGAACAGACGACAGGAGTTTGAGACACAAAAAGGCAACAGATGTCAGCAGTGTGACATAGGATGACGGCAGTGTGCGTGACATTGAAATCAAAAGGAACAGACGACAGAGAGTTTGAGACACAAATGATAAAACAACAGATGAGTGTGACATAGGATAAAAAAACAGACGGCAGTGTAGTGACATTGAAATCAAAAGGAACAGACGACAGAGAGTTTGAGACATAAATGATAAGGCAACAGATGTCAGTGAGTGTGACATAGAATAAAAAAGGACAGACTGCAGAGTGTGCGACATTGAAATCAAAGGCAACAGACGACAGAGAGTTTGAAGTATCGATCAAAAGCAACAGACGTCGGTTAGTGTGGCATAGAATCAAATGAACAGTCGACAGAGTGTGTGACACCGAATAAAAATATGTGGTTAGCGAAATATCATTTTCAGAAAATGTGCAAATATTCTTCTTCTTCATGTGTCGTGTGCCTACAGGACGTAAGCGATCATGGCTCTCCACAATTCCCTGTCCTTCGAACCTTTTAATAAATGTTCTTTTCGTCATTTCTAAATATTGTTCTGCCATCGAGCTTAAGTATGTTAAGCGTTGTTTTCCTCTTGTTTTTCCCTTTTTTCTCTTTTTTTCGTTTCTTTCCTCTCTTTATCTCTCTCTTTCCTTTTCTCTTTGGTACTTCCTTTCTTCCTCTTTTCTTTCTGACTTTTCCTTAAAAAGAGGAACTTAAACTTTTAATTTCTCTTATCTTCTTCCTCATCTCCTTCTATTTCTCTCCCTTTGTCTTCCTTTTGGTTCTTTTTCTTTCTATCTCTCTTCCTCATTCTTTTCTTTTGTTCTCTCATCCTTCCTCTTCTCTTTCTATCGCCCTTCCTCCTTCTCTTTGGTTTTCTCTTCCTTTCCACATCACTTTCTCCCTTCTTCCCTCTTCTCTTTGTTTCTCTCTTCCTTCCTCTTCCCTTTCAATCTCCCTTTCTCCTTCTCTTTGGTTTTCTCTTTACTTTCCACATCACTTTCTTCTGCGTCTATTTCTTTCTTTCTTTTTGTTTTTTTGTTTCTTTGTTTATTTTCTCTTTCTATCTCTCCTTCATTTTCTCTTTGATACTCTCTCTTTATTCATTCGTCTTCTCTTTTTATCTCTTTCCTTTTCTCTTTTCTTTGCTTTTCGCTTGCTTCCTCTTCTTTTTCCTTCTTTATACCTCCTACTTCCTTTCTTTCTTTCTTTCTTTTCTCTTTCTATGACTCTCCCTCCATCTTTGCGTTGGCTCACTTTTAATACTTTTTCTCTTTCTATCTGCTTTCATCCCTCATCATTTTCTTTCTTTCTTTCTTTCTTTCTTTCTTTCTTTCTTTCTTTCTTTCTTCCGTCCTCTCCACTTTCTGTCTCTCTTCCTTCTTATTTCCTCTTCTCTTTTCATTAAATTCTTAATTCTCCTTCTCTTCCTATTTCTCCTATTTCTTTCTCTCCGTCTTCCCTTTGGTTCTCTCTCCCTTCCTCTTTTCTTTACATCTCCCTTTCTCCCGCTTCTTTTTCTTTTTCTTTCTTTCTTTCTTTCTTTCTTTCTTTCTTTCTTTCTTTCTTTCTTTCTTTTCTATGTGTTGAAATATATTATAAGAGTTACATCAATCATTCTGATTTTTATCGAGATTAACAGAATGTGGGGAATGAAGACTGAGACTGTACTAATAGTAATCGGAGCACTGGGCCTCGTGAGAAAAAGAATGGAGAATTTTACTAACAGTGTCACTGGTAACATCAACATACAAGTTGCCCAGAAGATCGCCCTATTAGGAACATCCCAAATACTAAGAAAAGTGCTATCAATTAAATGACAATTCTCCTATTGGGCCTAAGCACCATAGTTTGGACCCCGCTCGACAGGAGACATACTATACACAAATGATTATTAATAATAATGAAAATAGTAATAATAATAAGGAAATTAAGCTGTTACTGCAAAAAGTTATCTTAACTTAAATTTTATCTCTTTTTACCTAATCTACCTTTCTGGGTAATGATAAACGTAGGGTGGCGTATTTGAAATTTCAGGTGGCGGTTTCACTAAAAAATTTGACTCATGTTAAGGTAATTTGAGTTTTTGCTCTGTTATAATAAAGTCATTGAGCTCTCTGTGGATCAGTTTTAATATTTTTATTACTAGGATCAACCTGAATTATATAACAACGGGTCTATCACCTGTATATATATATATATATATATATATATATATATATATATATATATATACAGATTCTCTCGTCGGGTTCGACGTATGAGGGTCAAGCAGATCAGTTTCCAGGAAACTGACAGCCCGACACCGGCACATGAGATTCGATTATAGTGGTGAAGGTTTCGTGCAGGACCATCCACACTTTTTGAAGGGCCGAATACAGAGACCTGGTGAACTGCGTGCCACAAGGTCCCCAAACAACCACCCTCAGGTTTTGAATTCAGAGTTGTCCTTCTCCTAGACCAGTTGCCATCCAAGGCTATAGAACCCAGTCTGTCCTGCTATTTAACCCATAGCTGGAGGGAGAAGAATAGGATTCACACCTTTCCCAAGGGTATTAGCACGTAAGTGAATGTAATGGATTCAACCTGGATTCGAACTCGGCTCTGTGATTCCACAATCTCTCTCTCTGTCTATATATATATATATGTATATATATATATATATATATGATAAGTAATTCATCGAGTCTAGAAGGAACCTCATCAGAATGCACTGGACGGCCGTATCGTCCTATATTTGGGACTCATCAGCAGTGCGCATTCACTACCGAGAATTGAAACCCGGACAGTTACATTGACAGGCAAACGTCACACCAACTGTACTAACAGTGACGAAGAGGTAGCGAACTAGACTCGATATAGCGCCGCTCGATCACATATTCCGTGGTGGAACTCATCCGAGTTTCTCTTTTACCCATGGGGCTGTGACCCCCCACAAGCTATGACTACTATCTCCAAGCCGCTCCATCCAGCGCATTAGAAGCCGATTCAAGCAAGGATAAACAAATGATAGAAATTAAGGAGGATTTGAGATAATTAAGTAATTCATCGGCTGTCCAGTGCTTTCTGCATTCTGTTGAGGTTTCTTGTAGACTCGATGAAACTTAATTATCTCAAATATATCTCAAATTTATATATATATATATATATATATATATATATATATATATATATATATAAAGAAAAGAACAGTAAGATATATAATCAGATGTTCTTATAGATATTTTTTATTTTACAAAATAGTGCTCAATGTAAATTTACAGAGCATTAATATTATAAATTAATTGATTTAAAATATGGTTTTTCCGCTACACAGTTCTAACCATGTTTCAAAATGGAAGCTAAAAGCCCCGAATTTAATTTTGTAATTAAATTAAAGACATTAGTTCCATTTCATCCTCAAGCGAATTTTGGAGTAACTTTTAAAATTACTGGGTTTTAAAGACACAGCTAAAATCATAATTCATGTTTCCAAGGTTACAGATACATTAAAATATAGACACCGAGACAACCCTCCTCTGGTAAATTGGATTCATCTGTAAATCGTCGAGAATGATGGACTTTACTTTGAAGAATAAATATTAGTGTTGCGCCATAAAATTTTGGTTTCTTTCCGCGTCAGGACCTTCTGGTCAACCTAATACATTTCTTTTTTTTATCACCACTTCAATTTGTAAAAATTAAAAAAAAAAAGAAAAGTTTCCCATTAATTCGAGAAATCGTTACATTTTATAGTAGTGAAAATGGAGCTGGGCTGGAGAAAGATTTTTGGTTTGTTTTGTTTTACTGCATATCAACCTCAATGGGTTATTTAATGCCAATAAAATTATACCTTCGAAATAATTCCAGTATTTCATCGACTTCACATCATTCTGCGTAGCTTCCGTTATTCAGACAAAGGTAGAAATTTCTAAGTTGACAAGAATGTCCTGGTCGCGGGAAGAAAACAACAAATCTTGATCTCTGTCTGGTGGAATTTCCAAAGAGTACTGCATTTCGAGCTTGTTCCACACGGTCTCGCCATCAACGCTAAACTCTATTGCTAGCAGCTAGACCGCGTGTACGTCAAACTAAAGAAGGAGTATCCTGCTTTGGTCATTCGAGGTCGGGCTTTGTTTCAGCAAGACAATGCGAGGCCGTATACTGCCAGGTTGACTAAGGAGAAGTTCAAACATATGGACAGTGTTGAGATTCTTCCACATCCACCGTTCAGTCCCGATGCTCCTCCGAGTAACCTATTCCGCTCAATGGGACCCCTCTCCCGCTACGAGCGATTCAACACTTTTGATGAAGTGAAGGAAGCATGTTTACAATTTTTTATTCATAGCCAGCGGACTGATATATGGGATAGATTCGGATGCTGGCTGATCGCTGGCAGAATATCGTCAAGAATGATGGACTTTACTTTAAAGAATAAATATTAGTGTTGCGCCATCAAACTTTGTTGCTTTTTTTTCTGCTTCCTAAGAGAGTCAGGACTTTTTGGCCAACTCAATATATATGTCAGGTTGAGTCATAAATAATTTCCGCTTTTGTTTCTCAAATTTTTTCACCAAAAACAAACTTTTAAATACATTTTATTCATTTATATAGCTACCATTATTTATATAGCCACCGTTATTTGCAATGCCTTGTTTCTTCTTATGCGGCAGCTTTTCATACCTTTTGAGTAAAATTCCGCAGATTTTGATGTAAAAAGAAATTTCGTTCAACCCTTGAACCTGGTTTCATTAAAAAAAGAAAAAAAAAAGAAGGTAACAATCGGTTGAAGCAAGGTCAAATAAATATAGCGGATAAAACAAACCAACCAAGTTATTCTTGCTCTGTGTCAGTGATTCTGAACGTGGACCGCTAGGTATGCAAATGGGTCTGAGTTGGCCCAAGAAAAAATAGGCGGGCTTTGAAATTCTATTTTTTCCACTGGCGTAAGATTATTAAAACACAAACTGCTTTACTTTATTTTGAAAGGCAAACAATTCAGAAATCATTTAAATAAAACTTTCCATCCCTTGCTCTTTGAAAATTGTTGTTCCTTTCTTATTTGGTTTCCTCGCCACCTCGTTGGTTTAAGCGAACATTTCTGCAGCAAATGATGTACTCACAAAGAAATGTAGTTTATTGTACAGTGCGTCCCTAAAGTCTGGACACCCTAGGCAAAAACGGATATTTTCAAGAAATTAAAATTTCAACAACATTTTATTGAATTGAAATATTAAAAAATAACATCTTCAAACGGGAAAATGTAAGAATATTTGAAAAACTAAATAAAAAATTCATCAAATTGTCCTTGTCTGTCATATTCAACAAAACGTGTTTAAAAGAAAGTTTGCTGCCCAAATATGCATTATACAAGGTGTGTACCTAAATTCTTGACACCCTAGGAAAAATACGAATATTTTCAAGAAATTACAATTCCAACAACATTTTATTGAACTGGAATATTAACAAATCAAATCTTTTATATGATTTCCATTATTTCTGATGCAAAGTTTGATGTGCTTTACAAGATTCACATGAACTTGATGCAATAATTCCATATTGCCGCCAATTTTAGGACATTTACTCTTTAAGCGTTTAATCAAGTGTGTTGCATCTGTGGTTTTCATTGAGTACACCTTCTTCTTTAGCATAACCCAGAAAAAGAAGTCAGTTCTTTCTTTCTTCGACAAAACCATGATTATTCTGTGGCGGTAAAAAAATATAGTTAATGAGATTTCCTACGATTGAAAAGAGAGTAGACTTACGCCTGAAACTGAACCAAGGCCTGGAAGTTCAACTTGACAAGCTGATAGACACTTGGAGAAGTGTAGTCATTAGTCAGGATTTATATTTTCTACAAAATGTTGCTTTTGTAAACAAAATGTATTTCCTGCTACATTGAATTTCTATTTGTGCTTATGTTTTATAAAAAATCTTTTATACTAAAATTGGGCATTATTTTCAATCGTTTCTAAATTCAACTATTTTTTAATCAATTTTTATATTTTCTACAAAATGTTGCTTTGTATTTCTGCTACCTTTAATTTCTATTTAACTTCTTGGGCCTGAAAGAGTTTTTTTTTGAAAAAAATTGGGCCAAATCAATAAAGCTAAACTCAATGTTTTAATCAAGATTTATATTTTCACAAAACCAGAATATTACATTGAATTTCTATTTATTGCTTGGACAAATTTTAAACGTTATGTGGACAAAATTTGTTTTCTTAAAAAATGAGACACAAGGAAGAAAAAGTTGAGAAACACAGGGATAGATATTGATTGACTCTAGACATGAAGAGATCAAAATTGTAATTAACAGGGAAGCATTCTCACGGGAGTTTATTGCACGAAGTAAAAGTTCTGGGTAAGAAACTGGGTAGAACTTGCTCCTTATCAAAAGAAAAATAAAAGAAATTGCGATGATTTACCACCGCCATTCTATTATGGCAGCTGTTAGCTGTGATGGTTAAAGAGATTGTAGAACTAAAGAATGTAACTTATTTGAAAATCTGCCATATTAATCGGGATAGTGTAGTGATAGGCTATTTGTGCTTATGTGAGCCTGAAATTTTTTTGACACTAAAATTGAACCAAATTATCAATCTTTTCTAAATTCAACTGTTTTAATCAAGATTTATATTTTCTACAAAATGTTGCTTTTGTAAACAGAATGTATTTCCTGCTACATTGAATTTCTATTTGTTGCTTATGTGGACCAGAAATTTGTTGACACCAAAAATGAGACACAAGGAAGAAAAAGTTGAGGAAATGGGATGGCGACAAAGATGAAAGACAAAAAAGTTAAAAGTTTTATTAAAAGTTCTAGGAAGAAAAATCAGGATCAAGAAAAATAAAATACTGATTGATTTCTAGACATTGAATTATGGACCAAATGATATGTAAAAATGCTTATGGGAATCTAATAGATATGCCATTTATTTGAACGTATCTCCATATTAAAATTGGTAGTTCTTAAATGGGAACAAAAAATCCTTTCATCACCAAAAAAAGGAACGAAAATCGTTTCTACTTAGTCGTTTAAAAATAAATAAATATTGTCTTTATAAAATAAAATATATTTCCAAGTTTTGAATCCGCCATCTATTTTGGCCTAAAATTCTTATTTTAACCTAATATTGCAAATGGACAAATACTGAACTAAAAAATGTAAAGTTATTTGAAAATCTTGCCATATTAATCGTAACGTGATTTTTTATTGATATGCCATTTACAAATATTTTTATGAGTAAAACATAAAATTTCTCTAAAAAATTTTTTACAGTTAAAAACCTAAAAAACCGCATGTTCTAAATTTTCAATCAAAATCTCTTCATATTTTTTTACCCATTCAGTTTATTTATATTTTCAAATTATGGATACCAATATATTTTTCTTATGTTAAATTGTTATAATTTCATTTGTAAATTAAAATATATTTAAAACCAAATTTAAATTGAATCTCTATTTATTGCTTTATTGTGTATTGTTTGATTTCTTCATTAAAATCTACTTTTGGGGCTAGTATTATATTCAATTTTCTTATATTTTCTTTAAAAATTCAAATAATTTCCATATTTAAAAAATGGCAAAAACCAAATTTTAAAAAAAATAGCGTTTGTATTTTATATAAGATCAAATACAGTTATTTACTCCATTAAATTTTTTTTATGTCAAAAAATTTGATAAATAAAAAAATGGTAAAAATTCTTTTAATATATTAACTGTCTAAAAGGATAAAACAAAAATCATTGTTAAATGGCGTGTTTCAAAGAAAATTAACAAATAAATTTTTAAAAAATTTCTGGATTTAAAATCCTACATTTCTCTAGGGAAAAATCTTAAATCAAAACTTATTCAAGATATCAAAATGATACAAAATCAAAAGGTTGCACAAAAAAATATACAAACATGTAATATTAAAACATATATTATACAAAATATATTATAAATTTAAAAAAATTCAATTTAATAAATTTTTATTAAATATTCAAAACCAACAATCTAACTCCATAAATACATTTTTGAAATAACTTAAATTTTCTTCATACAATTTCTTCATTGAAACATATATCTATCAAAAAATATATATATAAATATACCATACATATATTCAAAAAATAAATAAATACCCATATAAAAATTGTGGGGATTAAAAAATTTATATACACTGTTTATACTTATATATTACAATATATACATTATGGATATAATTCTCTTATATAATGTGTTTATATATTTGTATGTTAGACTATATGTATATTGCTGTGTGTTGGTGTTTGAAGGTATATTTATGTATCTATATGTTAGTTCGTTTATATATGTATTTGGTTGAAAGTTGTTGTATTTTTTTATGTATGCATGTATATATGGGTGGTTGTTATTTGCAGGTAGATATATTTATGGATATATATATATGTTTATTTGTAGATATGTATGTATGTGTGTATATATATTTATGTATGTTTGTGTATGTATATATATATATGTGTGTGTGTTGGAACCTATTATGTATGAGTTTGTGTGTATGTGTAGGTATGGAAACTTTGGTATATCATGACTGTTTTTTTATATATCTAAGTATGTGTGCATAAAAGTCTATGTGTATATATATGTGTGTATATTAGGTTTATATGTATATGTACGTACATATGTACTTGTTATCATAGATATGTATATGTACGTATATGTTTATGTTTATATATTTATTTGTGTGTATTTTGTACGTATATGTATGTATGAATATATATATATATATATATATATATATTTTTTTTTTTTTTATGTGTTAATTTGTTTTATATGCCGTGTATATATATATATATATATATATATATATTTGGATTTCTTTATCCTGTTTTTATTTGCCAAATATATAATGAAACTATTATCAACTTATATGATTAATAATATATATATATTTTTTATTGATATTTATTGTTTTAGAGTTTTCGTTTTAATATATTAAATAATATTATTTTAAAACATTTTTATCTTTATATATTTATCCTTAAGTTATAATTCAATAAGTGGTTAGCATTTATTTAAGTCTGAAATATTTACTGGTTGTGATTTCTCAATGTCTATGACATTGTGGATGTATGTTTGTGTACATATCGGTGTCTATGTGTATGTAGAGTGTATTCACATTTAACTGTGTGTGTGTATAAGTGTTAGTTTCACGTCTCCTTTTTTCGTAAAGGGCTGTGGAGTTGTTCATGTATTCCCCCCCCTTCTTTTTTTTTTTTTTTTTTTTTTTGTGTGTGTATATATTGTGTGTGTGTGTGTGTGTGTGTGTATGTATCTAATTATGTCTGGAATATATGTATTATAATCTGAAACACAATTTTTTTGTTGTGTCACGCGTGAGTTTAAGACCATATTCACAAACTTTAAAAATAAAACGGAAAAAAAAAAAATATATACATGTATTATCAGATGACCGGACGAATTTAGCTTTTTGTCTTGTCAGACGTAATTTCAATGAAGAAATGAATTGAATAAACATATATATTTTTTCTTTTCTCAATAATTTTGTAGTTTTTAAACTTAATAGTGATTAAATTTGGATTTTAAAAATTGCCAGTTTTTAATTTTAATATTAAATTTTATCATATAAATTTATAATTATTAGTTAGTAAAAATTATTTTTAATATTACACGTATTTAAAGATCTAAATAGCTATAATAGCAGGATTTTGTTGTCAAGCTTTTGAATCTTTCTGTACTTCGTTTTTTGATTGGTTATTCTAGCTTTTGTAACAATGCTCCCCCTAGTGTAGGATCGTTAATTAATCTGAAACTTTTAAAACCATTTATTTTCTTTTCAACACCATCACTTGATAAGACACAGAGTGTGTTGAAACAAAATGGCTATTTTTGTAGTGATTTTATAACATACTTATGTTATAAATTTTTTTATAAAAATAATTATATCTATCTACTTTATATTATATATATATTTATAGAATATATTGTTGGTTATTGGAATTCATTCCGTGTATACCAATTATATACTTTATATATATATATATATATATATATATATATATATATATTTATTTATATATATGATTTATATTAATAATAAATATAATTTAATTAAATAATTATAGCACAATTTTGCAATCTCTTGTTTTGAAACATTAAACCTATTATTATATTCGTTGTATGAAAAATATTTTTAAATAAATAATTATAAATATTTATATAAAATATATACAAGCATTTATTTTTAAAATAAATAAAATATAAGGAATTTTATAAAATTTTTTAAAAGTTTCAAAATATTTTTTATATATATATATATATATATATATATATATATATATATATATATATATATATATATAGAGAACAAAAATTTAATAATATTAATCAATTTTAAAAAAAAATTTGATGTAAAAAAATCGATAATAAAGAAAAAAACATGGTATTTCATTAATTAATGATTTTAAGGATAGAAAAAATAATTTTGAAATAAATTTTCATATATATATATATATATAAAATATATATATATATATATATATAAATATATATATATATTGTTACGTTAACCCCAATATTGATACCCTCACCTCATATTTTATAAGTACATTTTCAGTACCTTTTAATTTGCGACGAAACATATGAATCTTAATTTTTTTATATTTCTTAAATATGCAGATAGATATATATTGTTTTTTATAACCAGATGTTTCAGGGCCAGTTCAAAAAAAAAAACCTTCCCTTCTAAAAAAATTTCCTACCTGGTCCGATTGCTGTTTGACAGATAAATTTGAATGATGTTAACCAGTTCCATAGTCGCTGCAATGACAAACGCTGCTTATTTATTAATTGTGGATGATATTACAGGGTAAATGAATGATAAATATTTTTTTAAAGGGGCCAACACGTGATTCAAAATATCAAATTTTCGTTTCGGACGTGTTATATATATAACATATATAAATATACAGTTGCTGGCTATCAGAGGTCGGACGTCATAAAAACCCGTCTTAGCTATTCGCCATTAGAAGAATCAAAGATGCCAAATAAAAACCAAAGGACCGACGCGAGATTGTAGATCAACATTGTCAATCCCATCCGTTACTTTCAAAGATATGTATAAATATATATGAATAAATTGTATATCGATAATTGTCAATCGATATCGATTCCAAACTTATATAAATTTCTGCATATTTTTATCTATATTAAAATCTGCTATTTCTGTATTCAGATATAATTTAAATATATTAGTATCTGTTTAATAATTGGTAACTTATCTCCCCATGATTAATTTATAAAGTTTTTTTTTTTTTTCTTATATTCATATCCGTGTATTAAATAAATAAAATTTTTGTATTGTATATTCTCGTGTTGTCTTCTGTTGTTCTGTGTCTAAAGAATTGTTCATTTTCTCTCTCGTTTACCGACGTCCGAAATTGGAAATCCCCTCCCAACGTTCTTTTCTTTAAAATTTATATATCGAAAATTTTGGGATCTCTTACTTATTTTTTTTTTTTTCTCGTTTTTTCCGGCTATCGTAGGGAAACGAAACCTAAGGCGTAAAAAATATATATATAATCTTATTCAAATTAGTAGGGCCTTTTTATATAAATATAATTATCAAATCTATATAATAATTTCTATCATGTACATCATTATATTGAATATTTTTTCTAATATTCATAGAAAGCGGTTTGGGGAAAAGTAGTTTTGGCTCCAGGGGGCACATTTTATTTACAAAATCTTTAAGAGTTCCTCCACGGAATATTGAATTTTTTTTAATTTGAGCTATATGAGTCTGATTTGCAATCATTTCGAACCGAGGCCCTTTGGAACAGTTAATATGATGTTTGCTTGACAACCTAACTGTCAGTGTTTTCAATTAATGGTAGTGGATACGCACTGCTGATGAGTCCCAAATATAGGACGAAAAGGCCGTTTTATGTCTTTCTGCATTCTGTTGAGGTTTCTTTCAGGCTCGATGAATTAATTAAATATGTATAAAATTCATGTACTTCTAATATTAATTTTTCATATAATCTTTGGACTGTCATTCTCAAGTGCCAAATATCTTATGGATTGTGTTGGATCTTTTTCTAATTGATCTGCTCAGCTCGGCAACAAAAAATGATGATCCCTCTTCCTATTGAAAATGAAACAGTTTTCCTCTCTACATTTCAAATTTTTTTCAAGATTATTGGGATTTTATTGATGGTTCTTGAATAGAATTTGAAAATAAATTAAATTATGAAAATTGATACCATTAATGAAGGCATTCTTGATCAATTTCGTTCCTCTCACCACCATTGGTATATATGGGGAATACAGTGGGTCTGACACAAAGTGATTTTAGCTGGATGTTCTCTTTCTAACTGAATAACTCATCATAAAATTTTTCATTGATTCTTACGACAAATGGTGTCAAGATGGCTAAACGTCTTACCTGAAAACCTGGAAAAAAGAAACTCGCTTAGTTTAGTGGCTTTTTAGATATTAAACATTTTATGGGATGGACAATTATCCCATGCTGTTACACGATTTGAACAATTTTGCGGTTAAAAACGGTATATAAATTAATAGAAACATAGATATTAAATTTTATATACATTATTAACACTAGGATGGCCGAGGTGTCGTTTTCGACACCTTCAGATTTTCAACAAATTCCTATGGAATAACTAGTTTTGGTTCGATGCTGAGGCTTATGGACAATTATTCTATTTTGAAAGATGCTTAACAGACTTAATTCTAAAAAAAATATTCAGTGGAATAGCTGATATTTTAGGTTTTACCTTGATAATAAAGGTATCGTTTTTGACACCTACGATATTTATTTATAATCAAATGCATTGAAAAATTTCTCATATATATATATTTAATTTTATATATATCTATCTATCTATCTATCTATCTATACACACACAATTTATATATATATATATATATATATATATATATATATATATATATATATATATATATATATATATATATCATTCTTTCTCTTTGAAGTATAAAGGTATACTAATATTTCAGAATTTCTTTTCAGACTTAAATATTGAATTATTAAAAATGGCAGCTTCATGTCGTAATGTAAACAAAAAGAGCAAAAAGGAACTGGCCATCGGTAGTGTTAATAGAAAAAATAATAATCGGTTAGTACAAGGTCAAGAAAATATATATAGCAAAATAGAACAATTAAAAACAGACCAACATTTTTTTGGTTCAAATTATTCTTTTTGTGTGCGGCCTTGCATTGGTGGGGGCAACATTTTTATATATATGAACGCATTATGTATTTTTTTATCAATGTATTTTATGGACTTTTATCTATCTATCTTACTGTTGAGCCGAGTTCGAATTTCATCCATATCCATATGTGTGTGTGTGTAAGTACAAATACCTTTGAAAATTATATGAATACCTCTCCTCCTCCCAGCTATGGGTTAAATAGCAGGACTTGTATCTTGAAAAATCATTGTTATTCTAAAAAACATCTTAACGCAATATTCACTCGAAAAAATATTATTACCGTGAAAAAAATGTTTCGATTTAATAAATCTAAAAACGAATTAATCAACTTTGGCATAATGGAATTTTATTTACCGGTTCGAAATTCAAACCTGAAGGCCAGAGGTAAAACGTGCCGAAACATTTTCTGAATATGGCAATGAAGATGAAGATAATCAATCCGAATAATAACATCCATATGAAAGTTTGAATCTGACTAAGGATAAAAAACGCAAATGAATCGAGATTTTAGGTTTTCTTTTTTCTTGTTTGTAGCAATTGGTGGTGTTGGGGAAACTACTATAGTACAAGTTATTTTATGTTCAATTTCTCGCCTCCTATATATTAAATTTCTTGTAATATGATCTATACACAGAATTAAAATGGTAACGATTTAATTGAACTCTATTCTATTATACCTAGACTCTATGAATTTAAGTTCAGATATTATTGGCGGCTAGGTCTCATCATGAAATGATTAAATATAATTGAAGTGTTTAAAGTTAAAAATTTAAAATTTCTTGATGGAATCTAAAAAAAAGAATCTGCAATATTATTGGATAACAAGTTCGAAATTGGGCTCCAGAGTTCTTTCCCACCGTTTATTATAGATTCATATGGTTGAACTGCAAGGAATTTTAATGGTAATTGTTCCGATGAACTTTCCTCTATGGTAGCAAGGTTTATTCATTTTAGAGTTGAAATGGCTGGATGTAACAGCAAATTCTACGCTGTTTCTTTTCTCGCTCTTCTCGCTTGTGGAACTTTCAGGCTTCTTGGTTTGGTTGGGTTTGTTTTACGGCATATCAACCTCAATGGGTTATTTAATGCCGTCAAAATTTTTATTGCTGGTAATATTTTTTCCAAAAACGTATTGCTGGTAATATTTTTCATTCAAAAATCTACTTCTGGTAATATTTATTTGTTTTGTTGGTAATATCTTTATTTATTTTTCTTCAAAAATTTATTTCTGGTAATAATGTATTGCTGGTAATAATTTTCTGGTATTAGAACCTATTTTTACATTTTCATAATATTTTGACCACAGTTTAGGGGTTAACTATTTACCCATAGCTGGGACTTTAACAGGTGCTATCCCGGGTCAGGGTGAACCTGGGAACACCACCAATTAAGAGGTGGTTCCTCACTCCTCAAATACTCCTGATCAGAGTCTTTGCTGTTGAACATAGTTTATCGTCTTACCCAGGATGCGGATGTAGTTTATCGTCTTACCCAGAACGTGGATGTAGTTTATCGTCTTACCCAGGACGTGGATGTAGTTTATCGTCTTACCCAGGATGCGGATGTAGTTTATCGTCTTACCCAGAACGTGGATGTAGTTTATCGTCTTACCCAGGACGTGGATGTAGTTTATCGTCTTACCCAGGATGCGGATGTAGTTTATCGTCATACCCAGGACGTGGATGTAGTTTATCGTCTTACCCAGGACGTGGATGTAGTTTATCGTCTTAGCCAGGACGCGGATGTAGTTTATCGTCTTACCCAGAACGTGGATGTAGTTTATCGTCTTACCCAGGACGTGGATGTAGTTTATCGTCTTACCCAGGATGCGGATGTAAGTTTATCGTCTTACCCAGAACGTGGATGTAGTTTATCGTGGATGTAGTTTATCGTCTTACCCAGGATGTGGATGTAGTTTATCGTCTTACCCAGGACGTGGATGTAGTTTATCGTCTTACCCAGGATGCGGATGTAGTTTATCGTCATACCCAGGACGTGGATGTAGTTTATCGTCTTACCCAGGACGTGGATGTAGTTTATCGTCTTAGCCAGGACGCGGATGCGGTTTTTATCGTCATACCCAGGACGAGGATGTAGTTTATCGTCTTACCCAGGATGTGGATGTAGTTTATCGTCATACCCAGGACGCGGATGTAGTTTATCGTCTTACCCAGGACGTGGATGTAGTTTATCGTCTTACCCAGGACGCGGATGTAGTTTATCGTCTTACCCAGGACGTGGATGTAGTTTATCGTCTTACCCAGGATGCGGATGTAGTTTATCGTCATACCCAGGACGTGGATGTAGTTTATCGTCATACCCAGGACGTGGATGTAGTTTATCGTCTTACCCAGGACGTGGATGTAGTTTATCGTCTTAGCCAGGACGCGGATGTAGTTTATCGTCATACCCAGGACGAGGATGTAGTTTATCGTCTTACCCAGGACGTGGATGTAGTTTATCGTCTTACCCAGGATGCGGATGTAGTTTATCGTCTTACCCAGAATGCGGATGTAGTTTATCGTCTTACCCAGAACGTGGATGTAGTTTATCGTCTTACCCAGGACTTTTGGCTTCTTTTTTTCCAGTTAAGTTTGATCTTCAATAATTTAAATGTCCATCGTTATCTTCTGTCATCTTATTTTCTGTTCTTTTATTGTTCTCGCTCCGTAATAATGTTTTTTTCTGATATTTTTTCACTTTGCATCTTAGCGGCTTTGTTGCCTTGTTTTTCTATTAATTCCACATCCTGAATTATTATAATGAATTCATTGCTTTCATCCCAATTCCAGATCATAGTTTCTGTTTTGGAAAGGTCCCTCTTGATTCCTATTTCTTGGCACACTTGGGAGAGAATGCTGATTTTCTCTTCAAGATTATTCTTATCCTAATTATGAAAACCTATGTCATCAGCATAGTCCCCCCCACTTCTTGCTACCTCATCATCAGCTAGAGCCAATGTCTGTTGAAAATTGCCCCCTTTTTCATCATTACATTGACCTCGGGAAAGAAAGCAGGATCGTTTTCTATTAGTATATTCAAAGTGAGGGATTAGTTTATATATTGATTGTAATAAAGAATTGATTTTAAATGGTTTTATATTCAAATTATAATTTCCTGATTTTTATCAAATTCTGGATTAGTTATAAATCCACCTCTTCTCTCCCCAGCTATGGGTTAATTAGTAAAACTTGTATCACGAAACTATTATTATCTCAAAATAGATCCTTAGCAACTAAAAATATGTTATGGCTTTAAATAACCAATAAAGGGTTGATAAGCCGTAAAAAACGAATGAATCAATCAACATGTTGTAGCTGATTCATACACCGAGATCTCGGAAGTGTTTTTCATTTATTAATTACACATCCGGTATTTTTATAATAAAATCGGGGTAGGGGACATCACTGCTTTCGTTCCAATTCCAGGTCATAGTTTCTGTTTTGGAATGTTTCATCTAGAGTCTTAGAGGATATCGATTTTTTGATTTTTTTTTTTTTGATTTTTTGGTCAAGATTCTTTTTACACTGCCTATGAACACTTATGGCACCGACAGAGTGCAAGGAAAGACTGGTGAGTACATATCCTTGTTAGGTTGCTAGTGTTCATACAGGTATAAAAATTAATGCGACACTGAGATCCAAAGACGTCTTGGGATTACAAAGATGTTTTTATCTCTAAGCAGGGTATTAAGAGTTTAATTTTCGTTAGAAACAAAAGAAAATTTGAACTTTACATGATATCTGTCCTCCTTTGGCATCGAATCCTGGACAATTTCCTCAAAAGATGAAGAACTTTTTTTGGTTCAACAATTTACTCTTTTTAATTCTACAGGAGGATGCTGAGAATGCCATGGAACTTTTTTTCTCCATGTGAGCAAACAATAGGTTTTGGAGAAAATGGAAACAAAAGATGGAAATTTATACTTAACATCAGGATGAGGAAATTGAAATTTCTGGGGCACGTAATGAGGAAAGAGGGCTTGGAAAATCTGATACTCACAGGACAGATTGAGGGAAAGAGGGACAGAGGAAAGCAGCGTAATATACTTGATGGGCTTGAGCAAATGGATGATAGAACAGGTTTGGGAGAAATAACAAAATCACAAAACTTATTAAGAGCTACAAGGGACAGGAAGATGTGGAGAGTCATGATCTCCTACCTCCTGAAAGAACACGGCAGATTAAAAAAAATAGTTACCGGTCAGGTCTCGTTGAAAGCAACAGTTCTCCTATAATCACTGAATTTATGTATCGTCGATTCTGGTCAGAACTTATGTGTGACTACAACTGAGACGCTACAACCTTATACCAGACGAAGCAAAGATTAGTAAATAAATAGGGAGGGAGTATCAGAGGGAGTATCAGAGTGAGTGAGAGAGATACAGAGAAACAAGAGAGGGTTGGTATGTGTTACGTTGTATTATTGTCTTTCTTTCTCTTTATCTCCAGCCCTTCTATATCGACAGCCTGCTGCCTGTGGTTTTGTGTCTGCGTGTCTCTTATTCTCAGATTGTCTATTGTCTAGACTTACCAGCTAAGAACCATGACAGTTCAGCACAAGAGAAAAGTACAGACAACCTCATATAAAGAAATTGGAGACGAGGAAAATAAAAGGTGGGACGACGTGTTAAATCATGCTTTTGAGGCTAGTTTGTATTGCAAAAAATTTTTGTAATGTAAAAAATTTTTCAAAAAGAAAGTTGAAAATTTAAATTGATCTGGTTTTTTTTTGAAAGAAAAAAAAGAAAAGAAAAGGGGAAAGAAACTATTTTTTTCTTTCCTTAAATGACTAAAAAAAAAAATAAATATTATATAGAAAATAAAAGAATATAAATAAATAAATGAGGACTTTATTCTGAACGAAAGAGTCGTTAAATGAATAAAAACTAAAAGATAAATGATTGAGAACTTGGTTTAAGGAAGGAAGGAAAAATTTGTTGAAAAAAAGGAATGAAATTTAAAATAAATAACCGAAAAAGAAGAAAAAGAACAAAAAAAAAAAAAAGAAGGTATTTAAATAAAAGAAAAGGAGATGAAGGATTTACTAAAAACAAAACAAAAAAAAAAAGGAAAGAATAGAAAAAATATCAAATATGAGAAAGAAAAAAAAAATTTTAAATGACTGTTAAAAGAAAGAATCTTTATTAAAAAAAGATGAAAAAGAATAATTGAGAAGAAAAAATTTAATGAGAAAGAAAGAATATTTAAAAAAAGAAAGAATAATTAGTGAGGAAAGGTAGACCAAAGAATAATTAAGAAAAAAAAAGAAAGAAAAGAAAGAAACACAAAAGAATAATTCTCAAAGAAAGAAAGAAAAAAAAAAGTTTAAGACAAATAATAAAAGAAAGAATCATTAAGAAGGAAAGGAAGAAAGAAAGAATAATCAAAATGATCTTGGAAAATTGTCATATAAAAAAAAAAATTCAATGTTTTTAATTTCCAATGTTTTGAATCGTAGGACACATTTTGAAGAGAATAACATTGAATGAAAGAAGAAAAGAAGAAGAAGAAGAAGTAGAAGAAGAAAAATGAGAATCAAAAATACCAAATTTATAAAAAAGAATTTGAAAAAAATGAAAAAATTGAAGAAAAGAACTTTATTTTGAAGAAGAATATTCAAATTCTACTAAAAAAAAAATTTTAGAGATTGTTCCAAGAGAAATAAAAGAAAAAAAAAAAAATTGGGTGAGAGAGAGAGAAAAGAGAAATAACAGAAAAGAATATGGAGAGAAATGAAAAAAGGAGGGAGAGGAAGAAAAGGATCAAATCGATGAACTATCAAAGAATGAATGAATGTCTGCTATCGTCATCGACCAATATGCTTTTTTTCTTTATAAGTGATTTCATTCATCCCTGGCTACTATAAAGCAGCACAAAGACGGGAGAAAAATTAGTTGCTCTCATTTTATTTATAGTCAAAGAGTCGTCTGGGTTCGCCAGACTCAACCACGACCTCATCAATAATTTCTACGAATCTCGTCCATCGAACTCTTTTTTCTTTAAATTTCCAACCCGAAAAAAAAAAGAATCACGTTTTTGGGGAATAAAATGCAGAGTTGATCCATTTTGTTTTATCCTTCATCAAATTGAGAATTGGATCTGATCATTTAAATAAAATTGATACTTAGAATGTAACACTGCAAAATATAGGGACTCGGAGAAGATTGACGTCACTACACACATCTACAAGCTACAAATAATAGTCATACATATCAAGCTGAAACAAAATAATGTAAACCTTGCTTCGTGGAGCGCTCAATAAAGATCGAACTCTCTTTCGAAGTAGGCAATATATAATAAAATATTCTTGAAAATAAATACCAATTAGAAACGTCTCTTTTTATTCACTAAGGCTTAACCGGTAAAAATTTTTTTATTGATGAACATTTAATAAAGACAGAATTATCTTCAGGAACATAAAGAATATCTATTCCAGGTTGAAAAGAAATACAGTATTTATTTATTAAACATAGCTTAGTCAATATCACAATGCTACAAGTCCGGAGCATTCGGTATACAGTATTTAGTAAGAGGATATCATCTCAAGCTATTTATTAGGGCATGTGTAATGCAAAGGATAATAATAGATAGTTACCCATTTTACCCCGGGATCCTTTCCAATTTTGTACAAAAAGTAACGTCCAAACAAAGCTTGCCCCAAAATGGGTCATGTGTTCATGCGGATTTCTCCAACGTTTGAGAGAGACCTACGGTAAAAATATGGGACACTTTTCTTTTCATTAAGTCCTTTAGAGAAAAAATAGTCTGATTTGAACCAAAATCCTCACACATCTCTCCTGTAAAAAAAACATTTTTCCCGGCACTGAAGATCCGTAGACATATTTTGGATTGGAAGGACGCTGTTTCCAAATGCTGAGAAGTTCCATTGCTAGACAGGAGGATTTTTTGGTAAGCTGAAATCGAATTTTGAACTGTTACCATGACATCTTATTTACGACAGCGAATTTTAAATTGATTGAACATCAAAGATGAAAAATGACTCGATTGACGTAGATGTTGTTCTACAGAGGAATGCTAAGGATATCGTGGACCGAAGATATTGGGAGAATGTCTAAATTCCAAAATCTCACAGGGTATATGCAAGACAGGAGGATTTCTTTTGGTAAGAATTTTAAGCTGAATAGGGAATGAGTTCAGTGAATATAGAAAAATGATGAGGGGCGTAAAGGCAAGGATGAGGTCCCAACGGGGACCTATTTTGCTGAGGGATTTTCAATTCTGAAGAATTGATCAGTGGCGTAGCTAAGGTGGGGCGAGGGGGGCGGACCGCCCCGGGTGCCAGCACAGGAGGGGTGACACAATGTCACCCCCAACAAAATTTTTCAACCAGGCTAAGGTGCCAAAAATAGTCTGAAAACAGTGGTGGAGACACAGGGTTTCGCAGGCGGGCATATGACCCCCCAGAAATAATTTATGACCCCCCAGTTTTGTCCCCCCGTCAGAAATTTTCTAATAAATTGTCGGGAAATTTGTGAGTAGGAAAAATAGCAATGTTTTCAGCTTTCATGTGTTTCAGTTGCTACAATCTTGGTTACTAACAAGAGACATTGTTGTAACATTTTATCGGATGATATGGTGTTTTAACTCTGCATCATTAATAACAACAAAGCGAAATACGAAGCCAAAAGTGCAACAATTTCAGTCTTGCCTGTGTATCAATTCGCTGAGATACAATTTTCCATTGAGTGAGCGATATACTTTTGAATATATCTACTAGTGTTGGGACGATTAATAATCGGAATCGAGAATCGGAAAATCGAGAATCGGAAAAATCGGAACTTTTTGGGGTATCGGAAAAATTTGTGCCTATTTTCCGATTCCAAAAACGATTCTTTTAAATTTTTAACTTAATTTTCCATTATTGGTACTAATGATAAATATTTATTGTTTTTAAATTATCACTAAAACTAAAATCATAATAACATCAAAATACAATGTAAATTTATTTTACTTGTATAAAGAAAAACAAAAAAATAAACTTTGCATAAATTCTCTAGGTAACCTTTAAAAGAATGCAGTTGATTTACAATGTTCCGAAAAATGCTTAAAAATTAAATAGAACATTTTTGTCAAGAAAAATACTTTCAAACATCATTGATAATTAAATGGTATCCAGAAAAAGATGCAACGGAAAATTGGACACCGGAAAATTAGCAACAGAAAATTACGTCAACCATGAGCCAGTCGAGACTGTCGGATCTGGCTGTGCTGTCCATTGAAAACGAGCTTACAAGACAAATAGATTTTGACGATGTCATTGACCAGTTTGCCACAATGAAAACAAGAAAACATACATTCTAAAACCATAGTATCGAATGTCATTCTTTTGTGTATTGCCGTGTTTTTTATTTAGTTGTTCTGAAAGTGAACAGTTGCATTTTAAAAATCATTTGATTTGAACTGATTATTTTGTGGTATTGGATTTTGTCTTGGATCATACATGTAAACAGTAACGTACCGGTCAGTAGAGTAAAGTAGAGGTAGAGCATGTATGAAAATTTAGCTACAGCTAACCATTCAGCATAGTGTGAATCGGGGTCATTGGGGTGACATTTGAGCGGACCGCCCCGGGTGACGTTTACTCCAGCTACGTCACTGAATTGGAAACCCTTCCGGGGTTTAGCATTGGCAGCCACAATCTTAACAACATAAGATACGCAGATGACACAGTACTGATAGCAGACATGGAAAGGAAATTACAAAATCTACAGAAGGTAGCGACGGAGAGTGAGAAGAATGGACTATGCTACAAGAAGACAGATTGCATGATCATCAGTAAAAGAATCAGCCCGAAATGCAATTTGCAGGTCGGAAACATAGAATCAAGCAGACGCGGAAGTTTAAATATCTGGGAAGAGTTTTGACAGAGAACGGTAAGTGCGACACTGAGATCCGTAGACATATTGGGATGGTCAAGGACGCATTCCGAAAGCTGGGCAGAGTATTGCGAGACAGGAGGATTTCTTTGGTAACAAAGAAAAGAATACTGAGCTGTTACGTGACATCTGTTCTTCTTTACGGCAGCGAATGTTGGACGATTTCCTCAAAGATGAAGAAGAGACTCGAGGCGACGTAGATGTGGTTCTACAGAAGGATGCTAAGGATATCATGGACCGAACATATTGGGATGATTTTAAGGACGCATTTCAAAAAGCTGGGCAGAGTATTCAAGAAGAGACAGAAGGATTTCTTTGGTAACAAAGAAAAAGAATACTGAGCTGTTACCTGACATCTGTCCTCCTTTACGGCAGCAAATGTTGCACGGTCTCTTCAAAGATGAAGAAGAGACTCGAGGCGACAGAGACGTGGTTCTACAGAAGGGTGCTGAGGATTTCATGGACCGAGCATGTGAGCAACGATGAGGTCTTGGAAAGGATGCAAAGAAGGAGGAAGCTTGTACTTAACATCAGGAAGAGGCAACTATAATCTTTCTCTTTTTCGCGTGTTGCTGTTACTTCACTCGAGTACCACCTTTGTCTGTTTGTAACCTCTTTAATGATACAACAATTATACGGCGCCAGTCCATAATGTTCAAAGAAGGAAGATTTTTGTCGAGGGCCCCAGGCTTCACTCGCTCAAACCCCTTTTTCACTATTGATCTTAGAAAGCGGTTGTATACAGCTAACAGTTTAGATATCTTTAAAAGATTTGGCACCATGTTCATCCAGATGAAAGTTTCGATCTGATGAGGTCATTTAAGAACATGGCTCGATTTTTCAAGTTATGCTTTAATTTTGCGCAGCGTTTTTTATGTTTAGTTTCCTTTGTTGTTCATGATGACGGTCGTCTTCGAGTATAGAATCCAGAGGTTAGCAGTGAATATTTCGGAGACAGTAGGAAAGCGTTGTTCAGGTTGGCAGTGGATATTTTGGTAAAAGTAGCAGAGCATAGTTCGTCCTTCTGTTTCTCTTCGCCTGACAAGCTGGAACTGGACATTCGGGTAGAGTAAACAAAATGGCCGCCTTTATACACGACGGATTGAATGTTCTACATCTTCTGTGGTTGATATGCTGTAAAACAAAATAAACCCAAACCCTGGTCCACAAGCTGATTTCTTACAATGAATACATATTCTATTCATACAAACCTATCCTAAAAATCTTGTCAGCATTAAATAACACATTGAGATGTTGACATGCTGTAAAACAAAACAAACCAAAACGATACACTAAGGTATTAGAAGTGTTTGGTATTTACCAATTTCATATACTGAATTTTTATGATGGATACGGAGTAGGTGCCATCACTGTTTTCATTCCAATTCCAGAGCATCGCTTCTGTTATTGGAAAGGTTTATCTTAAGTCCCATTTGGAACCCTTGATAGATGATGTTGATCTTCTATTCAAGATCATTCTTATCCTAGCTATGTATACCTATGTCATCAGCATAGCGCCCCTCATTATTGTTATATTCCGTATTAGATGCGTGGGCGATGTGAAAACAATGTGGGCGAAATACTGCGTTTGGTTGCAAACAATGAAATTCAGCATCGAAAGAACAAGAAAGACTGTAGATATATTTTATAGTCTTTTTAGTAAGGAAAATAAGAACAAGTAAAGGTTCGTATTTAAGAAGTTGAGTGTCTATAAGTAAAGTTATGGAGATAACTTGACTTATTGAGAAAAAGTATACCCTTTGACAAAGCGTCGGACGAGTTCATTAGCTGCAGCAGTCACATGCTTCGTTTCGTCGCCTGGCCAGTGTGTCAGGAGCGAGCGACGTGACCCTTCTGCCTCCGCCGTTGAATGGGAACAATATTCAGTCACCCCACGAGGGTGTCATGTATTTTAACAAATGCCTTTTTAGTTTATGGGCATTTTTTGGAGCCATTTTATATTTTGATTAAATAAATAGATATTTGAACCCGTATAAACGGGTTCATTTTTGAATTTAACCTCCCGAAGAGAACTCCGCCCTTATTATATATATATATTTCGGGTTATATATATATATAGGAAATAGTATTAACCGAACAGTCGCTCAGAAAGTACTGGGTCGACTTATCGCCGTTGAATTTTTTGACTTTCGTGTGTTGAAACTTATACACGCCTATCGGCTCCAAATTTTTTTTTTCTGACTACGCGGGAGACTATCCGATTGGTTAAATTTAATTCTTCATTTTTTTTTGAGTTTATCCCAAACAAAAATCTGCGTCGAGCCTATGCGAAAGACGAACAGTTTTCATTTCGAGTCGGGGACTCGTGATTTAACTTCCGTTTATCGAAGCAGGGCAAGATCTCATCTTGTAACATTATCAATATATTGACCTCGGAGATGCGGGAGAATAGGATCGTTATCTTCTATTGTTAAATTCGTTTGGTCAATGCTTATCTCTTCACATTTGTGCTTGTAAATGCGCACGATCTACTCTAGAAAAAGATTGAAAAGACAGGGACCCTCATTTTCTTTGTCGTACTTCTGATGAGGTTTGAAATGTTTCCGTATTAGTGTCCTCGCCAGACATGTAAGATTCTGTACATTAGGTTGATACATTCAGTGGATCCGAAGCTTGTAAGGAGGTTCCTAATGGATAAGAGGAAGTCTCTCGTGATATGGCCATATGCTGCTGCGGAGCTGACAAAGCAGGTATACAGTTTCCTATTAAGAGGCAAGCAATTGATATGAGAGTACTTTCGAGACACAAGAATCATTTTACTGCTATTATAACCTGCCGCGGTCCCAATTTTGGCCTCGTACCCAGCGTAGACAGGTACTTCAGCTAGCATCATAACATTTTATTTTCTGGTGTCTCTAATAACTCTAATGCTTGTATGTTGTATATATTATTCATTCAGATCTAAACCCAGCAACGGAATTGAAATTTCCGGCATAATTTGTGGTAACTTTTTGTTATAGAAGAATAAAGTGTCGCTGCCGATATTTGAGTTTGAACATAGATCGCCGGTGAGCAAACACGGGCGATCCCATTATTGAATTAAGTAGACCATGTAACAATAGAGGAAATGCATAAATAGGAATTAGCTTTGTGTCTAGTCTATCTTCTATTGCTATTCGGATCGTTATTTCTATTCTATCCTCTATTACTCTATGGGCCGCTATTGTGTGTACCTGCCAATATAGGAGCTAATGATGTTATTAGAAAGAAGCTTTTCAAAGTATTCAAAAATTTGGGCTTTAAAATCACCGTCGAAGTAAATATGAAAATAGTCCAATTTTTGGATGTAGAAATTGGCTTCGTTGCTGGCACTGTTTCTTCGTACCGAAAACCGAATACCAATCTTAAATATATAAACACCAAATCCAACCAATCAGCAAATGTTATCAAGCACATACCCAAAGTGATGTGGAAAGTAGAATCTCCCGTAATTCATCCACTGAAGAGATTTTCAAATATAAAAAAAAGTGTATGAGAACGCATTGAGAAGAGAGTGCCATAATACTGGTTTGTCCCTTTTACCACCCGTCCGTCCTAAGCATAAAACCAAGAGAAGGGACAGGATTTGGTTTAATCCACCTTTCGACCCGCAGTTGAAAACCAAAATCGGAAAAATATCTTTTAAGCTTTTCAATAAGCATTTCCCTGTTCTAGCTAAGGTATTTAACAGGAGTAAAGTACAGTTCAGTTACAGTTGCATGTATAACTTATTAAGCATTAAGCCACATCAAATTATTACAAGCAGAATGATTTGTGGAATTAACAACAAAACCATGTAAGTGCAGAGATAGTAAAAATTGTCCTTTGGAAGGCTAGTGCCAGATAGAGGGTGTTGTTTATTCAGCGGAGGTCAGTGAGGGCAACAATTTTAATAAAATACTAGCAGCAGAGCCCGGCGTTGCCCGGGGATGTAATAGTAAGAGATAGATCAAGTATCGACCATCATAAAGATTGAAAAATAAAATTGACAAAGATTATTGTTTAAGGTTGACGGACATGCATGTCTTAATTAGTTTTTTGTTTTTTTTTTTGTTTTTTTTTACAAATTGGTCAAACCCAAACTCAAACAAAAACATTGTTTTCAATCGTTATGAGTCTACCGATTGAATAGAATTTTATTATAAACAATTGTCTTGTAAATGGAATTTTAAAGCATTCTGAATGTAAAAATAAAAAAAAAGTGTGCAAGACAATAAGAAACACTGTCTGCCAAAAAAAAAGTGAAGTTTTGTTGAAATCGGTTGAAAAATGTAGGAAATCCGATCCCATATATAAACGAACACACACACACACACAAACAACACAAAAAGAATAATAATATAACTCGATATGAGTTGTCCCCTTTCATTCTGGTGACAGAATCGTGTTTTATCATGTTTTCAAATTGATTTTGTGCAAAAAAATTGTTTTTTCCCATTTTTAGCACTGTCAGAACCACCGCAAGGTAATTTTACGCAATCCTGTGAAGTTTTGTTGAAATCGGTTGAAAAATGTAGGAAATCCGATCCAATATATAAACGTACACACACACACACACACACACACACACGCACACACACAATCTGCATTTATAATATATTGGTTGCACAGAGAGCTCATTTAAGAGGAGATATTACAACCATACTACATATTTTAGGCCATAGAAATGATACAACATTGAAAAATTGTGTTTGTTTACATATTTTTGAATTTGTTGAAAATGGTAAAAAATTTTTTTTAAATAAAAAATAAAGCAAAATTTATGGTCATATTATGACCCACACACACAACTCCCCACCACCATTCAAAAGCAAAACCCTATTTATATACATAAAATACAAATTTGATAGGGGATAACTTCATTTCTTTATATGTTCCATAAAAAAATTGCCAACAATACGTATTTCTAGTGAAATTACAAACAATACTATTTTAAAGCAAAATTATCAGCAATACATTTTATGGACAAATTTTGCCTCCCGTCCCAAGCAAAACCCTATGAAAGCATAAAAAAATATTTTTATTGTAAAAATACTAGTAATACATTTTTATATAAAAAGAATTAGCAACAATACATATTTCTAGTGAAATTATGACGCAAGGCCAAACAAATATATATATACATATATACATATAAATATAGATAACTAGACTTGTTTCGAAAAACCCTCGAATTTTTGATTTGCTAATAATCAAATCAATCTTGAGGGAAAAAAAATAAAAAAAAAAGAAAGAGCTACAAACATGAACTTCTGCCGACAAAAAATCGCACAGATGCAGGTCTGAAGCCCAAAGAAAAAACCAATGATACGAGTAACAACTTTTAAACAAAAGAGCTCAATACAACCGTAGAGCAGACCTAGATATTTTAGTGAGCCAGACAAAATCAAATTGGGTTTGTTTAAACTTAAGGATTGCATCACTTTTTTTAAAAATTGACGATTCATTTCCACCATCCTTAAGTTTTTTTCTGTCAAACAAATGTCTTTTCTATATATATATTTATATATATATATATATATATATATATATATATATATATATATACCCCTGAAAATAGATTCATATTATTGCACACATTTGCACACATTTGAAAATGACCAAATCTGATGAAAAATAAAAATGGATTATTTATATTTTGGGTCTAAAAGTGGCCGTATGGTGAAAGAAAGGAAACTAAAGCGGTTCTTTCAATCAATTTAAACAAGGTTGTATATAAAGTATTTTTCCTAGCAATAATTGTGTAAAGATATACAGGATGTCCTCCCAGAATTGACATCATTTAAAATTAACAAGTTCCAAGCAAACGAAATTAAACAGGCTTCATGTTGAACAATAAAAGACTTATTTATCAAAATTCGAACAAGATATTCAAAGGGATGTAGATTTTATAACCGATTTCACAAAGCTTCACAAATGTTCAATACACACACAACCTGTGACACGACACACGTCAGGTCGGTCGTCTAGCTCTTGCCAAACACGATGTATATAAACAACATTCATTCTCCAGTGCCTCGGTGATTCTTTGCTTAAGTTCCTCTAAGCTTATAGGAAGAGTGGTTATAAGAATTGTCCATTTAAAATATAAATTCTGACCTGATAGAAATAAGTCCGCACAGATAATTTAGTTAAAAAAATAAATGTAATGCATATAAATTAATACCTTATAAAGGTGCCTTTCTGTGAGATAATGATTACTAGGCTAGCTTTTGCTTACTGTTAGAAAGGTTTGGTTTGGTTTGGTTTGGTTTTTACGGCATATCAACCTCAAAAACTTGTAAAAGGATGTCACTTTTAATGCCGAAAATTTAAAATTTTTTTCCTGGTAATATTTTTGTTTTGTCAAAAATCTATTTCTGGTAATATTTTTTCCTCAAAAAATGTAGCTTAAATGCCAAAAAAAAATATTATATTAACTGGAATTTTATTTAAAAAAAAAAAACCGTATTATTGGTAATATTTAAAAAGAAAAAAAAAAAAATTTATTTCTTCAAATGAAATTTTTTTCAAAGTATTAGAAACTGGTATTAAAAAATTTTTTTTACACTTTCATATACATTTTTTACCTCAGTTTTCATGGTTAACTATAAAAAGATAGCTCAAAATTAAGTTAAATGCTGCCAAAAAGGTCAAGGTGGACCTGGGAACACCAGCAATTTAGATATTATTTTTCTCCTCAAACCCTCCTGATCAGAGGCCTTGCTGTTGGATGTAGTTTATCGTCTTACCCTGGACGCGGATGTAGTTTACTGTCATACTCAGGACGCTTACTGTTAGGATAATTTTATCAAAACGTAACTAATATCTGAATGAATTGTAATTATCATATCAGAGTACCGATTATTTCGGCAATTATTTGGAGATTCGTTTCCAGCTGTGCTCGTGAAAAAAAACCTTACTGCCTTCGGTCTTAAACAAAACCCATACGAGCTGTAAAAAAGATTTTTCTCGTTTGGGATGTTAAAATTAAAAATATTGTGTTTTTACGGGTTATACAGGTATTAAAGTTTTAACCCCAATATTAAAAAAAAAAAGACAAATTGAAAAACATCCTAATCCCTCGTAACAGAAAAAAATAAATAACCTTGGTAATATTTTTCATCTACTGGTTCAGCACTGATCCAGTATATTGATATTCATTCCACAAGGAGTTGATAGGAGTTTACAATCTTGCATTTCAAATTTGTTTGTCTGTTTTAATCATTTCACCCCAAGCAAGGCCATAAAGCCACTAAATGTGTTATTGAATCGTAACTTTTTAAAAACATTATTAAATAGTGTTATGGAACCTTACCCCATAATAAATAATGGACTATTCTATACGTAATAAATACTGTAATTCAAGAGGAAGCAAGGAGTTCAGTCCGAAGTCGGGCGTTTATTAAATGCTGAAAATCTAAACTCTGAATTAGGGAGGAATTTCGAACGAAGGCTACGCCAAAGGGCGGAGTCTCTTTCGGAAAGGAATAAATTATCGACACAGAACCCGTTTATACAGGTTCAAAGGGCATTTAAAGAAGAGCCCAATATTAATTTAAGATGAAAAATTAAACCGACCTTGCCAAATGATTTTAAAATCGTGGAATGACTAAATACTGTTCCGTCTGAAGTCGGGCGACCGGCTGGACCGGCTGATCGGTTGAACTCTCTGCCTTCCGGCGGGGGGGAACCTGAACGAGGGCTAAAAAAAAGGGCGGTCATCTTTAAAAATAAAAATTTGACACAAACCCGTTTCAACGGGTTCAAAAAACTAAAAAAAGCCGAGCCCAAGGGCTCGGAGAAGATCAAACTTTTAAACCGACCTTGTGCCACATTGAACTTGCCCTTCTGGGGGTGACTAAATACTGTTCAGTCTGAAGTCTGGATTTGAAAGATTCCGTCAGAGTTTGTCAGTCAGTCGATAATATCAAAGGAAGTCCGTAAACAGAGACCTGTTCAGACAAAACTACTAAACCTGATTGTTCGTACTTAACTTTCTACTTCTCTGTATATATTCCTGTTTGTAATATATCTATATATTCCAATACATGTAAGTTCTTCTTTATTGGTTCTATTTTGGACTATCATTGGTAAAAGAATTTTTCATAAAAATATTTAAATAATAAAAGTTAAAGGAATCAAGAAGACAGTAAATTACGATTGACATTTCATTTAAAATTTTGAAGATTAAAGTTAGCTGGAAAGCCAGACGTATGGAAGAGAAATCCACAGGTGAGAAGGGCAAGAAACTATTAGTAAAGAACTTAGGGCTACATCTTGCCATTTCAACTGTAAAAATTTTTGGGACCTTATTGCCAATCTAAACTTAATCTTAAAATATATTTTAGGTACCATAGAGGAAAGTTCATCAGAACAATTACCACGAAAATATTTGTAGAAAAAGACACAGGATAATTACATTACGCCGGTGGGAAAGTAATGAAGGTTTCAGGATGCTTTCATTTTTTCAATTTTTAACATTTGAAGATTCTTTTTTGGGTTTTATCAAGAATCTTTTCTAAAAATATTAGAAGGAGCTGCAAACCAAATATGGCATTCAATATAAATTTAAACATGGACGAATGGTGGACTTATAAATATGTAAGATTCTTTTTTGGAGATAGTTTTTGTTTAGCATGACACAGTGAACCAACTTTCCTAGCTGCAGACCTTTTAAAATTGAATTGATTCAATGTAATCGTTCCACTTCGTGTCGGCAGAGATTTGTTAACCTGAGAAGATGAAAAAATATTTTTTTCTGGAGGTTAACATAAAGATTAAAATTGATGGAAGCCATAAAATAGGTCTTCCTTGTTGGCTGATTAATAAAGTTTTTTTGGAATGTTGAAATTAACAATCCATTCCTTAACCCCATTTAACAGCAGATTTTATCCGTTTTAAAAGTGAAAAAAGTTGCCAATTTCACCTTATCGAACCGATCAGGTTATAAGGTCATCCCATAAGTTCTGTCGAATTTTAACTTTTTTTAAAATGAACGAAATTTAAAGAGTATTTTATAATGTCTAATGGAGCTGAACATTATTTTTATGTTTAGATGCATTTAAACTGATCAAATTTTATTTCAGAGAACAATAAAATTAAATTTTGTTTGATTAAAACCCTGCTAACATGGAAGTACCCAAGAATCATTTGAGGCACATAATGCTTTATGAGTTCAAGAAAGGAAACTCAGCAGCCGAAGCGGCTAGAAACATTCACTCAGTTTATGGAGAGGAATGTGTGAATGAAAGAACTTGCAGAAGATGGTTTGCAAAATTCAGAGGTGGAGATTTCACCCTTGAAGATGAAGATCGAACCGGACGTCCAGTTGAGTTTGATGAAAAGCTTCTTGAAGCATCCCTTGAAGAAAATCCTGCTTTATCAGTTGAGGAATTGGCAGTGGTTCTCAGTTCAAACCATACAACTGTTCATCGTCATCTTCAACAACTTGGAAAAGTTCCTAAACTTGGAAAATGGGTGCCTCATGAATTGTCTGAAAACAACCTCAAATCCCGAGTTGACATCTGCTCTTCTCTCCATTCTCGCCAACTTGTTTCATCTTTTTTGGATAGACTTGTGACTGGCGACGAAAAATGGATCTTTTATCGAAATGTTAAGCGTTGTAGACAGTGGCTTGGTAAAGGGGAAGGACCCCAGCCACAGCCGAGAAGGGAACTTCATGGGCAAAAGGTTCTTCTTTCAATCTGGTGGGATCGCCAAGGAATAATCCACTTTGAATTCTTACCACCTAATGCAACAATTAATGCTCAAATATACTGTCAGCAATTAGAGCGTTTGAACCAAGCTTTGAGGAAAAAAGACCTGCTCTAGTGAATCGAAAAGAGGTGATGTTTCATCAGGACAATGCGCGACCCCACACAGCAAGAATCACGTCACAAAAGATCGAAGAACTTGGTTGGGAGAAAATTCCTCATCCACCTTATTCTCCCGATCTTGCTCCTTCAGACTACCATTTGTTTCGTAGCTTACAGAATCATTTGGAAGAAACAGCTTTTGTAACACAGGAAGAGGTTAAAACTGACATTTGTGAGTTCTTCGAATCAAAGCCAAAAGAATTTTACAGTAATGGAATTAGTAAGCTTGTTAATAGATGGAAGGAAGTCATAGATAATCAGGGAAAATACATTGTTGATTGAATCTGTAATTAAATGTAACATTTGGTCACTTGTTTTCTTTATTCAAAATCAGGAAAGTTATTGATGAAAATTAAGAATAACGCAGGTCCAAAGACAGAGTCATGGGGGTCACCTACTTTAATGTAAAAAGATCTAGTAGAGTGGCCATTCAAGACAACATTCATTCCGGGATTTGATAAGAAAGATTGAATCAGTTCAAAAATTCGTCAAGAATTACCATAACCTATCAACTTGTGAAGAAGATCCTTATAATCTTTTCTATATATTCAGATTGGATCATTTCATTTTTAGTGCTTTTATTTCGCTTTAGATGGCCTCATGCCATATTCATTTATTTGATCGATTGGTTGATTTGTTTGTGTAACAGCATGTCAACTCCTTTATGGGCCATTTAATGCCAGAATTTAGTTTTCTTGGGAGCTTGAAAGTAATAAAAAATATATGTTATTCTGCTTTCGCAACTGAATACATGGTAGATGATCCTCAGCTTTTGTGCATATACCTGTTTGTGTGGACATAATTACTAGAAGCGGTGATATGTGCGTTTTATTTTGAAGTTATATTGTGGAATACAGTTTGATTTCTTTAAGAAATCGTGGGATATTATACGGATTAATGTCTAGAAAGAGTTCATTCACGTTTTGTTGGTTTTGTATAGAGGCATATCAACATCTATATGGGTCATTTAATGCCAGAATCTAAATTTTCTGAATACAATTTTATGGCTTCAACTAATTATATTTTGAACGCAATTGTATGCCTTCAACTTCAGATAAAATGTATTGTTGGTAATTCTACTATAAAATGTATTGCTAGTCATTTTGCTTTAAAAATGTATTGTTGGTAATTTTACTATTAATATGTATTGCTAGTCATTTTACTATAAAATGTATTGTTGGTCATTTTGCTATAAGATATATAGTTGGTAATTCCACTATAAAATGTATTGTTGGTAATTCCACTATAAAATGTATTGTTGGTAATTTTACTATAAAATGTACAGTTGGTAATTTTACTATAAAATGTATTGTTGGTCATTCTACTATAAAATGTATTGTTGGTAATTCTACTATAAAATATATAGATGGTAATTCTACTATAAAATGTATTGCTAGTCATTTTACTTTAAAAATGTATTGTTTGTATTTTTACTATAAATAGGTATTGTTGGTCTTTTCACTAGTAATATCTGTTGTTGGTAATTTCACTATAAATGTTTATTGTTGGCAATTTTTTAATAAAAATTTTTTTTTTAATTTTTACTATAAAAATGTATTTTTATACTTTCATAGTGTTTTCTTTTTGTTTGGGAGTTCACTATTTGCCCACAACTGGGACCCTAGCAGGTGCTACCACCCTGGGTCAAGGTAGACCTGGGAACAACAGCAATTAGTAGGTGGTTCCTCGCTCCTGAAAACCTCCAATCGCCCGATCAGAGGCCTTGCTGCTGGATGTAGTTTATCGTCTTAACCCAGAATTCTTGGTCATTTGAAGTAATAGCTTTTATTAGTATTGATATTAGTATTGGGAATATAGAGTCCGTCTGAAGTTATTACGTAATATCACATCAAGTACAATAACTCAAAAAAGTCCAGAAAACAATATTTCTCACATTTAAACTGGTCCATTTCCACCCTTGATAAAATCTCTAAATATTTAGCCAATTTAATGTTTATATTTTGAGATATTTAGAATTTACAAAAATTAACTGACCAAAGTTATTATGCAGATTAAACCAATGTTAGTTTAAGTCCTCTGAAATCTAATAAAAACTATTTCTTTTTCTATATGTTGAAATATGGGTAATGGAACGTAAGCTTCCAAAACTTTCATTGAAATCAACATGATCATACCGGATAGGTTGCTAAACAAACAAACCCTAAAGTTATCAAAGATCCTGTGGAGTTTTGGTAAACTCATTAGTCATGTCGTGTCATGTCATGCAAACTTCGTTGGTGTTATGGAATTGGGCCAGTCGTGTCAGTTTTACTAAATCTTAATAAATTTTAATTTGAGTTCAAACACTTCCAAAGCCCTCCTTATAATAATTGATGTGTTTAAATTAATAAATTAAAATTAAAACGCATTTTTTTTCATCAGACTCCAATCTGATCAACCACTCTCCCATATTTTCCTCCTTCTAATATATCTACTCCTTCGCTCAGAATTATCAAGGCTCTCAATACCCCAAGTTACTAACCATTTACTATGCGCTAGTATGACTCATTCAGGGTCACTATCCTGTTACAAAGCTGCAAAGTACAGGAAATTGTGAAGAGCCATGATCGCCAACATACTGAAGGGACACGGTACATCAAAGAAGAAGAAAGAGACAATGGTTAACTTCCATCAGTGAACCATTAGCCTTCAGACATGAAACACTGGTTTCTACTGGAGAAGCGTTAGTTTCAAGCGATGGTGTGTTATTTTTAGCAGTGAAACGTTAGTTTTCAGTTCTGGAAAGTTTATTTTTAGCAGTGAAACGTTAGTTTCAGTCGATGGGATGTTATTTTTAGCTGTGAAATGTTAACTTTCAGTTCTGGAAAGTTTATTTTTAGCAGAGAAACTTTAGTTTCAAGCGATGTCTGATTATTTTTAACTGTAAAACGGTAACTTTCAGTTCTGGAAAGCTTGTTTTAACAATGAAACGCTAGTTTCAAGCGATGGAGTGTTGTTTTTAGCAGTGAAACGCTAGCTTTCAGTTTTGGAAGTTTATTTTTAGCAGTAAATCGCTAGTTTCAAGCATTGGTGTGTTATTTTTAGCAGTGAAACGTTAGCTTTCAGTTCTGAAAAGTTGATTCTTAGCAGTGAAACATTAGTTTTAAGGGATGCATCCTTATTTCTAGCAGTGAAACGTTAACTTTCAGTTTTGGAAAGTTTATTCTTAGCAGTGAAACGTTAGCTTCAAGCGATGGATCTTTCTTTTTAGCTTGAAATGTTAATTTTTATTTCTGGAAAGTTTATTTTTAGCAGTGAAATGCAAGTTTCAAGCTATGGTGTGTTATTTTTAGCAGTGAAACGTTAGCTTTCAGCTCTGGAAAATTTATTTTTAGCTGTGAAAGGTTAGTTTCAAACGATGTGTTGTTGTTTTTAGCAGTGGATTCTTAGTTTTTAGTTCTGGAAAGTTTATTTTTAGGTGTGATACGTTAGTTTCAATTGAAGGCGTGCTATTTTTAGCTGTGAAGCCGTAACTTTAAGTTCTGTAAAGTTTATTTTTAACAGGGGAAAGGTAGTTTCAATCTATGAGTCGTTATTTCTAGCTGTGAAACGTTAACTTTCAGTTCTGAAAAATTTGTTTTTAACAGTAAAACTTTAGTTCCAATGGAGTGGGCGTTAATTTTAGCTGTGAAACGTTACTTTCAATTGATGGGGTTATTTTTAGCTGTGAAACGTTAAATTTCTATTCTGGAAAATTTATTGTTAGCAGGGAAAGTTTGTTTCAAGCGATGGGTCCTTATCTTTAGCTGTAAAACGTTAACTTTCACCTCTGGAAAGTTTATTTTTAGCTGTGAAACGCTACTTTCAAGCGATGGTTTTTTAGTTTTCTCAGTGAAACTTTAGATTTTAGTCCTGGAAAGTGTAATTTTAGCAGTGAAATATTAGTTTCAAGCGATGCGTTTTTATTTCTGACTGTGAAACGTTAACTTTCAGTTGTGAAAAGTTTATTTTTGGTAGAGAAACGGTAGTGTAGAATCAGATTCCTACATTTTTTTAATTCTTAAATTTTGTGCAAGTTAAACACATAGAGGCTTCCAACCAGATATAACAACTGATGTATTTTGATTGGTTGTAAAATATTAATTAGGTGTCGTCAACTACGTCCGAAGGTACCGACCCAAATTTCGACCTCTAGTTGACGCCATAAAATGTAAACATGTTTACGAGCCTCCCCACGTGACCAAGAGAACTAATAAAAACGAAACTTCGACGCGACTTGGTCAGTGGGCACTTAAAATATTGAACCAATTCACTTGACTTCATTGGAAATCAACACAGCAAAGGAGCCGAACTTTATCTTTAATACAACAACAAACCTTTTCAACCATCTCCAGGCTTAACGCTCACTCCCACAAAATATTCCAATCCGCAAGAAGAATCTCTGGTTAATGAGCGATAACTCTATAACAATCAGTGAGTCAAGATAATCCTTTTTTCTATTTATTACACAAAAAACATCTGTTTAATTTTCCTATAAAAACAAATATAGCTAACTAAACCTTGTCATTTTCACACATACAGTACAGTAACTCAAATTCTTTCAGTAACACACACCAAAGAACTCTATTGTGTTTATCAACTTTTGCACTATATATTATGTATTTGTGTTTATAAAAAAATACTTATTGTTGAACAAATTCACGATTTCTTCTACTTGATTATTTCTCTTGTTGTTGTCTTTGTTACATTTGATATTGTAAAAATTGTAGAGGGTCAGTTTTTATTTCTATTTATAACCAATACAAATTGGCTGACCCACTATAGTAGTTCAAAGCGAGTGGATGTTATTTTTAGCAGTGAAACGTTAAATTTCAAGTTTCTTTTTAGCAGTGAAACGTTAATTTCAATTGATGGGTCTTTATTTTTAGCTGCGAAACGTTAACTTTCAGTTCTGGAAATTTTATCTTTAGTAGTGAAACGTTAGTTTCAAGCGATGGAATATAATTTCTAGCAATGAAACGCTAGCTTTCAAAGTTTATTTTAACAGTGAAACTATAGTTTCAAGCGATGTGGTGTTACCTTTTACAGTGAAACGTTAGTTTTCAGTTCTGGAAATGAATTTCTCGCCGTGAAATGTTAGTTTCCATTGATAGTGATGTTATTTTTAACTGTGAAATGTAGATTTCCGTCGTGGAAAGTTTATTTTTACCAGGGAAAGTTTGTTTCAAGCAATGGGTGGTTATTTTTAGCAGAGAAACGTTAACTTTCAGCTCTGAAAAGTTTATTTTTAGCTGTGAAACGCTACTTTCAAGCGTTGGGTCTTTATTTTTACCTGTGAAACGTTAACTTTCAGACCTGGAAAGTTTATTTTTAGCAGGGAAACGTTAGTTTCAAGCGATGGTGTGTTACTTTTAGCTGTGAAAAGTTAGTTTTCATTTTTCGAAAGTTTATTTTTAGCCGTAAAACTTTAGTTTCAAACAATGGGGGTTATTTTTAGCTATGCAACGTTAACTTTCAATTCTATAAAGTTTATTTTTAACAGTGAAACGTTAGTTTCAAGCGAATGGGTGTTATTTTAACTAGTGAAACGTTAGTTTTCATTTTTGGAAAGTTTATTTTTAACCTGAAACTTTGATTTCAAGCGATGGAGTGTTATTTTCAACTGTGAAACGTTAAACTGGAAAGCTTCTTTTTAGCAGTGAAACGTTAACTTTCAGCTCTAGAAAGTTTATTTTTAGCAGTAAAACGCTAAAAATAGGTTATTTTTGGTTGTGAAACACTAGCCTTCAATTTTGGAAGTTTATTTTTAGCAGTGAAACGTTAGCTTTCAGTTTGGAGGTTTATTGTCAGAAGTGAAACGTTAGTTTCAAGCGATGGGTCCTTATCTTTAGCTGTAAAACGTTAATTTTCACCTCTGGAAAGTTTATTTTTAGCAGTGAAACGCTACTTTCAAGCGATGGTTTGTTAGTTTTCGCAGTGAAACTTTAGATTTTAGTCCTGGAAAGTGTCATTTTAGCAGTGATGGGTTGTTATTTCTAGACGCGAAACGTTAACTTTCAGTTCTGGAAAGTTTCTTTTTAGCAGTGAAACGTTAGTTTCAATCGATGGGTCTTTATTTTTAGCTGTGAATCGTTAACTTTCAGTTCTGGAAAGTTTATCTTTGGAAGTGAAACGCTAGTTTCAAGCGATAAAGTATAATTTCTAGCAATGAAACGCTAGCTTTCAAAGTTTATTTTTAGCTGTGAAACGTTAGTTTCAATCGATGGGTCTTTATTTTTTGCTGTGAATCGTTAACTTTCAGTTCTGGAAAGTTTATCTTTAGAAGTGAAACGCTAGTTTCAAGCGATAAAGTATAATTTCTAGCAATGAAACGCTAGCTTTCAAAGTTTATTTTTAGCTGTGAAACGTTAGTTTCAATCGATGGGTCTTTATTTTTTGCTGTGAATCGTTAACTTTCAGTTCTGGAAAGTTTATCTTTAGAAGTGAAACGCTAGTTTCAAGCGATAAAGTATAATTTCTAGCAATGAAACGCTAGCTTTAGCTGTGAATCGTTAACTTTCAGTACTGGAAAGTTTATTTTTAGCAGTGAAACGATAGTTTCAAGCGATGTGGTGTTACCTTTTCCAGTGAAACGTTAGTTTTCAGTTCTGGAAAGTTTATTTTTAGCTGTGAAACGTTAGTTTCAATCGATGGGCCGTTATTTTTAGCTGTGAAAAGTTAGCTTTTAGTTCTGGAAAGTTTCTTTTTAGTAGCGAATCGTTAGTGTAAGGCGATATTGTGTTATTTGCAATGCTGAAACATTAGGTGTTTGTTCTAGAATGTTTATTTTTAGTAGTGAAACAGTAATTTTCAGTTCGTTGAAGCTTTTTTTTAGCAATGAAAGTTTTTTGGCAGTTTTTTTTTCAGTGGTGAAAACTTTGATCTAAATGATAATATCACAAGATCATCACCCTGCTTAGAAAGTAATTAAATTCCCGGTGATGTTTAACGGTGATCGGTTGTTGTGGTATCATTGAACCTTGTTTGGTGGCATAGAAGCGCGGTGATGAGTGAAAAAGTCTCCACAACAACTTGCAATGTAACGTAGCAGAACGTAGAATATATATCAAATCCCTGGTAATGCTTAACGGCAATCGGTTGTCTCCAGCTTGACATTATTGGGCATAGAGCCGTGTAAATGAGTAAAAATGTCTCCGCCACTTTTACAATTTAACAAAGCAGAACGGGAAAAATATCAAATCCCCAGTGATGCTTGACGGCAGCCGGTTGTCGTCGGCTAGATATCATTGAGCATAGAGCCCTGTAAATGTATGAAAATGTCTCCGCTAGTCTTACAATTTAACAGAGTAGAACAGAGATAATGAACTAATTAAAACTAAGTATATTTTGAGAACCCCTTCACCGACTCATGACCTACTGTGGGGTTCAGCGTACCCGGATTAAAAGGAGAATTTAATACGGGATACCCTGCCCACAAAATACAATGCAAATTTCAAGAATGAACAACACGATAAGGAACGTTTATAGAAAATAGAACATTGTATATTTATTATCTTGTGAATAGGGAAAAAAGATTAATGTTTTAGTTCGTTTAAGCCAAATTGTGATTTTTTACAAAAATGTCTATGTTCGCTGTCTTTCAACAGAGTAGCAGAGTAATGTGTTTCTTTTGTTTTTGTATAGTTGCAAATGAAAAAGGGGCGAGCAATTTAAGTTGAAAAAAAGAGAGTGTGAATGAGGAATAAAGATAAAAGGAAAATGTACTTATGAATTGTTTTTGAGTCAGTTGTAAATTTGTTGTTGTTGTTGTCCTTTCCTAATCCACTTTCGGCTCTTAGTGTCGGGTTGAGTCAGTGATGGAATTTACTGTCAGTCTTCTGTCCTCTATGATTTCTGCGCCCTGCTGACTCGGCGACTGACTTGAAACTCTGTATTTATTGTTGACTTTTTTTTTCACACTGGCTCGTTATCTTTTTTTTTAGTTTAGCAAATCGCCTCCTTTCATTGGTCAGAAAATTAATTTCACACCTTATTGTGAAATCTGTTTTTAATCGTTTTGATCCGATTTTGCGGGTGTGCAAATCTACTTCGTGTTTTATAGTCATTTGTTTGAACGATAGAGGATTTGTATCCTATACTACTGCTCATTAGGGCAGGTTGATTATTCAATTCATTTTAGAAAATCAACTTTGCACTTTGTGTAAGAGCTGGTTGACGTGATAGGAACTGATCTCAAAAATTAAATTCATGGCTTATAGCACTTTTTGGGGGTATTTACTTTTAAAGATCGTCTGAAAAATGTACAGAAGTACCTAATTTCCGCTTACAAAGTGACTTCAAAATTTTACTATTACAAGAATAAATCCAAATAAAGTTTATATTTTAATATTAGGTACATTGAATGGAAAATATATTCAAGCCAGAATTCTAATCATGAATCATCACAAGCAAAATATGCAATTTTTTTTATTGTATTCGATAAGTAAAAACTGTGTAAAATTTGTAGAAAGACAATCGACCTTCTCTACACTAATTGCTGAACATGGACTCGTCCATCCGCTCTGAGTAAACGTCTACTCATAGGAACAGTCGTCGCAAAGTGGGTCGCAAGGCGTAGTGCTTGAGTCGTACTCATTGCCTTTTGTTCTAGTGTTTTTTCACAGTATCTTTAACCAGAACTGAAAGCGTTGTTTGAACTTTATAACAATTACACAAAAGGTTAATCAATGAATAAAAATGTACACCATTTGTTAAGTCATAATTAATAAACAATAAAAAAAAGATAAGTCTATATAACACCATACTGGGCAAAATTTATAAGATAAAATGTTTTAAATTTGCATTGTTTATTGATAATCGCACTAAAACTACTGCACTGTATAGCATAATAATATAGGTAAATTGTTCAGTATAATTTCCCTTTGAAGTAAATGAAGGTCTTATTTGATGTCACAATGATTTCGTAATAATGTGTTTGTGCCTTGCATCTTGTTCCTATACAATTTGTGAACTTTCACCTTTAATAAGGTCAATGGAATATCGAGAGACTAACTTCCCTTAGACTCTCTCCCTGGCACAAAACTGTAAATTTGTTCATGTATTCGATAAGTAAAGACTCTAAAAAAATCTTCAGATTAAAAAATGTCTTCTCCATGAATACGATATGCTAAATTATTTCTTAGATCCAAATTGATAAAAACAAAAAGTAGTTGAAAGTGTATATAACACCATAATACATAATACTGCTGGGCACAAATTACAGGGTGACCCCCAAAAGAGGGGAATTTTTGAAGTGCGTATTGCCAGACATGAGCAAGTGGCAACACTTCGAGACAGTGACCTTGAGTAAGTAAACATTTCGCGATTTTAGCAATTCAAGATGAAGTAGAACGGGCATCCAGCGTGATGTTGCAGCAGTCAATGAGGAATCTCAACAGCAGATTTCAAGAATGCAATCATACAGGAGGACGCCATCTACAGGACGTAATTTTAAAAAAAATGAAAATTCCATCATTGTTTCTTAAATGGCATGTTCTAAGGTTTCAATTACTATGAATAAAATATTTTTCTTCCATCACTCTTAGTTTTATTGGATTGTTAAAAAGTTCCCGTTTTTGGGGGTCACGTTGTATAAGATAAAAGAATATTTTAAATTTGCATTGTTTATTAAAATCACACTAAAAACTATTCCACTGCAAAAAATATATACATCATAATATAACTACATTGTTCAGTAAAATTTTATTTGGATAAATGAACTATTTAATGATGGTATCAGTCCATTCTCCATATCTTAATTCCCTAATTTTTAAGGGCTTTCACTCTATCTACACCATAAAAATACATTGGCGATTTTGCTAATTCGTATATTTTCATTTTCAATCATTAAAAGCAAATACAGTGTAAGAAATTCTTAGAAGAGCTAACAGTCTTCCCATTTTGTGGAAGATTTTGAAAATAAAACACAATAACGTCTCGTACGAACATTCGCCAAAAAACAGATACAAACGTTCACATACAAATAAATATTCTTTCTATGTCCATTGTAAAACCTTGTTTTTACAAATATTTGTTTGTGTACATATATATATATATTATATATATATATATATAAATATATAAGCTTGTTTGTTTCAAAACTTTACATCTTCAGTTGGATTTAATATGAGTCCATAAAATTTTTTTTGTAGTTGGACCTTTCTAGCAGGAAATAAATAGCGCGTGTCCCTAATACAGCAAATACACGCAAACCCACACTGTCCTCTACAATGGCACAACGATTTAGTAATAATATGTTTGTGTCATGCATATTATCCATATACACTTTTGTGATGATACAGTAGTTAATTTAATTGCTCTTTCCATACACTCTGAATCTGCAGGTTAATTTGGCGAGTCAAATGTCGTTCTATTCATTCGAACCACTTCGAGTTCACTATTTGAATTACCATCTGCAAGCGCAGGTTCACAAATTCCATTTTGTTAGAGGTGAATCAAATTTGAGCAATGTGTCGCTTCAGAGTTAATGAATGTATTTTTTAATCTCTTCTCTTGTGACTCGCTAATTCTGAAACAAAAAAATATTTTTATCGGAAATTTGGTTATATTTTTGTAATGTATTTTGAATGAAATTAGTCTTGTAAATTGATATAACGAATTGAGACATTTTTATGTTTATACATTCTTTTTTATAGATGCTAATATTTAAGTAAATGCTCTGTTTATAAAAATTAAACAACATTATTAACCGGCCTGAATATCCGAGAAATTGTCATAGAAAATATGCATCCTCCGACGGGAATCGAACCTGTATTCTATACTGAACCGTCATATAGCCTGACGTGCTTTTACCGTTTTCGCCACAGAGGAGCGTTTCGGTTAACAAGGTCGATTTTACTGTTTTTGAACTACAATTTTACATGATTTTCTCACGTACATTCATATCTGCTCATGGCGTATCCAAATGTAAACAAATGACGTCACACATTATGAAAGGGACAAAGTCTGACAATTATTTTAAGATATTTTTATGTTTATACATTCTTTTTTATAGATACAAATATTTAAGTAAATGCTCTGTTTATGAAAAAAAACAAAAAAAAAACAGAGTATAAACAACATTTACCGGCCTGAATATCCGAGAATGAATTTCATAGAAAAAATAAATCCTTCGACTAAATCGAACCTGTATCCTATACGGAACCGTTTTATAGCCTGGCGTGCTTTTTACCGATTTTGCCACAGAATATATTTCGGTTACCAATGTCGATTTTACTTTTTTAAACTACAATTCTCCATGATTTTTTCTCACGTACATTCATATCTGCTCATGGCGTATCCAAAATAAACAAATGACGTCACACATTATGAAATGGACAAAAAAATATTTTAAAATAATTGTCGGAATAGTCCATTTTCATAATTTATTTTTAATTTAATATAAATAAATATATTTTATCTAATAAAACAAATTTTATTTTTATAATGGTTCTCTTCAATGAATTCTGAATAATGTCTATATATTCAACATTGAGAAAAGGAATATTTCTATTTTCAGGGCGATTTATTGTGTTATAAGGAAACAAACAGAATATATTTCTTGACTATTTTTTCTAAATCATGTTGAAGATATATAAGATTTCCATAAAAACTGGTATTCAATCATTTTACAATTTAAAAAAAATATTACAAAAGCAAATGAATAGAAATATGTGGAAATTGTTATAAAATTGTCTCGTATTATTTAAGTTCTTTTAACTAATTTAATAATAATCTAATGGGCGCCATTAGTTGTAAAAAGCAAAATCAAGATACTTGAATGTTTGCTATGTTCGCTGTATCATAGCCTGATTAATGGTGGCAATGGAATCAGTGATGGTTTTGCTTTAGATCAGTGATGTCCTAATCTTTGTTCGACAAACGATATCTTTAACATAACCCCATAGACTTGAGTCTTTTTATTAGAGATATCTGCATGAACGACGTGGCCTGTGAATTTATGTCAAATTTTTTCTTATCCACCGATCTGGAAATATTTGATTTAGGAACCCACGAAAATGCAGTGAATAATGTGATGGTACCCCATCTTGCTGGAAAATGATGGTTGGTAGATAAAGTTCATCTATTGTCTTTGTAATATATTTTTAAATTGTAAAAGGCAATGTGCTGTATTGTTTTTAATGAAACATTCTATATTTCGGTCGACTATAATTCTCTAAATCATGTTGAAGATATACAGACTGTCCATAAAGTCTTTTTTTACAATTTAAAAAAATATTCCAAAAGCAAATGAATAGACAAATATGTGGAAATTGTTACAAAATGAGAAGTAGATACTTCGAGTTTCTTTTAACTGATTTAATAAACCTCTATATGGGCGCCATTAGTTGCATGAAGCATATCAAGAAGGTATCTTGAATTTTTACAATGTTCGCTGTAGTATAGCCTCATAAATGGTGTTCAACAGAATCAGCAATCGTTTGCTTTAGAATCAGTGATGGAAAATATTTTTTTTTCGATACATGATAACTTTAACATAACCCCATAGAAAAAAACCCAGAGGAGAGGCATCTGTTGAATTTTGAGGTGGCCAGGGAATTGATCCCATCCTTCCAATCCACCGGTCTGGAAATATTTGATTTTGGAACCTGGATTAAAAACATGCAGTCCCCAATGTGATAGTGCCCCATCTTGCTGGAAAATGATGGTTGGTTGAAGGCCATCTAGTTGTGGTGCCACATCAATTGACATTGTAATATTTTTTTTTAATTGTAAAAAGACTTTATAGACACCCTGTACTATTGTCTTTTGAACCGAAACTTAATCTTTAAATTCGTTTCCTCAAAAAACGGTAATGATTTGAAATAAAGTATTTTGTGTCATTATTTATTATGTCAAACTCCAATATTCGAATTAAGTGCAATAACAAGGTTCAAAAACATATTAAAACTACAATGACATAGAGAATTTTGACAATTGATTTCTCTTGGTGAAAAAAAAAATATCTAAAAAGTTGTATTCTTAAAATTCCAACCATCCAAAGTTACGTTGATTTTAAGGAATTTTTTTTCACAATAAAGAAAAAAAAAATGATTTTCAGAGGGTAATTTTATCAAACCTCAAATCCAAACCAAAAGACAAAAAACAATTCCAGAAATGGAAAGAAATATCAAAACCAGAAAGCCATGTTTTTTTTTTTTTTGAAAGGCACATGTAAACAAAGAAAACCTTGTAAAAATGAAACTAATGATTTGATTTCGCTGATCCATCATCTTGTCACATCAGGGTATCAGTGTTCATGAAAGAAGCACTCATTTTCAGTTGCAAGTAGCTGGTGATTCGGAGAGAGAAAGGCCCCTGTTAGTTTTGCGAGCAGTTGGGCGTAAGTGTTGATTCACCAAACACGTGATCAAAATAGAGAATACACAGACAGAACAGACAGGTTAAGACTTTTTTTTTACCCTTAACTTTTAATCATGTAGAATTCGGATAGCTTGACCAAGTCAACAGGACATAGAAGAAGCAAAATATACTAAGTCGGATCAAAATTTTGTAAAATTGTTTTTTTTAAGTGAATTTTAAAGACAATATTTGTACATGTTTTTAAAAAATAAATATGTCTAAATAAAATTGTTAGAGAGCAGTATTTTTAAAAAAGAGATATTGAATTACGGGAAATGACAACAAACAAAACGAAGACATAAGTAAAAAATATATGCAATCGGATTTATTTTTCTTAAAGAAAAAGCTGTGAAACAAATAAAAGGTTACAATGCATATAATATATATATATATATATATATATATATATATATATATATATATATATATATATATATATATATATATATATTGAACAATAAAAAAATATTAAAAAATTAAAATCTTCAGACACACTGGGTTGTAGATTAATACGAATTTTTGTTTTTTTTTTATTATTATTTCATTTAGATTCCTCGACTAGTTTCGGCCAAAATGGCCATCATCGGAAAAAAAAATATTTCTGCTTGCTGGTAGCAGTAAACTACAGAAATGAATGAAAATGAATTTTTTGTAGTTTTGTTTTTTAGTTTTCATTTGTTTTTTTTTTATATTTTTTAACATGAATCTTTTAACATTCCTTGTGTTGGTCAAAAAGTCTCTTTTAAGTTGTTATTTGAGTTAAGAGCTGGATGGATCTATGCTTCTCTGAATTCCCCTGGTCAGTTTGACAGTTTTATTGGTCCTGGAGAGGGGATGTGTCTCTGTTTAGTGTTTGTGTGTGTGTTATTTGGTTCTTAAGGAAGGAGTGAGTATGATATGTGTAAGCATGTGTATTGCTGTAGGTGTGTGTTATCATTTGGCTCATTAGGGAATGAGTGAGTATGATGAGTATAAGTGCGTATATTCGTGTGGGTGGGTGTATAAGTGTGAGGCCTTAACACCTCCGTAAGCATGTCTGTCTTGTGTGGGTGAGAAATATGGGTAGGTTTTGATTTGTTGAGTTATATATTAGTACTATCTATATTGTTAGATTTATGGTTTAGCCCGGCTGGATATTGTGTTTTTAGACGTTGTATCCACTTATTTTCATGGGACTCTAAAATCTTTCTAATGTTATCTGCTCTGAACTTTTCTATTCTCTCAATTATAGTGAATTTGGCATGGGTTTTGAAACCGTGTTTTTCCAGGCGGAAATGTTCTACAGGTAATAATTTTTCATGGGGAGTCGACTTAATTCGATTGCGATAATTATTAATTCTGTAGTTAAAGGGCCATTCAGATTTTCCTACATATTGTTTCTGGCATAGTGTGCATTCTAGGAGGTAAATTATGTTATGACTTCTACAGTTAGAATCGTGGTAGATTTTGAAAGTAGATTTAGGGATTGAAGTTTTGATAGTCGCTGAAGGGCATTGTCCTGAGAAGAAGAGTTTTATGGTTGCTGAAAAGTGTTGTCCCGAAAAGGAGAGTTTATCGAATATTGTTGCTACTGGCGAGGATGGCTGGAGCGGCGGGATCTCGAAGCCCACTGGACATGGCTAACATGGCGGGAGATGGAAGCCCGCTCGAGATGGCTGGAGCAGCGGTAGCTGGAAAGCCGCTGGAGATGGCCTTGTGTCACATCTGACCGCGTGGGGCGGTTGGTAGATATCCTGCACTTAGAGATCTGTCTCCAGCTGTGCTGGTCAAACTCTCTGCCTCCGGACAGAGAGGATCCCCTGACAAGGCTATGTCGTAGGGCAGAGTCTCGTCTCGGGAAACAGGTACCCGACACGGTTTTATACGGAGTCTACGGGGAATTTTTGGCCGAGCCTACGGGCTCGGTAACCCCACATTAAATTCGGTTTGTGCCACATCTGACCGCGTGAGGCGGTTGGTAGATATCCTGCAGTTAGTCACTTGACTCACTTCTTGCAATTGACTACTACTTCTACACGCCGCTGGCGAATCTTATACGTGTTGTTCTTGTCTTAAGTATTATCGTTCATTACCAACCTTCGTTTGATTATTCTATTCAGTAACCTTCCCTAGGTTACAAATGTTTTTCAACGCTGGTAGCTAGACCATAAGATTGTCATTAACACAATGATGCCAACTTTCTCATTTTTATGACGGTGAACATTAGTCAGTTATAGGTCAGTCGACCCAGTACTTTCTGAGCGACTGTTCGGTTGTACTCTCTTCCTACGGACGGGAGGAACCCGAAGGAGGCTACGCCGAAGGGCGGAGTCTCCTTCGGGGAGGTAAAACCGGCCCTGAACTCGTTTATACGGGTACAATGGGCATATTTTTGGCCGAGCCCACAGGCTCGGACTGCCCACGTTAAAAAGGCCTTGTGCCACATGACACCCTCGTGGGGGGGGTGACTGAATATCGTCAGTTATAGGTATAAAAAAACTATGATTGATACTAGATTTTTTCTAAAACCATAAATAACACTATATTTTTTTATATCCAAAAACCTCAAAAATCCGAAATATTTTCAGCCGCTGACATAACTTGTCACAAACAGAAAATTTCAGAATTCACTGAGATTTCTAGGTGATGTGCATCTGTTGTAAGTAACCTCATCGACCCTGTATGGGGGTTCCCTTGCGCAGCTACGTTAGCGCCATTTTTTTTTTTTTTTTTTTTTGTTAGCGATCGTCACATTAACACTTTCGTTTGTGGATTACTGTTATAACGCGCTTCGGAGCGCTTCTAACATACTAGCTTAAAAGTGGCCCTACCTGGCGGCATTTAAGCTAGTTTCTGCGAATAGCACTTGAGTGGGCCTTAGGCTTGTTCCGGAGTTTGATTCTCTTCATATCCTCCGCATTGGAAGCTCTCCTGGCTGCCCAGATCAAACGATCCGGGTTTTCATTTACACGGGACTTTCTTTTCTTGACTGCAGCCTTGGCTCTTTTGATTGCAATCTGGTCCTCAGTTGGCGGAGATTTCTTTTTGCAAGGCATACTGCTGCCGTATTCGATAGGCAACAATAAACTATAGAAGATCTCACAATTTATCGCTGCATTTAAGTATTGCATTAATATTTAAGCTTACCGTTTACATTTATAATATATATATATACCAGCTTAAAAGCCATCCTATCAGGGGGCATTTAAACTACCTCCTGCGGATGGCTCTTTATTGGGCCGTCATCACAATAGGTAGGAAGGAGTAGATGCGATAGGTAACAATAAACTATAGAAGAACTCAAAACAGATCGTTGCAAAAGTTCAACCATAATTCTCTGCCGCCACTTGATTTAAAGACAAGTTGATGTGCGTAGGTCTTTACTTTTCGTAAAAACAATTACTTTTGCTTCATGAGTTACTTTCGCTGTATTCCACAACTGATTTAAGATATTCCCAAATTTATTTTCCAGTTAAAAATATTCGTTATCATACAAAAAATTTGTCGCGAAAAATCACGTAAAATTCGCCTAAAGCAATCGCAGTAATAAAAACTTGGGAATCCAAAATTTCATGATTGCAGCCCGAAATGTTTTTAATTTGCTCTTGAAGTGGCCTTATATATATATATATATATATATATATATATATATATATATATATATATATATATATATATATCCTGTGTATTTAAGCAGTATATGTTCTTGAGGGCAAATATTATTAAAAGCGACAGATGTTTTGTGATGATTAATTTTATTGATCAACTTTTCCAGATGACAATTAATCCTTCTCTGACAAGAAGAAAATACTCTCAGAAATTGTCCAAAGTTCATTTCGGAAGAAAAGTACCAGAAATATGGTCTAAGCTTTCGATTTCTATCATCAGGTTAGGTAGACACAGTTGGTGAGTTCCGTAGAATTAGTGAGTGCTGTGACGCAGGCAAAGAGTGTGGTGACGTAAACGAATTGTGACGTATTTTTTATATACATTTAAGGATGTGGGGGTTTAAGTTATAATTGTTTTTATTGATGGTTGTTTTTGTTGCATAAGTATTCCTTCAAGGACCATAAGTTTGTTTTTACTATCTGATTTTACTAATATTTTGGTATTGTTATGTTATTATGATCCCCTTGCTGTTGATTAATGTATTGTCACATGACACTATGGTGATAGGTGAATCTCCGTGATAGTGTGGTTATAGTATACCCTATGTCGGATATAGTTTTAAGGTCTGCTATATTTATGGGTAAAAGTGCTCATTATCAGGGATAGATACACTTGTAGAGGACCCGGTAGCATGCAGTGCTAGTCTACGAAAAGGTGGCTTTGTGCCAGACACTACTTACGACTACCGAATTCCCTAACAAAGTAAAAATAATAAATATGTGATCTTTAGTGAGGAAAAAGGGTCATTCGACACATGCATAAAAATAGTAAAATATAGATAGCCAGGAGGAAACGACAAAACGAGTCTGGTGGAAGACAAATATAGAACTTTATTTTAATAACAAATATTTGGTCTCACCCAGTGGGGACCATCAGAAAAGCAAAGGCTGTTCTTAGCCAGTAGGTAAATTGTATAGTGTATTGACTAGTAGTATGTTAAAGTTCCGCGCCAAAACGAAAAATCAAAATGGCTAAAACGGGAAAAGTTTCTTCAGAATGAAAGTTCTGGAAAATAGTCTTCTTGTACAAAAGGTGTAAGTATACACAACAAGGAAAAATACTCACTGCGAGGTTTAATAATGTGTGTGTAATGTTATCTTTTTTTAAAACTGGTTCGTAAAGGTTAGAATTCAAAAGAGGTGTATGAAAAGTTCATCAATCTTCAGTGAAGAAAAACTCTACGTTCTCTGGTAGTGAACGGAGGAAAGATCGAACAACTTGTTCGCATCAAGACGAGGAGTTAGTCTTGGAAAAGTGTGATGACGACCGTGTCGTCGACTCTGGTAGTGAACAGAGGAAAGTTCGAACAAGATGTTCGCATCAAGACGGGGAATTAGTCTTGGAAAAGTATGATGACGTCAGTGTCGTAGACTCTGGTAGAAAATGGTGGAAGGCTCAAACATGTTGTTCACTTCAAGACGAGGAATTAGTCTTGGAAAAGTGTGATGTCGACAGTTTCGTAGACTCTACGTTTTCTAGTAGGAAAACGGAGGTAAGTTCAAACAAGTTGTTTAAAGAAAAGTTGTAATCACACGACATGTTGAAATTTTGGTTATTTAAGATATTCCGGCCCGCGTATGGGTTAGGGGCACAAAATAAATGAGTCGACCTTCTAGCTTGATAATCAGGTTACGACTAACTTGAAAAGTGAAGTTTGTCAGTGACGTCAGAGAAATGCGCGGGAAAACTTCAAATTCCGTTCTAGACGGTATCAGGAGCAGCCAGCAACCTTGTCGGCAACAAACAGGCCGAACGTGAAAGGAAGGAGTGCAATACGCGCGCTCGCGCAAAAATGGGTGGAATCTATGCACGATTCCACACACTTAAGGATTCTTATAGTGTTGTAGGCAAAGAGTGTTTGAGACGTAGGCAAAGAGTGTTGTGACGTAAACGAATTGTGATGTTTTTTATATACGAGGATGTGTGGTTTTAAGTTATAATTGTTTTTATTTATAGATGGTTGTTGTTTTTGTATGCGTATTGCATCAAGGATTATAAGTCTCTTTTTACTGTTTGATTTTACTAGTGCTTTGGTATTGTTCGTGAGTAGCTGTCTGATGTTACTATGATCCTTATGCTGCTTATTAATGTACTGTTTGATGGGATTCTGTCATGTATGTGTTTAAAGTTTGCTATATTTATGGAGAAAGGGTGCCATATCTTTGATATTATCATTTTAGATATTGATGTTTGGATAAAGGGGTCAACCATGGCGTAAACATTGCATTGAGGTGTGAAAGTGACAGTCACCATGCATTGTGGATTCCACTGTCCACATAAGGATACACCAGTAAATAAATCTGTTTTTGTTATTTGATTTTACTAATATTTTGGTATTGTTTGTCGGTAGCTGTCTAATATTAATATGATCCTTATGTTGCTTATTAATGTGTTGTATGATGGGACTTATTGTACAATATGTGGCAGGTGAGTCTCTGTGGGAGTGTGGTTGTAGTATATCCTATATGAGGCGTTTATTTACAGAAAAACATTCTCCGAGTTGGCAAATAATTAATAGCGTAATTTTATAAGCCTTTAATTAATGCCAGATATTTTAACCAATAATTAATGTCGGATTATGTATGGTATGACGGTCTTTGGCAAATGCTGAGAAACTTCAAAATCGATAACTGAATTATCCAGGTCATCCAGGCCCTATATAAAGATGCCACCAACGCAGTTCTTTTAGGAAAACAAATGGTGCGCACTTTCACTCACAACCTATTTCTAGAAACCCTGAAAAGACCATAATCCTTCAATCTCTATCGGTGGCAGACTCGTCTGTAACCGACCTCATGGCATGAAGTAACAGTGGGCTCCAGGACTTGACCAACAAACTCTTTGAAAGGGCAGGACCATATGGAATGGCGGTCAGCTCCGAGAAATCCAAAGTAATGGTGAATAGCAAAAAGAGTAACACCTGCGTCGACATTACCATAAATGGGAATTCACTGGACTAAGTGACCAGTTTTAAATACTTGGGGAGCAATCTTGTCTAAAGATGATACCTGCAATTCGGAAATCTGCACACGGATTGCCGCAGCCATGACAGCGATGGCCAAATTGGCAAGAATATCGAGGAGCAAAATCAGCTTTCAAACGAAGAACAAACTTTACAAATCGCTGGTAGTCTTCATTCTCCTATAAGGATCCAAGCATTTGAGAATAAATGCATGAGAAAACTCCTTGGCATTTTCTATTAGGAAACAAAATGGTGAGTTTATGTGGAAAAGAGTTGAAAGTTTTATGGGACACCAGGAAGCTTTTCTCGCCACTGTCAAACGGAGAAAAATGACGTGGTTTTGGACACATTACAAGGCACGACAGCCTGTGCAAGACCATCATGCAAGGCACCGTTGAAAGCGGACGTAACAAAAACTGGTTGGACAATGTCAAACAATGCAGAAGTATGACTATACCAGAATTGCTAGTGGCTGCCATTGATAGACCCTTGTGCAGGAGATTCAATGTGGCTTCTGCATTCGGACCCCCTCCCCACCCACCTCACGACTACAAAAGTCAAGGAGTTTGATGATGATGGTGAATGTCAGACTTTTTTTTTTTTACAAACTATAATACCGTTTTTTTATAAACCTACTAGCAGTAAAGCCCGGCGTTGCCCGGGGATGTAACAGTAAGAGATAGATCAAGTATCGACCATCGTAAAGACTGAAAAATAAAATTGACAAAGATTATTGTTTAAGGTTGATGAACACGCATGTCTTAATTAATTTTTTTTTTTTTTACGAATTAGTCAAACCCAAACTCAAATAAAAACATTGTTTTCAATCGTTATGCGTCTACCGATTGAATAGAATTTTATTATAAACAATTGTCTTTTAAATGGAATTTTTAAAGCATTCTGAATGTAAAAATAAAGAAAAAAGTGTGCAAGACAATAAGAAATCCGATTCCATATATAAACGAACACACACACACACACACACATACAACCTGGGTTTTATAATAAGTATAACTCGATATGAGTTGTCCCACTTCCATTCTGGCGACAGAATTGTGTTTTATCGTGTTTTCAAATTGATTTCATGCAAGAACCACCGCAAGGTAATTTTACGCAGTCCTGTGAAGTTTTGTTGAAATCGGTTGAAAAATGTAGGAAATCCGATCCAATATATAAACTTACAGACACACACACACACACACACGCGCGCGCACAATCTGCGTTTTATAATAATTTTTTTTATATATCTGTAATTAATGCCGGATTTTTAGAAACCTAAAATTAACACCGAATACTTTGTATCTTGTGATATTTAATACCAAATTTTACGATCGGCATTCTTCTGTCTGTGCCGTGTACCTTCAGAACGTAGCCGATCATGGCTCTCCACAATTGCCTACCCTTTCTAGCTCTTCATAAATTTTGTCTTTGTTATTTCTCTTCCGTTATCCATTTACTCGGGCGCAATGAGTATGTCCCCCGTTGTTTTCCTCTGTCCCTCTTGCCTTCAATCTCTCCCGTGAGTATCAAATTTTCCAAGCCCTCTTTCCTCATTATGTGCCTTAGACGTTTCAACTACCTCTTTTTTCTCTGAGAAGATTGTCCAGCATACAATGCCATAGAGGAGGACAAATATTACGTAACATGTCCGGCACATTTTTGTTTGTTTCTATTGCTTCAAGTCTCTTCTTTATCTTTAAGTAGATTATCCAGCATACAATGCCATACAGAACAGATATCACGTAACATGTTTCGCACACCTTTCTTCGTTTTTCTTTTTGAAGTCTGTTCTTTATCTATGAGGATATTGTCCAGCATTCAATGCCATATAGGAGGACATATATCACGTAACGGTTCAGTACTCTTTTCTTTGTTTCTCTTGCTTCAAGTCTCTTCATTAAATTTGAGGAGGTTGTCCAGCATTATATGCCGTACAGAAGGTCAGGTATCGCGGAACATGTTAATCACTCTTTTCTTTGTTTCTCTTGCTTCAAGTCTCTTCTCTATCTTTAAAAAGACTGTCCAGCATTCAATGCCATGCAGGAGGACAGATATCACGTAGCATGTTCACCACACCTTTCTTTGTTTCTGTTGCTTCAAGTCACTTCTTTATCTTTAAGGAGATTGTCCAGCGTACGATACCATAGAGGAGGACATATATTACGTAATATTTCAGCAATCTTTTGTTTGTTTCTCGTGCTTCTAGTCTGTTCTTTACCTTTCAGGAGATTGTCCAGCATTCAATGCAATGGAGGAAGACAGATATCACGTGACATATTCAGAAAGTTTTTTCATTATTTCTCTTGCTTCAAGTCTCTTCTTTATCTCTCAAGAGTTAGTCCAGCATACAATGCTATACAGGAGGACAGATATCACGTAACAAGTTCAGCACTTTTTTCTTTGTTTCTTTTGGTTCAAGTCTCTTCGTTATCGTTCAGGAGATTGTCGAGCATTCAATGCCATGCCGGAGGACGGATAACACTTAACATATTGTGACTCCCACCGGTGGTCGTGGTCGCGGTCCAGCGCCAACATGTGATGTTCACTGGTCGCGACGTCAATATATGACGCTGCACCGTCGGGACGTGGTCAACTCCCAGTTGCGACGCGAAGCTGTAAGGTTTCTTCCACCAGCGTTTTGGGGTTGACTCTTTGTCCTTTCCATCGGCCTGTGTCCCGGTCTATCTGGTCGTTTCCAGTTTGATACCAGCTTTGTCGTTCTCAGCTCGCCTCCAACACTTGGTCACCAAATTAACTGCTTTGATCTCAAGTCTAATCTAAGCACGTTGTGATTTTGATCTTAGGTAGACGAAATCAATCAGGCGACGGGCCGTAGTGCAAGCTGAATCCAGGGTAAAAGTGATACCGCACAAGCGTAAGTAAAAGAAAATAATAAAACAACTCAAGAGTTTCAAATATGTTGAGAATTAACAATTATCTTTATCTATCTGTTGAATACAGGAGTGTGTTTCTCTCCCAGTCCGCTTCTATGAACTCGTCACTCTTTTTGCGTTTCTTAAGCGAGTTATGGTATCTTAAGTCGTTCGTCAATAAAAACTTGCTTTTGGTAGGAAGACTAAGTCGAAAAGGACGTGGAAATCTTTCGGTCAGCTTCTGCGAGGCTGGTCTCCAACTTCTCGAACCAACTCCAAACTCGAACTGTCTGGAACTGCGAACTCTCTGAAACTCTCCGAAAACTGTCTAGCTGCTTCAAAACATTCGTTTATATGGACACCGATCCAAACTCGGTGTGTGTGTGTGTGTGTGTTGGGGGTGGGGGGCGACGTGGTCTGGGTTTTTTGACAATTCTCAATTTCCAACAAGAATTCTCCTTGTTCTTAGGCCAGGAAAATTAATTACTTCCCATTTTTGGAAGATTAATCATTTCCCATTTCGGGGGTTTCTCCCTCGTCCGTGACGGAATGTCGGAAGAGAGTTATCCCCCGAGTCTCTTCCTCTCTCACATTGGTATCTCATACCAATCCTCTCAGTGGGTGTTAACAACTTCTCCATCTTTCTCATACATCCACTTCCGCCTATCACCCACGCTACCAGTTGGCATATGATCTCTCGGCAGCATGGATGTGGCTAGACCGGCCCTCCTAGAATTATCATAAAGAATTTGTTTACAAAATCCTTTCTTTTTTTTTTCCTTCGGCCAAAACATTTACAAGTCCCAGATTTCCGAATAATTCTCAACACATCTTAATTTTGGGGACACCCAAATCCACTTAGCCCGAGCCGCTATCGACTCATTAATCACTGTCAAAAAACCCGACATCTGGGTTCTCCGCCGGTCAACCTTCAGCTGGGTAGCCGTGCCCACCCGACAATTAAATTCTGTATTTTTCTCATGTCTTAAAATTCTGTTATCACCAGATGCTCATTTTCGAGACGCTATGCCTGACGTCAACAGTTTGAATAAGCAATAATAATGATCCCCTTTTCGACTCACTTTTTCATGTCAAGATACGTATATATACCAGATGGCTTCCCTCGCTGGAATCAGGAATTAAAGTTAAATGATATCTATGAAAGATAACAGCTATTCTCCAGGGTGGTCCCAAGCCAAAGTTTCTCCACGGCCGCATGCGTCGGCCAGTTTTGTTTATCTTTCAGAATTCTGTTTCGTTTGACACGTCACTCCCTTATCGTGACATTAATTAATTTGACTATATTTAGTCGTCCCCCACGAGGGCGTCATTTGGCACAAATTTTTTTTTTAACGTGGGCATTTCCGAGCCATTAGGCTCGACCAAAAAATAACCCATTTGAACCCGTATAAACGGGTTCATTTGAGTTTTACCTCCCCGAAGGAGACTCCGCCCTTCGGCGTAGCCTCCTTCGGGTTCCTCCCGCCCGTAGGAAGAGAGTTTAACCGTGCAGTCACACCAGAAAGTGAGCTCGCGATGTCGCTCAGTGTGACTGTGTGACTCTTAATTAATTAATTTGACAGAATCACAGTCTCGCTTTTTCTTACTGATTTTCTGTCTTTTGCGAAAAGTATCTTTCTTTTGTAAATAAAATAAATTCTCCATTTTAATGTCGCTCAGTCTATCTATCAATATAGCTCTTTCTCGCCTTAAGTATTTCCCGCTTTTAATTTCTGTGGTTAATTAGTAAGCCAATTACCAAAGTTAAATAGTGTCACAATATTTATCACTCTTTTCTTTGTTTCTCAAGTCTCTTCTTTATCTTTAAAACGATTGTCCAGCATTCAATGCCATGCAGGAGGACAGATATCATGTAACATGTTCAGCACTCTTTTCTTTGTTTCACTTGCTTCAAGACTCTTCGTTATCTTTCAGGAGTTAGTTCAGCATACAATGACATACAGGAGGAAAGATATCACGTAATATGTTCAGCACTTTTTTCTTTGTTTGTTCTTTATCTTTCAGGAGATTGTCCAGCATTCAGTGCCATACAGAAGGATAGATATCACGTTACGTTTCAGTACTCTTTTCTTTGTTTCTAACGACGTTTTTCTATCACTTGATAATCTACTCTAGCTTTTGGAAGTCGTCTTTAGCTATCCCAATATGCCTTCGGATTTTGTTGTCAGATGTTACATCCTCTGTTAATACACTGCTCAGATATCTAAAATTTTGCACATACTTGTTCGTAAACAGTCTTTATGATGTAGTAAAGATACTCTATTTCTAATGCTTCAAGTCTGTTTTTTATGTTTGAGGACATTGTCCAGCTTTCAATGCCACGCAGGAGGACATATATCAGTTAAAATGTTCAGCACTTTTTCCTTTGTTTCTCTTGCTTCAAGTCTCTTCTTTATCTTTAAGGAGATTGTTCAGCATTCAATGCCTTACAGGAGGACAGATATCACGTAACATATTCAGCACTGTTTTCCGTGTTTCTCTTGCTTCAAGTCTCTTCTTTATCGTTAAGGATATTGTTTCAGCATTCAATGCCATACGGGAGGACAGATATCACGTAACATGTTCAGCAATCTTTTCTTTGTTTCTCTTGCTTCAAGTCTCTTCTTTATCTTTAAGGAGATTGTCCAGCATTCAATGCCATCTGAGAGGACAGATATCACGTAACAATTCAGCAATCCTTTCTTTATTTTTCATGCTTCAATTCTCTTCTTCATCTTTAAGGAGATGCTCCAGCATTCACTGCCTTATAGGATGACAGATATCACGTAACATTCAACACTGTTTTCCTTGTTTCTCTTGCTTCAAGTCTCTTCTTTATCGTTAAGGATATTGTTTCAGCATTCAATGCCATACGGGAGGACAGATATCACGTAACATGTTCAGCAATCTTTTCTTTGTTTCTCTTGCTTCAAGTCTCTTCTTTATCTTTAAGGAGATTGTCCAGCATTCAATGCCATCTGAGAGGACAGATATCACGTAACAATTCAGCAATCCTTTCTTTATTTTTCATGCTTCAATTCTCTTCTTCATCTTTAAGGAGATGCTCCAGCATCCACTGCCTTATAGGATGACAGATATCACGTAACATTCAACACTGTTTTCCTTGTTTCTCTTGCTTCAAGTCTCTTCTTTATCGTTAAGAATATTGTTTCAGCATTCAATGCCATCTGAGAGGACAGATATCACGTAACAATTCAGCAATCCTTTCTTTATTTTTCATGCTTCAATTCTCTTCTTCATCTTTAAGGAGATGCTCCAGCATCCACTGCCTTATAGGATGACAGATATCACGTAACATTCAACACTGTTTTCCTTGTTTCTCTTGCTTCAAGTCTCTTCTTTATCGTTAAGGATATTGTTTCAGCATTCAATGCCATACGGGAGGACAGATATCACGTAACATGTTCAGCAATCTTTTCTTTGTTTCTCTTGCTTCAAGTCTCTTCTTTATCTTTAAGGAGATTGTCCAGCATTCAATGCCATCTGAGAGGACAGATATCACGTAACAATTCAGCAATCCTTTCTTTATTTTTCATGCTTCAATTCTCTTCTTCATCTTTAAGGAGATGCTCCAGCATTCACTGCCTTATAGGATGACAGATATCACGTAACATTCAACACTGTTTTCGTTTTTTTCTCTTGCTTCAAGTTTCTTCTTTATCTTTGAGGAGATTGTCCAGCATTCACTCTTCTTCATTGAAGTTTTTCTGTTCTTTAATAACTCTGCTTAGCGTTTGGAATGCATCTTTGGCTATCCCAATGTGCCTTCAGATTGCAGTGTTGCTCTTTCTGGTCTCTGTTAAAATACTTCTAAGATATTTAAATATTTGTACTTGTTTAATTTTGGCATCTCTCTGCAATTTGCGATCATTGTTTTGCTGACAACCACGCATTCTGTCTTATTGCCGTTAATGCTTAATCCTTTTTTCTCGCTTTACTTATCTACCTTCTGTAGAAGGTTTTTTTTTTCCTTTTTTCTTTTTTTTTTTGGGGAGTTTTTTTTTTTTTCTTGTGGAGTTTTTTTGGAGGTTTTTTTTGGGAGTTTTTTTTGAGATTTTTTTGGAGTTTTTTTTGGAGTTTTTTTTTGGAGTTTTTTTTGGGGAGTTTTTTTTTTAGTTTTCTTTTTGTTTTTTTTTGGAGTTTTTTTTGGGAGATTTTTTGGGGGTTTTTTTTGAGAGTTTTTTTGGGTGTGGTTGGGAGTTTTTTGTGGGGGGTGGAGTTTTTTTGGAGTTTTTTGGGGGAGTTTTTTTTTTGGCAGTTTTTTTTGGAGTTTTTTTAAAGTTTTTTTTGGAGTTTTTTTATCTATTTTTTTTTGCAGTTTTTTTTTGCATTTTTTTTTTAAAGTTTTTTTTGGTGTGGTTGGGAGTTTTTTTTTGTGGGGGTGGAGTTTTTTTTGGTGTGGTTGGAGTTTTTTTTGTGGGGTGGAGTTTTTTGGAGTTTTTGGGGGGAGTTTTTTTGGGGGAGTTTTTTGGGAGTTTTTAAGTTTTTTTGGAGTTTTTTTGAGTTTTTTTTTTGGAGTTTTTTGGGGGGAGTTTTTTCCGTGTCTACTTTCAACACTGTGTCATTTATAGTTCTTATTTTAAGATTTGTCGCCGCCAGTAATGAATCCTGGTAGGACTTCTAATTCTCACAGAATCGCTTCGCTGTATAAATTAAATAAGTCCGGCGAGAAGACACATCCTTGTCTTACACCCTTTTCTATCTTTGTGTGTCTGAGCATTAATGCGAACATTTACCTTACCTCTTTGAAAAAATACCTTCTTTCCCTGATGCTCGACACTCTTCAAGCTACTTTATGCTACCAGAAATGAAACAACCTGCTTTTGTTTCGTTTTTTTTACGTCATATCAACATCAATGGGTTATTTAATGCCGACAATTTTTATTGCTAGTAATATTTTGTTTTGTCAAAAATCTATTTCTGGTAATAATTTTTTTTCCTTCAAAATTGTATTGCTGGTAATATTTTTTTTTCAAAAACGTATTGTTGGCAATATTTCTTCTTTTCGAAAATGTATTGTTGTTTATTTTTTTTTTTTTTTTTGAAAAATGTATTGCTGATAATTTTTTACAAAGTATTTCTGGTATTAAAACCTATTTTTACACTTTCATAGTGTTTTGACCCCACTTTCGGGGTTAACTATTTGCCCATAGCTGGGACCCTAATACATGCCATCATTCCGGGTCAGTATGGACCTGGGAACACCAGCAATTAAGAGGTGGTTCCACGCTCCTCAAAACCTCCTGATCAGAGGCCTTTCTGCTGGACGTGGTTTATCGTCACACCCAGGACGCTGAAACAACCTGGTTGAAATTGAACAACCATACAGAGAGGAACAGAAGACATATGTAACGCCAAATTCAACGACAAGAGCCTATAACAAGCGTCTCTTTATGTTTAATACTGCAGGTTCGACCTTCTGTCTCAAGCAGGCGGGGTTCTTCTGGTATATCATTTTTTGTTCTCTTTTGTGGCTCATTTTCCCAAGGGTTTCTACTAAACACAAATGAATCCACTGCGGACAGCGAATACACTTCAGTACTTCAAAAATGGATTTAATCTGGCGTGAACACCCCAAACGCTGCAACCAAGCTGCATAAATCTGACGACAAGAGATGCATAGAATTATCGAATAGACTTACGTCCTCAATCAACCAACGCCAACCGGCTTGTCTATGCATTGCATCTCGAATACTTATTAGCAGAATAGTTGAATGTTCTGCCTTATCGACCACTGATATTGGAACGATAACGTCCACATCACTGTTGCCATGGGTATTGTGTATGGCCTTCGTATCAGCGAATCTTGTCGCTGCTGCTGGATCATCATCGACCAATTCGTTCTCCACCTACTGTCATAGCCTCTCAGGGCTGGCCATATATCACGGTACGCCACCTTCATCGATATCATCAAGAGCAGCTGGCAATCGGCCCCTGCTGGAGTTTATGGGTTTCAACCGGCCGTAGAGAGTAGAGGGTACGGTCCCGGACGGTATAACCTTTTTTTTTTCTTTCGGGGGGGGTAGTAAATTCCTTACGCCATCTGAATCGACCCCTTCAAAATTACAGCCGGAGCACATCGGCCTAGGTTCATTGCTTAACAGGCGGGATAGCAAAATATAACTAAATATAAATCAATGTTGGATAATCGAATGACAAAATTATTACATCATTGCTTTAGCCTGATGATGTCCGTTGAAAGGGACGAAACGCATTACGTAGAGTTTTTTTTCCATTTTGTTATTCAGTTACCTAACAATGTTCTGATGTATGGTGATTTAGTAAGAGAAGATTAGTTGAGGCCCAAGACCGGAAGCATGGAGCATCCAATGAAGTCACTACTCAGTAGTAATTTATATAGATTTGCTTTGGTTTGTTTATTTAACGGCATATAGCGTAAGGAGTTGTACTTACGGATCAATTAATGCAGAAATTTAAGACTTGGTATTTTTTTCTATTAAAATCTATTGCTGGATTTTTTTTTAACTCTTAAAATCTATTCCTGAAATTTTTTTAACTATTAGAATCTATTGCTAAATTTTTTTTTAACTATTAAAATCTATTGCTGGAATTTTTTTTAACTATTAAAATCTATTGCTGGATTTTTTTTTACTATTAAAATCTATTCCTGGAATATTTTTACTATTAAAATCTATTGATGAAATTTTTTACTATTAAAACCTGTTGCTGGTATTTTTTTTTACTATTAAAATCTAATACTGGAATTTTTTTACTATTAAAATCTCTTGCTGGATTTTTTAAAAAAATTTATTGTCCTTATTTTTTTTTTTTTTTTTTTTTTTTATTAAAATCTATTGCTGAATTTTTTTTTATTATTAAAATCTATTTCTGGAATATTTTTACTATTAAAATCTATTGATGAAATTTTCTTACTATTAAAACCTGTTGCTGGTATTTTTTTTACTATTAAAATCTAATACTGGAATTTTTTTACTATTAAAATCTCTTGCTGGATTTTTTTAAAAAATTATTGTCCGTATTTTTTTTTTTTTTTTTACTATTAAAATCTATTGCTGAATTTTTTTTTATTATTAAAATCTATTTCTGGAATTTTTTTTTACTATTAAAATCTATTGATGAAATTTTCTTACTATTAAAACCTGTTGCTGGTATTTTTTTTACTATTAAAATCTAATACTGGAATTTTTTTACTATTAAAATCTCTTGCTGGATTTTTTTTTTAAATTTATTGTCCGTATTTTTTTTTTTTTTTTTTTTTTTACTATTAAAATCTATTGCTGAATTTTTTTTTATTATTAAAAACTATTTCTGGAATATTTTTACTATTAAAATCTATTGATGAAATTTTCTTACTATTAAGTATATTGGTATTTTTTTTTACTATTAAAATCTAATACTGGAATTTCTTTTAATATTAAAATCTATTGCTGGATTTCTTTTTTTACTATTAAAATCTATTGATGGAATTTTTACTATAAAAATGTATTTTTATACTTTTATAGCGCTTTGTCCCTATTTGCCCATAGCTGGGACCCTAACAGATGCTACCAACCCGTGTCAGAGTCAACTTGAGAACAGCAGGAATTAAGAAGTGGTTTCAAGCTCCTTAACCACCACTACCACCGACCAGAGGCCTTGCCGCCAGATATAGTTTATCCTCATCCCCATGAAACGTAATTAATATAGTAAAGCTTGCTAATCATTACACCAAGTCGATGTGCTCAAAAAGAGATTAGATGTGGCATAAGGCCGAAGCCCCCAGTGAGGATCGAACTCACGTATAAGTTGTAACTGATCTAGCGAGGGGAAGCCTGCTAGCCATTACACATGACTTGTTAAGCGAAGCTTAGATGTGGCGCAAGACCAAAAGTATGGAGCACCCAGTGAGGATCGAACTCAACAGGTAGAAATACCATGTTTTTTTTTTTCTGATATATAGAATTTTATATATCATATTCTCCCATGTACCACTGTTCCACTGATACAATTTTTTACTGGTAGTGGTCGAAAGGTCCGGACATTTTGAACGTCAACTCATTGTAGGGAGAAGTGGATTCATGCCTTTTCAAAGGCAATTTATGTTAGGCAACATTGAAGTTGATTCGTTGAGTCTGTATTTAGCGATGGGACAGTGTGAAGCAAGAGGTGGATTTGTTATAGTGTGCTCTTTAGCGCATATATCTTTTGTATTATTAATGATTCAAGAAAACAACAAAACTCCAAATGTGAATCAACAAGTATATACTGAAATAACATACACGAACGAAATATACAGTAATTTGTATTCAATGTATAGATAAAGGAAAAAGAAGTTGCTTCCCTTTTACAGTATTTTGATTTGTAATTGATTGTTCGAAAGAAACTTCTCTCTAGAGAGAAATGTTCAGGAATCAATGTTAGAACAAGTCTGTTGTTAGTATAGATAACACAAGAATACAATTGATCAGAAAGTTTGTTGCGTTAGAGAAATCAACAGAGTCCTGGTTGATTGAACTTAGCTGAGTCACAGAGAGATACATATATATGTATTACAAAATTCTGTGTCTATGTGTGCGTTTGAAATGTTGTGAGTAAAGTCATAGGTTTGTGTTAACAGGCGAAATATAGTGAACTCAACTAGCGGCTTGTAAAAAAGTCGCCTCTTTTAAAGCTACAGATAAGCTCCCAGCGAAACCGCGGGAAAAGTTGATTTTGCACTAAAATATGTGATTGGTTAAAATTTGAGCAAATCACTAAATTTGTACTAACGAAACAAGTAAGCAAGTTCAAAACCGAAAAAATTCAAAGCAACGACTGCGATGGCTAAATTGTCCTATAGAAAGGCAGTATTCATTTATTAGGGAATCGCAGACGAATAAAATGTGGGCGTGGAAAAACATAGCAGTCGCTACAGATTTATGCCTTCGGTATTAGTTGAAAGCGAAATCAATCTGCTAAAGCTGGGAATGAACCTGTTTCGCCGGTTTCATTTCTCTAACCGTTAGCATAATTGAATATATCTTTGTAATAGATTTATTGATACCAAATTCCTTAGATATTTATATTTAGGTAATAAAATTGGCCCCAGTCTCCGTTTTATTCTGCCATCCATGGTTAAAATAAGAATGGTAAAAAAAAAGGACACGCTTCTCAAGGCAATAAAAAAAAAATTGATAAACTTATGATATCGACATTTAATGCATGTCAAAACGTTTTTTTATCGGCTAAATTTCAGATGACCGCCACGGCGTTTTTTTCTGTTATGTTATCCCTCTCTTCTTACCACCTGAAAATTACTTTTCAAAAACAACATTTCGATTTCGAAATATTTTGAAGCTATTTGCACCTAAATTTTCTACCATATTTACCAGGTGTAACAGTATAACTGTTCACCCACAAAATATCTAAAAAGACTACTAAACTAATTGAGTTTCTTTTTCCATGTTTTCAGATAAGACGTTTAGCCATCTCTTTTTTCGTAAGAATCACTGAAAAACCCTTTGAGCTATTCAGCTGAAAAGAGAGCAGGTTAAAATTGTTTTGTAACAGCCCACTATGTCTTTCCAACTGAGCAATAGTAAGAGGAAAATGATCATTCAGGCATTGAGTAATGGTGCGAACATTAATATTCTGGTTTCCATCTTCAAAATCAATTCAAGAACAATCAAAGGAACGGTGAATAAGTTTAAAAAAGAGGGAACAGTAGCGAGAAAAACTAGATCAGGATGTCACAATAGCAAAGGGGATCATCTGTTCAACTTAGAGCTAAAGAGATAAATTAGAAAAGATCCAACTCAATTTATAAGTCGTGTGGCACGTGAGTAGAGGAGTTTTAGCTATAACACTCCAAAGAGAAATGAAAAAAGACTTGAAAATGAAGTCGTACGTGAAACATGTGAGGCACCTTGTTACTCCAGAACAGAAAGTTAGAAAGTTAGAGAGGACGAAGATCATCTTGAATAAGTTAGGAAATGACCTTTGAATAATATATATATATATATATATATATATATATATATATATGAACTTTTTCAATCCTTCATGAGCTTCCCATCCTTAGCTATGTTTAATTAATGATGAGCATGTCATTTTCATTTATGATTGATTTCATCACGATCACTGTTAAGCTTAGAGAGTAATTATACATCCTTATTGCTCAAAGTAAAGTCCAGTAGATTTATAAAACATTGGAGAATTCCAGTAAGATAGCTTTAATCATTTCTAAGATACATCAGTTCAAAGCTCAATCTAATAATTGAACAATTTTGCTGTTACATCCGGTACATAATAAAATAATGTTTTGCTATATTTATGGGCTAAAGTGTTCAATATCAGGCATAGAGCGTATGTAAATATAAAAGTGAACATTGAATGTTCACACACACACACACACACACACACACACACACACATACATATATATATATATATAGAGAGAGAGAGAGGGAATTATTTTTAAAAAAAAGGAAACAGTAGAGAGGAAAACTGGATCAGGAGGTCACAACAGGAAGAGGAATCATCATTTCAATTTATATCTAAATACATTCTTGTTGTTCAAAGTAGAGTCCAATAGTGTTATGAAAACCTCAGAGAATTCCAGTAAGATATCTTTAATCATTTCTAAGATACAACAGTTCAGAGCTTAATTTAACAATTGGACAATTTTGCTGTTACACCCGGTATATTCAGCATTATTTGCAATAACCTGTTGCACGTATTAGGCGGCTATTCAATACCTTTTGTGAAAAATTCGGCAGATTTTAATGTGAAACGTTTCGAACAAACTCTTGAATCTGGCTTTTATTACAAAAAGTTTTTTCCCCGTTAAGATGATCATACAGTGATCGAAAAAGGTCTTAATTGGTCGGCACAAATATCAAGTAATTATGGCTGTCGGGTAGAAGAGACTATCTGAGTTTCACAATTTTTTCTTACGGCAATATCACGTTGAGACACCGGTTCTCGTGTTGGATATCGGTTGAGGAAGAACCTTTGGCCTTACTTCCACTGCATCAGTGTGTGAGCGGAAATCGGAACTGGTGATAGCATCAACAGCCTTACATCATTATTTTTCCCTTTTGCAATAGCCCCCTACCTACACTGTACATTTTGTATTTACACCCCATTGATATATTGAGTTGATATTGAGTTTCCGCACATGATACCCAGTATTTAAAAAAAAACAACCGTAATATTTCGTGCCTGATGAGTTGGTAAATCAACGAAGGAAGGTATATATATATATATATATATATATATATATATATATATATATATATATATATGGATCACGTGGCTTAGTGGTTAGAACGTTCGTTTTCTCACCTGACTCTCGGGTAATGGATAATGGCTCGGAATTGTTAGTCGCAGAGACGTTGGGTTCGTTATATTCACTTACGCGCGAGTAGCTATGAAGAACTCATGAATCCAGCTCTTCTCCCCCATTTATGGGTTACACAGTAAAACTTGTATCGCTAAACCATTATTAGATCCCCACAAAAATTTCTTACACATTTTCTGGCTTTAAATCACCAGTAATCAATCAATCAATCAAATACTGATTAGCCACACAGACATGTCTTTTAGATTTGTTTACATCCTCTGGAGTATAAATGTATAGAAATTACAGAGGCCATAAAGTGAGGGATCAGTTTATATATCAATTTTAATATAGAATTGATCCTCCAATTTATAAGCACGTTATTTATCAAATTCTGATTAGGTATGAATCCACCTCTTCTCTCCCCAGCTATGGGTTAATTAGTAATACTTGTATCACTAAATCATTATTAAATAAAAAAAAAATCTTACAATCTAAAAATATTTTCTGGCTTTAAATAACCTGCAAAGAGTTGATAAGCTGAAGAAAATGAATCAATCAATGAAATACTGATTATCTACACAGGCATGTCTTAGATTTATTTACATTCTCTGGAATATCATTGTATAGAAACTAATGTGATCACAAAGTCAGTGATCAGTTTATATATTGATTGTAATATAGAATTGATCCCCCACTTTATATCCACATCATAATTTCTTGTTTGTCTCTCAAATACTGATTAGCTACACTGTCATGTCTTTTAGATTTATTTACATTCACTGGAATATAAATGTAGAAACTATTGAGTTACAAAAGTGAGGGATCAGTTTATATATTGATTGTAATATAGAATTGATCCCCAATTTATATCCACATCATAATTTCTTGTTCAATCTCAAATACTGATTAGCTACACTGTCATGTCTTTTAGATTTATTTACATTCACTGGAATATAAATGTGTAGAAACTACCGAGGCCACAAAGTGAGGGATCAGTTTATATATTGATTGTAATATAGAATTGATCCCCCACTTTATATCCACATCATAATTTCTTGTTTGTCTCACAAATACTGATTAGCTACACTGTCATGTCTTTTAGATTTATTTACATTCACTGGAATATAAATGTGTAGAAACTACCGAGGCCACAACGTGAGGGATCAATTTATATATTGATTTTTAATATAATATTGTTCCCCCCACTTTATATCCATATTATTTATTAGATTCTGATTAGGTATGAGTTTACCTCTTCTCTCCCCAGCTATGGATTAATTAGTAAGACTTGTATCTCTAAATCATTATTATCTCAAAATAAATCTTACATTCTAAAAAATTTTCTGACTTTAAAGCGTCTTGGGTAGGGCCTCCGATCAGGAGGTTTTGGGTAGCGTGGAACCACCACTTAATTGCTGGTGTTCCCAGGTCTGCCCTGACCTGGGGTGGTAGCACATGTTAGGTCCCAGTTATGGGCAAATAGTTGACACCCCGGCCAAACTTGGGTCAAAATACTATGAAAGTGTAAATATAGGTTTTAATACTGCAATACTTTTTTGTAAAAATTTATTACTCGCAATGAATATTTGAAGGAAAAAATTATTACCAGCAATATATTTTTTAAGGTAAAAATAATACCAGCAATTTATTTTTGAAGAAAAAATATTACCAGCAATACATTTTTGAAGAAAGAAAATATTACCAGCCATACATTTTTGAAAAAAAAATCTTACCTTTTTGAAAAATTATTACCAGCAATAAAAATCTTGTCGGCATGAAATAAACCATTGAGGTTGATATACCGTAAAACAAAACAAACCAAACCAATCAATTTACATAGAAACAAAAACTTTTTCTTTCAATTTAACTCAATTTTAATTTTACCAACTTGAGATTTTAATTTTGCGTAAAAAATTGAGCAACCCGAATTATTTTCAACATACTAAATGGCTTATCGTCCTGGGCATGACGATAAACTACATCCAACAGCAAGGACTCTCATCCGCGGGTTTTGAGGAGCGTGGGACAACCTCTTAATTGCTGTTGTTCCCAGGTCCAACCTGACCCGGGGTAGTAGAACCTGTTAGGGTCCCAGCTATGGGCAAATAGTTAGCCACCAAACTGGGGTTAAAAAAATTATTACTAGCAATCCATTTTTGAAAAAAAATCTCACCAGCAATAAAAATCTTGTCGGCATTGAATAACCCATTGAGGTTGATATACCGTAAAACAAAACAAAATAAAACAAACTGATTTTAAATAACCTGCAAAGGATTGATAAGCCGTAAAAAACGAAGCAATCAATCAATTGCTTCCATTCAAAGCGAAAATTACTGATGACAATTATAATGTTTTACGTGCGGTCATCGTAACTAGCACAGCGTGGAGAGATAAATCACACTAATGGCATTGGAAAAGGTATGAATACCTTTCTTCTTTAGCTATGAGTTAAATCAGTGTTTCAAAAATGCGTGGCATGCTGGTGTACCTCGGGATGAAAAAAATGTACGAAAAGAGAAATTTTCTTTATTGATTTTGTTTCGCGGCATATCAACACCTCTATGGGTTATTTACAGTATTTACATCGTTCGGACTGTTGTCAAAATCTTCGTTGCCATATTGACGACGTTTCGGCCGTTGTACGCTCCAGCCCTCTTCGGGTGATCTTGATTTCGAACTGAACTCTTTATTTCGTCCGCCGGGGTAGATTGTTCTAGTTCCACATGGATTAAAGCATTTCGGATGTCTCCAAAATCTCTTTAAAAAACTGTCTGTTTTTTTGTTCACCTTTGCTTTTTAGCCAGGAATTGAATTCACAATTCTTTTTATTTTTATCAACCAGCGCTAATTATCCACTGGGCCATGTGTTGACATATTGAATTGAACTGGGCCAGTTGCATGAAGAATTTGAGCACACAAATTTGAAAACGTGAATATGGCAACGAAGATGAGGACAACAAAATGAACAATATAAATTATGTAAATAATTACAATATATTAATATGGGTAGAATTTATTGTCGAAATTAAATAAATTTTGAACACAATTTTATGCCTTCAAAAACAGATTAAAACCTATTGTTGGTCATTTTACTATAAATAATGTTGGTATTATATTTATATAACAATTATTGCTGGTACATATTTTTACTATGGAAATGTTTTTTTATACTTTCATAGTGAAATTTTTTGATTTTTTTCATTTTTTGTCCATAGTTGGGACCCTAACAGATTTTACTAATACCCAGGGCCAGGACTGGAACTTTTATTGTTACAATTAAGAGGTTTTCTTTCCTGAAAATCTCCAATCTCATGATCAGAGTCCTTTGCTTGGATGTAGTTTATCGTCATAAACAAAACTACTTGATTTTTGTATAGGTTTACGTACAAAACGCATTAAAATGTTTTTAAATGTTCTAAATTGTATCATGAGTTAAAAAAAAAAGATTTGAAACAACAAGGACAGAACATAATGTCCAGTGTTTTATAGTTGGCGATGCGAATTTTTTTGCATTTAAAAGCCTTGCCATTTTTTAAGGGTTCAATCAGTCATTTGCCATGCGTGATATTAGCTTTTCACCTTTCTTGTATAAAATTTCGAGGCAGATTTTTTTAAAATCAGTAGGTTTTCCATTTTCTTATGCGGTAGACCATTTAGTTTTATTTTGGGGGAAAAAAGAAGAGGATTCAGTAATATAAATTTGTAAAAAGGGTAATTAATACAATAAGTGGACGTAATGGATCTAAACTGAATTCAAACTTTTTCTATCTATCTATATATAATATAGAAAGAATTATCTATTTATCTATCTATTTAAACTGTTCATTATCTCATATAATATATATGTTCAAACAAATGGGGTGAGGAAATTTGGATTAATATTTTTCCAATCTTATTTTAATTAAAATGAAAACCAATGGATTCGATTGGAATTATTTTAAATTAATTAATTGAAATTGATTTAAAATTTTTGCTATAATTTTCCTTTATTAAACTCAATTTTAAAAAAAACATAAGAAAAAAATTTTCATCATTTAAGATACCAATGTTGAACGGAAATAAAGAAGAGAGAAGATATTTAACTTAAATTTTGATTGGAAAAAAGAAGCCGGAAAAAAGTTTTTCCACAATCGAGAAATACAAGAGAAGAATTTGTTAGCATTTTCTTTAAAACGGTTGCATTCTAAAAAATATTTTATAGATTTTTTTTTTATTTATTCTATAGTTAATGGACTCTCATCAATTATAATAAATAATTTAAAAAAAAGTATTTCATTTGAGTTTTCAGTAAGTTTTTTAAATGATCGGTTTTTGAAAATTTTTTAAAAGGAGGAACCATGAACGAGGCTAAAATGAAGGGTAAAGTCTCATTTGAATAAGGTAAACTTTAAATTTTGAACATTTTTAACTTTCAATGGGAATTTTTTGGCCGAGTCCACGGGGCTCGAAGATCCCACGTTAAACAAAATTTTTTGTGCCATTAATGATGGTTCGTGGTGGAGGGGAATGGTTTTTCGTTGGTCAGTCAGTCGACTGGCTTTTCGGTTGAAAAATCATTTTTGGGCGGGAGGAACCTGAACGAAGCTACGCCGAAGGGCGGATTTATTTTGAGGAGGTTTGACCCTGAACCTTTTTATAATGTTGGGGTTCAATTTTTATATTTATAAATTTGTTTTCAAATTTCGAAGATCCCACGTTAAACCGGCCAAATTCTATTTTTAATGATGCCCTCGTGGTGGGGGTGAATAAATATCGTTGGTCAGTCAGTCGACTGATTGATTTTTGAAGATTTGAAGTATCTGCCTTCGGGCGGGAGGAACCTGAACGAGGCTACGCCGAAGGGCGGATTCTTTTTGCCAAAAGTAATCAACGTCCTTGAACCCGACGGAATACGGGTTCAATTGATATTTTTTGCCGAGCCCAATTTTCGGAGATCCCCATTAAACTGGCCTTGTGCCACATGATGCCCTGTTGGGGGGGAATGACTAAATATCGTTGGTCAGTCAGTCGATGCCGGACAACCGTTAGTCGGATATTAAAAGTATCAGCCACCACAACTAGATTACTGCGTCATTACCTATTATCAAGTTATATAACGTTTTGCACGTCGAACCTATTTAAGGACCGAAAGTACAAATACAAGCCTCCACTGTGAAATATTTCACTCCTAATAACAGTTTGGCGACGAGGATTCGAAACATACTGAAGGAAGAAAACCAGGGCCAAAACACCAATTTTGAATCGTAAAATGATGAGACCTTGTTACCAGTCTAGTACGATCGCTAAAAAAAATAAATTCTCTTTATTGAATAAAATTAAAAAAGTTTTTTTTTGAAGAATCAACTTAATATTTAGAAAAATAAAATTAAATATAAGTTTAATGATTTAAATCCGTCAATCAATAACAAATCAATTTACATTATTCACATTGAATCGGACTGTTAATCCTAAATCTTTTATGAATGCCATATTCATCAACGTTTCGGCCGTTGTCTTCTTTAAAAGGAAATGTTAATACATTTGAGATATAATTTGAAATTTACAATTATTTAACATTTGTTTGTTGTCCATTTTTTTTTTAAATATTCACGAGAATTTGTTTTTTGTGTGTAAAAATGACCTTCTTCAGGATTGTCTATTATTTTTTCAGATGAGACAGTGTAAAAGTATATTTAAAAACTAAAAATTGCTTGAGGGGTTTGTCCTATGTTTATTGCCATATTAGGACGTTTCGGTCGTTAATATTGCTCCAGACTTCTTCAGGTGATTGAGAATTATGAACTGAAGCCGTTATTTCGTTCCCGGGTTAAACGCCATGAATTTCTATCCATTAAATGTCGTCTACTTTTTAGGATGTATCTCAATTAGTTATTTAACTCAGTCAAGAAAGAAATTCCAATCAGCTGAAGAAGGCGTTTCAATACAACTTGAAATGAAACGTCAATAATTTCCATTTTTAAAGATAAGGATAACAGTCCAAACAATGAAAATATACCCATAAATCCCTCATCTCAGAAATGACAGACAGTTATTCAACAATGACAACTATTTAAATATCTGGGAAAAGTTTTAACAGAGAACGGAATTTGGGACAGCGAAAAGGGGCATTGGGATAATTTAAAAAATGCCTTTCAAAATCTAAAAGATTTAAGAAATTTTTTAAAAAAAATTCGTTATAAAAAAAAAGAAAAGAGTACTTAATTGTTTGAGGTGTAATCAGTAATTCCTATATAGAATGAATGTTGAACATTTTGAATCATCATTGAAATGAAAAAGAATTTGAATATTAATGAAACAGAAATTTTGTTAAATAAAAATAATGTTGTTAATAATATAAAGGAGGAACAACGACGAAGGTTTAAGAGAAAATAGAAATAAAAAAGGCGACATATATCAGGTCATCCCATAAGTTCTGTCCGAATTTTAACTTTTTTTTAAAATGAACGAAATTTAAAGAGTATTTTATAATGTCTAATGGAGCTGAAACATTATTTTTATGTTTAGATGCATTTAAACTGATCAAATTTTATTTCAGAGAACAATAAAATTAAATTTTGTTTGATTAAAACCCTGCTAACATGGAAGTACCCAAGAATCATTTGAGGCACATAATGCTTTATGAGTTCAAGAAAGGAAACTCAGCAGCCGAAGCGGCTAGAAACATTCACTCAGTTTATGGAGAGGAATGTGTGAATGAAAGAACTTGCAGAAGATGGTTTGCAAAATTCAGAGGTGGAGATTTCACCCTTGAAGATGAAGATCGAACCGGACGTCCAGTTGAGTTTGATGAAAAGCTTCTTGAAGCAGCCCTTGAAGAAAAATCCTGCTTTATCAGTTGAGGAATTGGCAGTGGTTCTCAGTTCAAACCATACAACTGTTCATCGTCATCTTCAACAACTTGGAAAAGTTCCTAAACTTGGAAAATGGGTGCCTCATGAATTGTCTGAAAACAACCTCAAATCCCGAGTTGACATCTGCTCTTCTCTCCATTCTCGCCAACTTGTTTCACCTTTTTTGGATAGACTTGTGACTGGCGACGAAAAATGGATCTTTTATCGAAATGTTAAGCGTCGTAGACAGTGGCTTGGTAAAGGGAAGGACCCCAGCCACAGCCGAGAAGGGAACTTCATGGGCAAAAGGTTCTTCTTTCAATCTGGTGGGATCGCCAAGGAATAATCCACTTTGAATTCTTACCACCTAATGCAACAATTAATGCTCAAATATACTGTCAGCAATTAGAGCGTTTGAACCAAGCTTTGAGGAAAAAAAAGACCTGCTCTAGTGAATCGAAAAGAGGTGATGTTTCATCAGGACAATGCGCGACCCCACACAGCAAGAATCACGTCACAAAAAAGATCGAAGAACTTGGTTGGGAGAAAATTCCTCATCCACCTTATTCTCCCGATCTTGCTCCTTCAGACTACCATTTGTTTCGTAGCTTACAGAATCATTTGGAAGAAACAGCTTTTGTAACACAGGAAGAGGTTAAAACTGACATTTGTGAGTTCTTCGAATCAAAGCCAAAAGAATTTTACAGTAATGGAATTAGTAAGCTTGTTAATAGATGGAAGGAAATCATAGATAATCAGGGAAAATACATTGTTGATTGAATCTGTAATTAAATGTAACATTTGGTCACTTGTTTTCTTTATTCAAAATTCGGACAGAACTTCTGGGATAACCTGATACCTAACATTAGGAAGAGACACTGAAATCCGAATGAACATTGGGATAGCCAAAGATGCCTTCCAAAAGCTAAGCAGAGTATTAAGAAACAGAAAAACATCGTTAGAATCAAAGAAAAGATTACTGAACTGTTACGTGATATCTGTCCTTCTATATGGCAGTGAATAGCGGAGAATCTCCTCAGTGATGAATAAGAGACTTGAAGCAACAGAAATGTGGTTCTACAGAAGGATGCTGAGGATACCATGGAGTGAACATGCGAACAACGACGAAGGTTTAGAGAAAATAAAAACAAAAAGGTGACTTATACGTAACATTGGGAAGAGACACTGAAATCCGAAGGAACACTGGGATGGCCAAAGATGCCTTTCAAATGCTAAGCAGAGTATTAAGAAACATAAAACATCGTTAGAATCAAAGAAAAGATTACTGAAATGTTACGTGATATCTGCCCTTCTATATGGCAGTGAATGCTGGAAAATTTCCTCAAAGATGAAGAAGAGACTAGAAGCAATAGAAGTGTGGTATTTTTTACTACATCATAAAGACAGTTTACGAACCAGTATATGCAACATTTTAGATATCTGAGAAGTGTATTAACAGAGGATGGAAAATGCGACACTGAAATCCGAAGGCACATTGGGATAGCCAAAGATGCCTTCCAGATGCTAAGCAGAGTATTAAGAAACAGAAAAACATCGTTAGAATCAAAGAAAAGATTATTGAAATGTTACGTGATATCTGTCCTTCTATATGGCAGTGAAAAACGGACAATCTCATGAAAGATGAAGAAAAGATTTGAAGCAACAGAAATGTGATTCTGCAGAAGGGTGCTGAGGATACTATGGAGTGAACATGTGAACAACGACGAGAGTTTAGAGAAAATAGAAACAAAATGGCAACTTATACTTAACATTGGGGAGAGACAGTTGAAATTTCTAGGGAACATAATGAGAAAAGACGGCTAAGAAATTTTGATAGGTACAGATCATATTGAAGGCTGTATATATACAGTATGTACCTTCACTGAATTTTTCGATACCTGTTGAAGCTTGGATAAGCATGGAATAATAATAATACAACACAAAATGTACGTAAACAAAATGTATTGAAACAAGGAAAAGGTACACAATATTTACAGTTAGTTTCGGTATATTCTTGGGAAGACTGTTCCTGTAGAATGGGTTGACTTAATCGCAGTCGGGCAGAGTCTCTGGATTGGATCTCTTGTTACTTCCTCCCTGGTCTTACTGGTACCAACCCATATTTATATGGTCGGTACTCCACTATGTAATTTAAGTGGATCGTACCACAACAATACCTAAGTTTTAAAATTAAACTTTAAAAATGAAAAAGCATTCTTGAAGATTTCAGTCTAGTTTTAATTGAAAGCTAAAGGATTAAATTTATTATTTCAAGTAAGTAAAATATTCTGGTGTATTTCAGAGAGAGATTATATAGATTGGAATGTCAAATAATTGTTCGATTTTTTAAATTTTCTTAAAAGCGGCCATTTTCTTCAAAGTTTAAGAAAGCCATAAATAAACAAATTTATCAGGTTTAAAATTCTTTAAAAATTGAATTATAGTTTTGTGACACGTTATTTGAGTAAAATTAGAAAATTTAAAGTTAATCTGATTTGAAATAAATATTACTTACTTATAGCATAAAAAAAAATATATTCATTTCTTAACGATGAAACAATTTTAAATTTATTTTTATAGAATGTTTTAAGTTGATGACATTTTCTTATGGATGACCAGAAATGATATATTTAAAAAAACTGATATTAATTTCTTTTTTTTTTTTTTTTTTTTAACTAACTTTTTTTTTATAAATTAACATATTTTATTTACTTTTATTTAAGTTTTATCAAAGAAGCTTTATGAAATTTGCATTTCGTGTCTTTAGATTCTTAAGTTTACTAACTTAAACATAAAATTAATTAATTAAAGTATAACCCAAACTTCAATAATTAATAAAAAAAAAAAAATAAAAATATTTAGTGAAATAAAATTAAGAAAAATAAAATTTTTGATATTTTGAAGGGATGATTTGCAAAGACGTTAATGATGAAACAGAACTGAATTAAAACGTTATTTATTTAAATGAGATTAAATATGTTCATTGAAGAAGATTGATTTTTTAAATCCAAATATAATAAAAATTTTTATACATTATTGAATCAAGGAAAAACAATATAAAAAATTACCTTATTTTATTTAAACGATAAAATATATATTAAAATCATAAATAAAAAAATTTTTTGTAAAAATTGACAAACAAAAAGGAGAAAAAATTTCAAAAAAAATCTTTTTTTAATTAAATAAATTTAAAAAAAAGAAATTTAAGGTTTCTTGAATAGAATGTGTCAAATTTCTATGTTGAATTAGAAGAAGAACAATTCTAAAGAACATACAGTTAATAAGAAATAAAATGTTCAATCTTAGAGATTATCGATATATATGAAACGGAAAAATGTTTTTTTTTTCACAGAAAAATTTGAAAAAAAAAAAATTTTCAAGTTCTGGAACAAAGTTGTGTCCATTCAACATTGCAATCTATTTTTAGAATGAATATATATATATATATACGTTATATATATTGATTTATAAATATCAATTTATCTGTTCCTGAATTTTGAACGCAATAGCATTTTTTTCATCATCTGAATTTATTTTTATAAATCCGGGAACAAAGGAGATAAAATTTAAAAAGAACACAAAAATATTTTACTGACGAAAAAAATTAACCAATCGTTTTGATTTTATAACAAAAGCATGTTTGTGATGTTTAATTTCATTTAAAAAAAATTCTTTTGTGTTTGACTGGAAAAAAGTAAATTGTTTGTGATAATTAGTATTTATTATTTATTAAAATCACTAGTTGAGAAAAAATAAATGTGACAAGTTAAGTAGTAGTCAACTTAAAATTTTAATATTTTGCATTGCGTCAGACAAAACTAAAATTATTTTTAAAATATTCGTAATACAAACGATTTATTAATTCTTTTTTCAAATTTTGATTTGTAAATTTAGTTTCGATTAAAATATCACCAAATTAAAGCTTCTCATTTTTCAATGAATTGCTGACCTGAAATTCCCGCATCAAATACGTTCAATTATAAAGCTTGGTGGTTACATGAAAAAAAGAAATATTTTTTAAAAGAATTTCCTCGGAATGGAATCCTTCAAATATACAAATCAACCATTCGCCCTTGCATGGAGTATTGCTGCCATATATGGTCTGGTGCACCTTCTGTTTACCTCGGAGTTCTTGACAAGATCCAGAGGCGGATATGCAATATAATTGGCCCTGATCTGGCATCTCGTCTACAGTTGCTCTCTCATTTGAAGACGCGCCGTCGCCTCTCACTGTCTTTTTACAAATACTTTCATGGTAATTGCTCCGATGAGCTGCTTTCACTGGTTCCCAGACTTCATGAAAAGCGCCCTACGAGGATGGCATCCCGCTCTCCCCCCCTTTCACTGTAGAAACTTTTAAATGTAGCCGTCTCTTCTACTCCAATAGCTTCATATCTCGCACCTCTCGCCTGTGGAACACCCTTCCCAATTACTGTTTCCCTGAGAGCTATAATCTCCAACTATTCAAATGTAATGTCAATCGACATCTCCAGTTACCTTGATCTATCCACTATCCTTCTCCTCATCCTTTCTTCTATCACTCCTATCTGATCTTGCTCCAAATCTTCTGCAACCCCTGCATCCTAGTGGCTTCCCGCCTTGCTTTTTTGTAATTCTTTAAAAAAAATTTGAATATAATTTCAAAGTTTCATTAAATTCAAACAATTATTTCGAATTTTTCAGTAATTTCCAAAAAATGTGTCCTCTGAAAAGTCAAAAAAAAAACCTTTTTTTTTTTTATAAATTATTAAAAAAAAAACAAGATTTTAAACCAAAATTTCAAAAGTGCTACAAAATAAAATAAATTTCAAAAAATAATTAAAAAATATTTCAGTGGCCATTCCTCTTAATAAAAACATAAACATTTTGACGAAAAAATTTCTGGTTTTTTATTGAGTTTGGGGCTTTTTTTTTTTTTAGATACCTCATGCTTTTTTTTCGACCTAATGGAGGTTCTTGAAAAAAGGAAAACATAAAAAATATAACATTTTTAACAAGAATCAGGAAAATTGTTTGAAGGCTGAGATTGATACTATTTTACAAAAGTTACTACAGTTTAAAAGGAAATTTGGAAGCCATAATCTAACGTCCTGAAGAATTTCAACGCATATAAGAAGAATCCATTGTTGCTAAAATGAAAAGGCAATCTGGAAAAATCCCTGGGTTTTTTTGTTTGAAAAAATCATGCGAACCCGTGTTAAATTTGAAAAATTTTGGCCCTAAATTTTTAATTTTATACTTTTAGGATCTAATAATCGCGTTGATTAATAGGAGCCATTTTTTTTTTTTTAGCCATTTAATTTCTTAAACTTTTATTTCAGGCGGAATTTGTCGAGATTCTGGTTATCTGGTAGCCGTCCGCCATTCCCTGAGCAATTAATAGCAGTAACAGTCAAAGAGCACGGTACTGTGCAATCTATTCTTTGCAGAAGTTCCTGTTGTCAAAGATTTCGGCGACACTCCAGGTAAACCAGATGGCTCTTTTTGAGATAAGACTTAGAACTTTGGTTCTTTGTATTCCTCAGTCTGCACGAAAATGGTTTTTATATATTTATCCAAATATCAATATGGTTTAGCTTAAGCTAGTCAGAATGGTTTACAAAGGCCAATTATATTGAATCCTGCAAGTCAAAGTTCCACTTTCAAATCTAAACCAAACATATTCGTTCATTTTATTCTTCAAATCGACAATGTTCTCATTTTATTAAAAGAACTGGGAAAAGGAATGTCTAATACGGTTTAACGTAAGTGATATGAGAACTTCAGCGAGATGTAATGGTTAACAAGTTTGTCTCGCTGGATCAATTATAACTGAATAGTGAATTTGGAGCTCACTGATCACTCCATACACGTGGCCTTGAACCATATCTAAGCTACGTTCAGTTTTTACCTAAAATGGGGAGCATTTCAATGGTTATATATATATATATTTATATATATATTTTTAATATAGTTCCTACTTTGAATAAAATTTCTTTCCAAAAAGAAAATTTAATGCTAAATACATGTGTATTTTGGGCCATAAATAAGCATCGATTTCAAAATTTTTTTTTTTTTTAAAATTGTGACAAACCTATTTGTTTGTGTAATGGTTAACAATGCTTGTCTAATTTACAGATAAATTACAACTGAATAGTAAAAAATTTATCTACAATGAGGTGCTCCATACAAACCCTCATAATAATTTATTTACGTTTAGAAACTGGAATATTTTGAATTAAACGACTTCTTTAAGCGCGGTGTAATAGTTAACAAGCTTATTTCGCTAGTTCAATGACGACTTAATAGTGAGTTTTATCCTCACTGGGAATTTCATACGTAACCTTGGGCCATATCTAAATTTAAAATTAAACAAAACTTATCATTCACAAAAAAAAAATGAGGGGCTGTTCGTCGAGGTAATTAATAATTAAAAAATAATGCTTGTACAAAGACTAGATTTCACATTACTACTGCGTAGCGATTTCGATCTTTACATATAAATTAATATTTATTTATACCTTATGCCATATCTACGCTACGCTTAATTTGGGAGCACTTTGCTGCAGTGTAATGGTTAACAAGATTGTCTCGAAAGATCAATTATGACTGAATAGTGATTTCAATCCTCGGTTCTCCATGCATGCGCCCTTGTGCCAATTCTAAGCTACACTTTAGGGTGCAATTCGATGTATTGTAATAGTTAGAAATCTTGTCTCACTAGCTCAATTACGACAGACTAGTGAGTTTGATTCTTAGTGCTCAGTACATGTTGCCTTGTTCCATATCTTAGATACGATTAGTAAATCCGTAATATAAATGATGGTATCTCCCAAGGTGGTCAACAGAAAACCAAGCACGAACGCATGAAACACGAAGCTATCCCAAAGGTTCTTCTTTATGTACCGTGTCTTCTCAGGATCATGGCTCTCCAAAATTTCCTGTCCCTTACATCTCTAAATAAATTCTGTTTTTTCTTTATTTCTAAACCTAATTCCGCCATCCATTTTATCAAGCTCAAGCAACACAAATAGAGTTCTACAGTAGGATGCTGAGAATACTATGGACCGAACATGTTAGCAACGTCGACGTTCTAGGTACAACCGCTGCAAAAAGGACGCTTATACTTAACTTCAGTAAGAGACAATTGTAATTTCTGGGTCACATAATGAGGAAAAAAGGTTTGGAAATTTTGATACTCACAGGAAAGATTGAAGGTTCCAGCTTCTATCTCACGATAGGTGTTCCCCAAAGCTCTATCCTAGGTCCTACTCTGTTCCTTATCTTCATTAACGATCTTCCTAGTGTCATAAGTTCCCAAGTAGGCATCTATGAGGACGATACTACTAATTACTCCTGCCTCAAAAAACAAATCTAGTATTCGCTGACAAAACTAACCTGGCCGCTTTTAGAAGATTTTTCCAAAAGTACCTCCAATCGGTTGTGGACTGGGACAGGAATTGGCTGGTTAACTTTAATGCCTCAAAAACAAAACTGCTCTCTATTACTCACCAGAGAGAACGATCCATGCCTCCCATTAGAATGTATGACGCTCAACTCCACGGGAGCACCTCTTTGCGACAGCTCGGTCTCACATTGTCCTGATATGGAACAAATACATTGTCAATAGCTTCGACCACCGCAAGGAAAGTTGGCTCCCTGTGCCGCGCCAGGAAATTTTTCTCTCCAAAGTCAATCCTTCAAATCTACAAATCAACCATTCGCCCTTGCATGGAGTATTGCTGCCATATATGGTCTGGAGCTCCTTCTGTTTGTCTCGAGGTCCTTGATAAAATCCAAAGACGGATATGCAATGTAATTGGCCCTGATCTGGCATCTCGTCTGCAGTCGCTCTCTCACAGACGTGCCGTTGCCTCCCTCTGTCTTTTTTACAAATACTTTCACGGTAACTGCTCCGATGAACTGCTTTCGCTGGTTCCCAGACTTCATGAATTTAAGCTCTCAACTCGCTCTGACCCTTTCACTGTAGAAACTTTTAAATGTAGCCGTCTCTTCTACTCCAATAGCTTCATGTCTCGCACTTCTCGCCTGTGTAACTCCCTCCCCATTTCTTGTTTCCCTGATAGCTATAATCTCCAACTATTCAAATGTAATGTCAATCGACGTCTCCAGATGCCCCGATCTATCTCCTAACCTTCTCTTCATCCTTTCCTCTATCACCCCTCTTTGCTCTCGCTCCAACTCTCTGTAAACCCTTGCGTGCTAGTGGCTCCCCGCCTTGCTTAGGGTGAAACGCTAAAAAAAGAAATGAGGGCTAGAGGAAAGCAACGCACAGCATACCTGGCAAGCTTGAGTGAATGGATGGTTTGAGATAGATGATAAAAAGACAAAAGTTATTAAGAACTACAGGACAGGAAATTACGGAGGGCCATGATCGCCAACATCCTGAAGTGACAAGGCACATAGAAGAAGAAAAATAACAACAAACCTGTACCAAACAATTTTGGTATGCTTTTGAATATTTACTATAGAGGTGGGCGGTAGAAAATGAATCTATATGAAGGTAGGCGATGACTTAAAAAAAGGTTCCCAACCTTTTTTTTTTTTTTAGCTCATCGCCCACTTCTGGTTTGTTATGTTTGGCAGTACAGGTTCATACCTGTAATCCAATATGATTTTATAGTGATCGTTTATTCGATTTAGAAGCCATAGTTTTATTGATGTATTTTTATGACTAGTGCGTTAACTTTTCCCTCTTCCGCTTAGCTGATCATGTGACCCTTAACGACCAGTCAGTGGAGCCCGGTCAGTACAGAGAACAATTTTCAGGCAAACGCCGCTAAGAGAAAATGTATTGTTGACACGTAGATTACGCAGTCTCTCTCACATGATGTACCAGACTTGTAAGTAAAGACAGTCTTTTGTAATATCCACAATTTTTGCTTTCAGGATCGGGGAGAAGGCATATAACACATTTCATTTGTTAGCATTTTCTTGTTCTAGAAAAAATAACATTTTTTCCAAACTTCTTGGCCGTCTTTATTTTCTCTTATAAATGTTTGTTTAAAAATCGGTAGCGACGACAGATATTACCAAAATTCCATCTAAGATTTAAAAAGAAAAAAATGTCCTAAGTTATGACATCGGATAATAACAGAAAAACACGTCATTGTTTAACCAGTCCTTCTGCCAATCAGTGCTGAACGGTTCTTGTGTGATGATGGTCCTCCGCAATTTCCTGTCTTTGTGCTGTATGCAATCGAGACTGGTACTAAAAGCCGTTTTGGTTAGAAAAAAGCCGCATAAAAAAAATTACAATGTGGTTTGCGAGTGACATGTTTTGTATATATGAACCTATATTAGCAGATATCCGAACCACACATTTTTGACAATAACTTCCGTTACAAGATTTTCCCCCTAAATCAAAATATTGTTAATTTACAACAGAATTGAGATCAGATATGTCCACAATAAATGCTATCATCAGGGTTAAGGTTTGGGATACAAGGTTTAAGGTTCGGGTTAGGGATACAAGGGTAGAGGGATACTAAGGTTAGGGTTAGGGATACTAAGGTTAGAGATACTAGGTTTAGGGTTAGGGTTAGAGATACTCAGGTTTAGGAATACTAGGGTTAGGGATATTAAGATTAGGGATATCAGGATTAGGGATACTAGGGTTAGGGGTATTAGGATTAGGGAGACTATGGTTAAGGATACTAGGATTAGGGATATTAAGGTTATGATTAGGATTACTAGGGTTAGTGTTAGGGATACTACAGTTAGGGATAAGGTTAGAGATACTAGGGTTAGGGATATTAAGGGTAGGATTAGGATTACTAGGGTTAGTGTTAGGGATATTACAGTTCGGGATAAGGTTAGAGATACTAGGGTTAAGAATATTAAAGTTAGGATTAGGATTACTAGGGTTAGTGTTAGGGATACTACGGTTAGGGATAAGGTTAGAGATACTAGGGTTAGGGATATTAAGGTTAGGATTAGGATTACTAGGGTTAGTGTTAGGGATACTACGGTTAGGGATAAGGTTAGAGATACTAGGGTAAGGGATATTAAGCTTATGAGCATTATGATTTGGTTTGATAATGTTAGGGTTAAGGATATTAAGGTTAGGTTAGGGATACTAGGATTAGGAATACAAGGGTTAGTGATATGATGATTAGGGTTAGGGATACTAGGGTTAATAATACTAGAGTAAGAGTTAAAGTTAGTGATACTAGGGTTAGGGATATTAAGTTTATGAGCATTATGATTTGGTTTAATAATGGGGTTTAAGGATATTAAGGTTTAGTTAGGGATACTAGGATTAGGGAATACAAAGGGTTAGTGATATGATGATTAGGGTTAGGGATACTAGGGTTAGGAATACTAGAGTAAGAGTTAAAGTTAGTGATACTAGGGTTAGGGATATTAAGCTTATGAGCATTATGATTTGGTTTAATAATGTTAGGGTTAAGGATATTAAGGTTAGGTTAGGGATACTAGGATTAGGAATACAAGGGTTAGTGATATGATGATTAGGGTTAGGGATACTAGGGTTAGGAATACTAGAGTAAGAGTTAAAGTTAGTGATACTAGTGCTAGAGATACTAAGTTTACGAATATTATGGTTAGGGATAGGAATACTAGTGTTAGGGGTATTAAAGTTAAGTTTAGTGTTAGTGATACGCGGAATTCGGATACTAGTGTTAGAGATATTAAGCTTATGTTTAGGGACACTAAGATTAGAGATATTAGTATTAGGCATATTACGATTAGAGTTAGGGATACTATGGTTAAGGATGTTAGGGTTAGGCTTAAGGTTAGGGATAAGGAGAGGGATACTAGGGTTAGGGATGCTAAGGTTAAAGATTTTATGGTTAGGGTTAGGAATATTAATGTTAGGGATATTAAGTTAAGGTTTATGACTAAAGATACTAGAGTTAGGGATATTATGATTAGGGTTTGGGATAATATGGTGAGGGGTACGAGGGTTAGGATTAAGGTTAGTGATACTAGAGTTAGGGATACTAAGGTTAGGCATATTATGGTTAGGGTTAGGAAAGTCTAGGATTAGGGATATTAAGGATAGGGTTAGGGATAATATGGTTAGGGATATTAGGATTGGGGATATTAGGGTCAGGGGATTAAGCTTACGGTTAATGTTATGGTTAGGGATATTAGGTCTAGGGATACTAGGTACAGGGATATTAAGGTTCGGTTTAGTGTTAAGGATACTAGGATTAGTGATACTAGGGTTAGGGATATCAGGATTATGTATACTATGGTTAGGGATATTAAGTTCAGGATTAGGTTTAGGGATACTAGGATTAGGAATACTAGGATTAGGGATATTAAAGTTCGGGTTAGGTTTAGGGATACTAGGATTAAGAATATAAAAGTTAGTGTTATTAAGTTTAGGGTTATACTAGAATTAGGAATACTAGTGTTGAGATTAATAAGTTTAGGGTTAGTGTTAGGGATACTAGGATTAGTGATACTAAAGTTAGGGATGTCAGGATTATGTATACTATGGTTAGGGATATTAAATTTAGGATTCGGTTTAGGAATACTAGGATTAGGAATACTAGGGTTAGGGATATTAATGTTAGGGTTAGGTTTAGGGATAGTAGGATTAGGAATACAATGGTTAGGGTTGTCAAGTTTAGGGTTATACTAGAATTAGGAATACCAGAGTTGGGGATATTAAGGTTAGTGTTAAGGATACTAGGATTAGTCATACTAAAGTCATGGATATGAGGATTATATATACTATGGTTACGGATATTAAGTTTAGGATTAGGTTTAGGGATACTAGGATTAGGAATACTAGGATTGGGGATATTAAGGTTAGGGTTAAGTTTAGGGATAGTAGGATTAGCAATATAAAAGTTAGGGTTATTAAGTTTAGGGTTAGTTATACTAGAATTAGGAATACTAGTGTTGGGATTAGTAAGTTTAGGGTTAGTGTTAGGGATACTAGGATTAGTGATACTAAAGTTAGGGATATGAGGATTATGTATACTATGGTTAGGGATATTAAGTTTAGAATTAGGTTTAATGATACTAGGATTAGGTATACTAGGGTTAGGGTTATTAAGTTTAGGGTTAGTTGTATTAGAATTAGGAATACTAGCGTTGGGGATATTACGGTTAGGGTTAGTGTTAGGGATACTACGTTTAGGGATGCTATGTTTAGGGATATTAAGGTTAGTGTTAGTGATACTTGGATTAGGGATACTAGGGTTAAGGATATTAATGTTAGGTTTAGGATTATGGATACTAGGTTTAGAGTTAAGGTTAAAAAAAACGTCTATTAAAGACGCGGGAACAGTACTAACATTGTTCTGTTGCTTTTTTCTTGTTACTTTTTTACGTTTCTTTTTTACCTAGATGGTATGTACTGTATCACAAATATTTCATTTAAATACATGAAGCCGTTGTAATAGATCTGTAAAAAAATGTTTGAATTTTAGGAAACAATTTATTAAGTTTTTTTTTTATTATTCCAATTAATGAGCGCGTGTGGAAAAAAGCTACAAAAATCATTTTATGCTCAAAAAATGTTTTAAATCATGTTTTTAACAAGGTTAAAGGTTATCCATAATTATGTGCCCGGTTTAAACATATTTTAAACAATTTGTGTATTTTGAATTTTACAGGCTGACGTTGAAACGGCGTTTCTCGTACAATCAGCAAAATTAAAGAACGTCGAACCTGGTCAGTACCTAGACGGGTGACCATTAGGGAATACAAGGTGCTGTAAGCTTGGGTGTGCGGCTGGGGTAAGGGATAACAATTCGGGATTGTTAATCGGATAGCCGAGTTCCAATTCTCTTGGGCTCTTTATTATTCACTTACGAGCAAATAATCTTGGGAAAGGTATGAACCCACCTCTTCTCCTCCCAGCTATGGGTTAATTAGTAAGCCTTGTATCAGTAAATAATTCTTATCTTAAAAATATTCTTACAATCTAAAAAATATTTCCTGGCGCTAAATGACCAGTGGAAAGATTAATAAGCCGTAAAAAATAAATCAATCAATCTTAATTCGAATTTTACAAGTACACTAATTTCACGAGCAAAAAAATTCCTCCATTATTTTTTTAATTCTAAATTATTGGTAATATGTTTTTCTTCAAAAACCTATTTCTAGGAATAGTTTTCCTTGAAGAAATCTATAAATGGTTATATTTTTTTTCAAAGAATGCATAACTGTTTGTATTGCTGGTATTTTTTAAAGAGTATTGCTGATAATAATTTTTCCTTCAAAAAATATTGCTGGTAATAATTTTTTTATTACAAAGTATTTCTGGTATTAAAACATATTTTTACACAAGTTTGGGTGTTAACTATTTGCCCATAGCTGGGATCCTAACAGGTGCTACCACCCTGGGTCAAGGTGGACCTGGGAACTCCAACAATTAAAAGGTGGTTCCACACTCTTCAAAACCTCCTGTTCAGAGGCGTTGCTGTTAGACGTAGTTTATCGTCTTATTCAGGACGCGGATGTAGTTTATCGACATACCCAGGACAGAAGGGATTTGGCTAGTAACTCTTACAATCTAAAAAATATTTTCTGGCTTTAAATTACCTGAAAAAGGTTGATAAACTGAAAAAAAATCAATCTTTTTACAAGTACATTCATTTCACGAGGAAAAAAAAAATCCTCTATTTTTTCTTCTATTTTTGAATCGTGAAATGGTTAACAAGCTTAACGAAAACCGACACTTACGATGTCAGTAATTCAATCATTTTAGTCTCAACCGGTGTTAAGCGGAACCCTAGCGTTCCGCAAGAGGACGATAGGGGTTCCGCAAGAAACAGTGATAAATAAGCTAATGTATTTTTGAGTAATTTTTGTTTAATTTTATATTCGTAATTTTACTATACACGTACGGCATATTGTTGGACAATCCTTGGTTATTATAATCGTTATGAATAATCAAGAGTGGTCTCCCCTTGTTTTGTTACTATCCTGTTTGAGAGATCTATTTCTGTTTACTGGGACTATAAAAGGACACAATACGCGAACTTTGTATTCTCAATTGAATAAAGTTTGCTTGAAGCCTACACCTGTGTACTTTTATCATTACAATAAAGTCTTCAGCATTTTATATTATTTAAAATTATAATAATCATGGGGAATCTATTTAGCGATGACAATATGGCGTCAGTGTGAAACCGCCTTCACTGGTTAATAGACAGTACTTAATAGACGTGGTGGCGTCGTGTATCCTTGAATGACCCACTCAGGACGCGTGCACGGTGTCCATATATTATGTTTACCACGCGCTCGGTGACATAGTAATTATAAGTTCAATCCCCAGACTGGGCACTCTTTCCTTAGACTCCCTGGAAACGGTCGAACAGTAACTGAGCAGTACTAAAAATAAGAATTAGATAATATCTCTAAACATGAGAAATGGAATGAGAAAAGTCTACCCCCATAGATTAAATAAAGGGTTCAGTTCAGAATTCCCTGTAAGTTACCCAAATCGCTATACACCTGAATAAGGTCGGAGAGCGCAACGGTCAAAACGTAATGATAACAACAACAAAGACAAGAACAACAGTTCGAATATAAATAGTGTAAATAATACGCATATATTACTTACATATACTTAATTATTATTTACATATTCTAAAATAAGTAGTTTTAGAATATAAAATACGTGTATGTGTCTCGCATCTACGAGTTAAATAGTAAAGGCAGACTCTGTCCGCTAGCTTTATTTGACAGTCAGTCTTGGAGAGAGCAAACTCTGAATTCAAAGGCAGTTGTTATGGTTCTAGCAAGTCTATCTTGTAAAACTTACTTTCTATGGAAACGATAGCAGCACCATTATTTTGGTTTGGCTATCGCTTTATACTCTATGGATAGTCTATAGTTTCAGTAAGAAATAAATGTGTGGAATAGTGGCTAGTAACTCTACCACCGTAGCAATCTATTTACTACTGAAATCACAGCAGCACCACCTGGTGTGGCTTGGCCGTGACTCCAGGGACGATGCGTACTACACCAGAAAATCCCAAACCTGATTAGGAAAGCCAGAGCAGTTTTTTTGTTTTTTTTTGTGATTCTCACTATCTTATCAACATTTGCTTTTTTTTACTTACATTTATATTCGTTACAAATTAAACTAAGCACAATTGACTATTAAAAGATGAAAAATTTTCGCGGATTTTGACGTCATCCTGGAGGAATTTTTTGTCCAAATCTGTGAATTTGTTTTGATAATGCTGAGGTTTGAAAAACACTATATAAAATTTACTTTTTTTTATCCATAATGTTGAATGTGTTAAAATTCTTTAACATTTTAGCAAGAAAAATCTCAAGTTGATGTTAAAAATTGCCACAAAACATTGTTGATTTATTTAAGATGAAATGATCTATTATGGCATGTATCTAATTGTATTTAGATACATTTTATTTATTTTCAATTATTCTAGTTGAAATTGTCCCTCTATATTGCATATGATCCATTATTGTACATAATTAGGTTGCGATAAAATTGTACATGGTGAACCTTACTGAGAGTAATATATATATATATATATATATATACGATTAATACAAATATGAAATTTGCCACTTAGCTGATTGATGTTATATTCAGCACTCCGACTCCAGAGTTTCGTAGACAAACCTTTTTTGTAATCGTTCAGTCCACATGTCGAGATATCAGCAATTGACTGTCAATTTTCTCATGTATGTGTATGCGTCCACGCGCTTGTGTGCGTGCGCGCGCATGTGCGTGTATATGTGCACACGCTTGTGTGTGTGTGTGTACGCGCGAGCTTATGAGTGGGTGTGCGTCGATAGGATTTGAGAAGATACTTTGAAGTAAAGTTTTAGAATTAAGTCTAGTCATCTCACGTTTACCATAGCATGAAAATTATCGTTTTACGAAAGAAAATACTGACTGAAGATTCTTGAAGGAAAAAAAATGCTGAGAATTTAAACGGAATATTTAATAATTAATTTGTCCAGTTAAAGAAAAGAACGGCGATAACCAAACACTTAAAACATTCAAATCCAATGACAATCAATAAATATGGAGATAATTATTACATTACACCAATTGATTTTTAGAATAACAACCGTTGTGTTCGCAAGAGACACAAATGAATATGAAATATTTGAGACCGATACATATCTTTTAAGTGAGTACCAAGAAACTAATTGGTAATGGAATTCGAACTAATATTAAAACAAGAGTGTGTGGGAAAATTAAATAAAATCGATAGAGAAAATAATAATAATGAATAATAACAAAAAAAGAAAAAAAGAAATACATTTTCCCATGATGCTAGTAATAAAGGAACTGGAAATTTTATTACCCCGCTTGGCTTCGTCAAACGCCGTTAGGCGGTGCTGTTTAAATCTATAAAAAGACAAATATTTCCTCTCTCTCTCTCTCTCTCTCTCTCTCTCTCTCTCTCTCTCTCTGGCTTCAGGATGTAGCAATAGGTGGAAAAATAGGAAAGTCATCGCTGATGCACGTTTGTTTTTCCGGTCCACTGACGACTGAACTCTCTTTCCGGTGTGACACTATTTAGCTATGGTAATTGGCTAACTAATTAAGCATGGAAATTAAAAAACGAGAAATACTTAAGGCGAGAAGGAGCTATAACGAAAGACATACTGAGCGATGTTATTTTTTTTTAATAAAAGAAAAATGGGTAAAGATTTTATTTTCATTTACGAAGAAAGGTATTTTTTTTCGCAGAAGATAGAAAATTCGTAAGAAAAACAGATATCGGATCCTGTCAGAATTAATTAATGTCATGACACGACGAGGGAAACAGAATATGGATAAAGGATAATAAAAATTTGAATTCGGTCAGCGGCTTCCAAAGCAGAATGCTAGGAGATAATCGAAACTGGGTCAAACATGCGACAGAGAAAGAATTAGGTGAGACCCCCCCCCCAAAAAAAATAGCCAGTAATTATCTTTCGGAGATGTCATTTGGTTTTGGTTCTTGTGTCCCGCGAGGAGACCCATCTGTTGTATGTCCGGATCTTGACATGAGGAGATAGGGTCGAGAAGGGGGAATCATTATTACTACCTGTACAAGCCTGTTGGTGACAGAATGCGATGGTGTTGAGACGAGAAAAACAAAGAGATTTAGTCGAATAGTTGACTAGCAATAGTTAATGAGTCGGCGAAAATCCCACTAATGAATTCCAGGTGACCCCAGGATAAGATAACAATTTAATGTCCACAGTACAATTCATAAGAATTCTGGCCGATGGAAAAGAAAGAAAGAAAAGGGAAGTTAATTTTTTTTTCTTTGGGCGATAAATAAATTGCCATTGGCTAACCACACCCACCCTACCGAGCGTTCATTGGCTGAGTGGTGGCGTGAGTGATGGGCGAAGGTAAACATATGAGAAAGAAGGGAAACAATATGTTGACGCCCACTGAGGGATAGGTGTGAGATACCAATATGAGAATGAAAAGTTTAGGGAGGACAATTCCTTACGACCTCAACCCCAGAGAGGGGAAACCCTCTAAAACAGAAAGTAATTGACTGGAAAAAAATGGGAAGTGATAAATTTTCCTGTCCGAAGACAAAGAAAATTTTATTACGGATTTGGAATTATCGAGGAACCCAAACTACGAAAGGCCACCACCCGGTTTTGGTCGGCGTTCTTATAAACGAACGTCCCCAAAGTTTCGCACAGTACAGTGGCAATGCAGTCACAGTTGGAGATCGGAGACGCACGCAGATCGACAGAGAGCTGTGAGCTCGGAGACCAGCCTCGCAGGAGCTGACTGAAAGATTTCCACGCATTCCGACTTAGACTTCTAACCAAAAGCATTTTTTTTTTAAAGAACGACTTAGACTTACACCACCAAAGCAAGTTTTAACGAATATCGCTTGAAGATACCAAAAAGCAGTTTATTGAAAAACAACTTAAGATATCAAGACTCGCTTAAGAAATGCAAAGTGTCACGAATCCATAAAAGAAGCGGGTTGGGAGAAAGACTCAGTCCTGTATTCAGCAAACAGATATAAAGATACTTGTTATTTTTTTAACACATTTGTATCTTTTGAGTTTGTTACATTATTTTTCTTTTACATACACTTGTGCGGTATCACCTTTGCCCCGGATTCAGCTTGCACTACGGCCCGACGCCTGATTGATTTCGTTTACCTAAGATCAAATCACAACGTGGGTAGGTTAGACTAGAAATCAAAACAGTTACTTCGGTAACCAGACGTTGGACGCGAGCTGGGAACGACAAAGCTGATATCGAATCTAACCAGACATCGACCGCGACCAAGACAACCAGAAGGGTTAGTGTCACACATGATTCCGTGGTAAAGCAGATTTCTATCCGAACCAACCAAGGGTTAGATCGTCACAGATGGTGCTGCAGTCAGCCCAGGGTTAGAGGCGTCACAATTGGCGGCCATGACCAGGACTGACCGGTGGCGTCATAATTGGTGCCGCGACCACCACAGGACAGGATAGCATAGGAGCAGAGACCAGGGTGACGTCACACCAGTTTCCAACGCGTGGTATTCGCACGTGTCTTCCAAAACCGAGACCTATGAAGTAAACCAACCTTTTCTTTGGTTGTTCCAATTCAGAGCAAAGACTGACTTGAGCTCGGACATTACAGCCATCCGACCGTCCAACGATGAAACAAGTGCAAACTTTTCTTTTGAGTTTTCTAACTGCGAAACAATTGACTTGAAAAAAAATATTAAAGCCATCCGACCGTCAACGATGAAACAAGAACAAACTTTTTTTGCTGTTCTAATAGTAATGCAGAATTTGACGGAAAAGACATTACAGCCATGTGACCGTCCAACGCTGTTTTAAACTTTTTTTTGTTGTTCATCTGGCAAATAAGGGTTGAATTCGGTCAGAATATAACTATTCTTATCCTTATTTATCCTAGCTTACTTCCGGACCATAAAAAGTAAACAGACATACCCAAGAGACATTGAGAACCTTGTTCCCCCACGGTTTATACATCAACAAAAAGAATAAATGGTCCGTACTAGAAACCTAATGTTTTTTATGTTTCTTCTTTAATTGTTTGCATGTGAAGACACACACCATCTACCATACACCAACACACAACCTTCAGTATAACATTAAAATTAAATAAATGAAAGTTCTGAAAAAGTCTTTCGTGAATAGTTCCGTTTGTAAATCCAGTTGTACATAATAAAAAGTTCTCTGTAATTGTACATAGTACATGCGGTGAAATACAAAAGATGAATGAATTAAAAGAAAGGTATTAAGAGATATTTTCATTCGAATATTTTACCCCGAATAGCGAGGATTCCCATTCTTTTAATGGATGTTATTAATATCATGTCACATTGGGTTGACTCAAATAATGTGTGCGCTATAGAAGAAGAGTTTGTTCTCCCAGCTGGCATTTCCCCCATTATTAGCATTATTATATCTTACTTATTATAAAACGCAGATTGTGTGTGTGTGTGTGTGTGTGTGTGTGTGTGTGTGTGTGTTGTTTATATATTGGATCGGATTTCCTACATTTTTCAACCGATTTCAACAAAACTTCACAGGACTACGTAAAATTATCTTGCGGTGGTTCTGACAGCGCCAAAAATTGGAAAAACAGAATTGTTTTTTTTGCACAAAATCAATTTGAAAACACGATAAAACACAATTCTGTCGCCAGAATGAAAGGGGGACAACTCATATCGAGTTATACTTATTATAAAACCCAGGTTGTGTGTGTGTGTGTGTGTGTGTGTGTGTGTGTGTGTTCGTTTATATATGGGATCGGATTTTACATTTTTCAACCGATTTCAACAAAACTTCACTTTTTTTTGGCAGGTAGTGTTTCTTATTGTCTTGCACTTTTTTCTTTATTTTTACATTCAGAATGCTTTAAAAATTCCATTTACAAGACAATTGTTTATAATAAAGTTCTATTCAATCGATAGACTCATAACGATTGAAAACAATGTTTTTTTTGAGTTTGGGTTTGAAGTTAAAAAAAAAAAAAAAAAAAAAAAACTAATTAAGACATGCGTGTCCGTCAACCTTAAACAATAATCTTTGTCAATTTTATTTTTCAGTCTTTATGATGGTCGATACTTGATCTATCTCTTACTGCTACATCCATTACTGCTAGTCTATTATATAATAACACTTTATTTCATGGATTGAAAGTAATGGCTCAAAGGAAAGGAATGAGAAATATACTTTTTCCCAGAGAGAGTTTTATACCGCTAAGTTGTACATAAAAGTATATACATATTTACATGCGACCCACGGAGAGAAAATATAACACATATCTACACAACAAGCAGAGTGAAAACGGAATGAAGAAAGAGAGTCTTACGTGAAATAATTCTCAACAAGAACTGGATCTGCCAGAGACTCTTCTGTGTTTCTGGAGAAGCCACATTTAGGATTCCAAATTCTAGCCAGCCTGATTCATCTGCTATGTCGCTATCGGCATTTGCGCTTTCCCAGATTGAGAACTGCTCTCCGGAGATATTTTCTATATCTGGTGAAGATATATTTCCATAAGGAAACAGTGCCATGTGCTTTTGAGATGTACCACTTGGTTGAGGGGGCAGATTTAGACTCAGCTGGGAAAGGTGTGAATCCTCTTTCTTCTCCCCCCCCCCAGCTATGGGTAAATAGCAGGACAGACTGGGTTCTATAGCCTTGGATGGCAACTGGTCTAGGAGATGGAAAACTCTGAATTCAAACCTGCTCTTAGAGGAGGGTGAATGGAGTATCTCTGAGCCTTGGTTGACAATCCATTTAGTGTTGGTGTCACTATAAAAACACCCTTGATAGCCCTAGCGAAACATCTAGAATTCAGCTATTTGACAAGATTATGAATTACACCAATCAAATTATTGGTGAGTTCAATCTCGGCTGAGGCTGCAAGATGATGATGATGTTTGTTAATTCAGCTCGGACCGAGGTATATATTATAAAAAAAAAAAAAAACTTTCAGGATTACTCTGGAAAGACCAAATAAAACAAAATTTGAAATCACACTGTAAATTTCATACAAAATGGCCGTTATGACTGCCTTTAGAAACAGTCAGATAATAATTTTTAGTAAATAATTTTTGAAATTATTACCAAAAAACGTTTCAGTCATTATAAATATTTTTTTTATATTAGAAATAGTTAAAAAAATTAGCATAGGACACATGTTATCCAACTGGTCGAACAGTTTTACTGTTTATTTTAAACAGTTTTACTATGTTCGTCGAAAGTTGTTCAGTGTTTAAAAGAACAGGTTTGATTTAAATATCAAGAATTGCATTTACAAGCATTATCATGTTGGGCTCAGGGTTTTTAATATTATTAAACCAGAAAAAAAATTCCAAACATTTAATAAAATAAAAAATAAATAAAAAACAAAGTTGCCTGTTAAATAAATCATTTGTATTTACAAACATATTGTTATTATTTTAGAACACCCCTATTCTATAGTTAATAGACTCTCCAACCTATAATAAATAGTAGTAGTAGGATTCGCTCAGTGGGTCGGTCATTCAGTCGATTTGGCTGTTCGGTTGAACTCTCTGCCTAAATTGGGAGGAATCCCTCAAGGCATACGCCAAAGGGCGGAATCTCTTAATATCAAAAATAAATAGACCCTGAACCCGTTTATACGGGTTATGTAGACATATTTATAGACCGAGCCCATATCTCGGAAAAATACATAAAAACTTTAGAAATAATTTACACCCCAGTGGGGTGGGGTAGACTGAATATCGTCGGTCAGTCAGTCGATGCCGGACGACCGTTAGTCGGATACAAAAGTATCAGCGACCACAACTAGATTTATCTGCGTCATTACCTATTATATCAAGTTCCTAACGTTGCAAACGTCGAACCTATTTTAGGACCGACTTATACAAATACAAGCCTCCATGTGAAACCACTACATAACAATTAATGTATATATGAATTCAAAAGTCAAAAAAAGTAAAAAATAGTATTTATTTGAAACGAAAAATTCTTTGGGTATTTGATTTACTAAAAAAAAAGAATTTTAAATTCTATTTTGATCGTCAGCGAACATTCACTGACCTCCGAATTGTTCTTTGTATTGGAGATGATTCGTTTCTTTTTGCCGACTAAAAATATATGTTGTTGTTGCTGTAGCAGATTCGTTTGAAGTCGCCGACACATTTCTTTCTGCACGCGTTGGGGGAAAGGAAAAAGAATGTCTTCTCTTGTGTTCGTCTTGGAGACAACCGCATATCTATTTTGAAAGTCGAAATCTGTGGGGTTTTATAAGAATTTCTTCATGAAAGTAGACTCGAGAAAAATATGGCTCTTATCTGATTGGTCAAATATTTCACATGATTATGATAATTTCTAACCAATAGACACTTTGATTTAAACGGTGTGTTGTATTGTGGATTTTTTGTTTGTGTTTTGTTGTTTTTGTTTTTGTTTTGTTTTGTTTTTGTTTTTTTGTATATTTGTAATATTATCTGTTATTAGGTAGAAAATAAAGTTTGGGCATGTTTTAATATGGTATGTATGTAAATTTATAAACGGTGTTAGGAATTTCTTTTCTTTTTCTGTATATTTAATTGGTCGTTTTAGAAAAATAGCTTTTTAGAAAAAAAGCACAAAACATTTTGAAACTCATTTTTTGTTTTACAAAATTTATCTCCCACAACGAACAAAAAAAAATATATTGTGTATGGATATGTAAAATAGACTTCATTTATAAAGTGTATGAATATACATGAACATTTAAAAAAGTTCAAATAAAACATAAAAGTCTTCGTATAGAAACCCTTGCTGAGTTTGAATTCAAGAATATTTAACAGTTAAATAAGAAATCATACTTATTATAAAACCCAGGTTGTGTGTGTGTGTGTCTGTTCGTTTATATATTGGATCGAATTTCCTACATTTTTCAACCGATTTCAACAAGACTTCAGAGGACTACATATAAAAAAATAAATGGTGGTTCTGACAGTGAAAAATTGGAAAAACAATTGTTTTTTTCAACTGAAAAAATTTGAAAAACACAATAAGAGGCATCGCTGAGGCGAGAATGATATATGGGACAACTCATATCGAGTTATACTTATTATAAAACCCAGGTTGTTTGTGTGTGTGTGTGTTTGTATGTTTATATATGGATCGTGATTTATTAACATTTTTGTTTGATTTCAACAAAACTTCATCTTTTTTTTTTAGGTAGTGTTTCTTATTGTCTTTTAATTTTTTGTTTTTATTTTTTTAATTCAGAATGCTTTAAAAATTCCATTAACACGACAATTTTTTTATAATAAAATTCTATTTTTCGGTAGACTCATAACGATTGAAAACAATGCTTTTGTTTGAGTTTGATTTTCACCATTTAAAAAAAAAAAAAAAAAAAAAAAAAACGAAACAAAAAAAAAAACTAATTAAGACATGAGTCAGTCCGTCTTTCCTTAAACAATAATCTTATTCAATTTTATTTTTCAGTCTTTATGATGGTCGATACTTGATCTATCTATTACTATTACATCGGAAAATTTTTTGCTTACAATTTTCAGTATTTTTTCAATATCAACACTTAATAATATCAATTATGAACATGGTCACAATATCTTTACCGTGTTTTGAAAAACAATAAACATTATATAAATACACCTTACATGCAACAAGCTATTTCTTATTTAACAGTTTTTAATATTTCATCCTTTTGAAAATGGCTAAATGTATAGAAAAAATTAAAAAAAAAAAAAGAACATTTGGACAGTTTTTATATAATTTATCATCCGAAAAAAAAAAAAATTATTAGGTCGCATGAGAAATAAAAAATAAAAAAAACTAAAAAAAAAGCACCTTGTCTGTCGTATTCAAAAATATGCATGAATGAAGGATTGCTGCCTAAATACACAAATATATATACAAATTATATATATAGACAGACTGTTTTATATGTATTAGCTCATCAGTGTGATTAGACATGGATTACCTCTTTCTGGAAAAATCAAATATATTGATTTCATATCAGTCGGGGATTCTTACATAAGCCATTGGCGCATGGATGATAAAGGTGAATTTAAACAATTTTTTTTTAGATAAACACACAGTGACTGAGAGAACTCGATTTCGATTTAACCGAAGGGTCTTGCATTAAGCCGTAATAGTGAGTATTTCAATCTTTTTCCTCCCCAGATAGCTAAAAACATAATAAATTTTTATAAAGCATATATATTGTCATCCACAGACGGACTGTTTGGCTGTATCACAGCTCATCAGTATAATAAACGTCCGGTTGCCTCTTTTTACGATTTGGATTAATACTGAATTGGCATCAGTCGGGAATTATACCATGTATATTATAAAGATAATAATCAAAAGATATTTTGAAATTTTACACAAAAGTTTTCATGTTTCAAATACTTATAAATTAAACTTCTTCAGATAGATATATATATATATATTAACTAAATGATAAAATGATTTTTAATAAAATTTAAAAACAAATTAAAGGCAATATGTTTAATATAAAAGAAATTTTCAGTTGTAACTCCGTCTTGATTAACCAATAAAAATCAGATCTTTCTAAATAGAAAAGCAAAATTCAGATGGTAGATTTATATTATCATATTTTTCAAATACGATAAACCGGCACATAGACATATCATATAATCATTCAACAATTTGGAAATATTGCAGCGACAAAATGTATATAATGATTGTAGACAAATATTCTATTTGTTTAAGAGATTTGTATATATAATCAGAATATAAAAGGTATTTGAATGTTTTGAATAAATTATATTGAATATAATGTGTGTTTGTAAAAGATTTATATATATATAAATATATATATATATATTTATATTAGAGAGAGAGAGGGGGGATGGATGTTTCATTTATGAAATCAATAAATTTCATTTTATTTAAATTGAAGAAATTTATTTTTTAATGGATAGCCATATTAGGAATAGATCAAAATAAATAAATATGATAAATAGACAGAACATCACTAAATATTAATTATTATATTTAAAATAAATTTAAGCAATAAAATTAAAAATTATGTAGGAATGTGTGTGTGTGTGTATATGTGTGTATGTGTGTGTGTGTGTGTGTGTGTATATTGCAGATATTAACAAAAATAGGAAAGAATACGTTAGGTAAATAATCTGGAGTTCTTTAAAATTTTTGTTTTTATTTTAAAAAACAGTGCTCCATACAGAAGTAGAATTTTTAAATTATAATTATTTATTTTTTAATTAATTTTTTTTTTTTTAAAAATATGATTTAGAAAAATCAATTTTTTTAAAAAATTAATAATATATATATATATATATATATATATATATATATATATATATATATATATAGAAAGCATAATTATTATATGTTTTAAACAATATTTATTATAAATGTTATAACAATTCAGCAATAACATTTTAAATGAGTTACGATTATCGACACGCATTTTTTTTATAACCTGTAAAATAAAATTTTATTTTTATTAAAAGAAATTAAACAAAACAGCAATTTTTATTAACAAATAACTCGCCCTACAAAAACGCATGATAATTATAACCAATAATAATAATAATGAACTCTCCCGTCGGTTTCGACTTATGAGGATCTGACAACTTAATCAATTGATTCAGTTATGAATTTTGTGCGACACTTAAGACCCGCTAATGATTTGCCAAGGAAGCCGCACATGGAGCAAGAGTGAGGATTGTGGGATGTTAGATTGGCTGACCTTATAGATCTTGCTCTCGCTTCTTGAAAATGATTCAGACTAGCAGATTGCAAAATTGAGTCCACTAAAACATTTTGATCTCCATTCTACCCGCTCCAAGGCTAAGCGCTCAAAAGGGTGTTGCATGGTATATTGACTGCTGACAAGTTGCTTTTCAGCTTGTTTTTTGTATCTAAGCCATGGGCGTCCTATATTCCTGTCTCCCTGATCTAACTGGCTGTACATTAGGATCTTAGGTATCCTGTCATCAGACATTCTCAAGACATGACCAGTCCACCGCAACTGAGACTGTATGATAAAAGTCTCGATTCTTCCAATATTACACCTGTTAAACAGGTCTACATTGGATGTACTGTCTTGAAGCTTAACTCCACAGATTGCACGCAGACAGCTTTTATGGAAAACATCTAGCTGGCGTATAGGGTACCTGTATGGAGTCCACGACTCTGAAGCCAAACAAAGGGCAAGGGACAACAGCTCTGTAAACCCGAATTTTCGTATCCAGTCGGATAACCCACTTATCCCAGAAGTGATAGCGAAGTTTGCCGAAAACACTGGTAGTGATTTTAGGAATCCGATGCATTATTTCATCATCAAAAGATCCACTGTAGTTGAGTTTGCTACCAAGATAGGTGAAAGACTTTACATAGTTCAGGGTTTGTCTTCTAATTTCAACAGTCTCTCGGAAATTTGTAGACTAGTGGTTTTTGTTTCTCACCACGGAATTGCTTGGATATAGGACAAGGTTGGTGCACAACTTCAGTTTTTTTTATGCTAAGTGTAAGACCAAATGCTTTACATGCAACAGAGAAACGATTTATTAAATGTTGGGCCTCCTCAAAGGATGTATTTTACAAGCATTCAGCAAAACAACAAATCAACAAATTTGCGTACGAAGGTGGGTCTTGGCTTTGAAGCGCTGATGATTGAAGAGACCACCAGTTGTTCGAAACTGAACTTGACGCCATCTCTGTGTCTGCAAAAAACATATATTTCAGCATCACCGATAAAAAAAAAGTGTAAAAAGGACAGGTGGGCATGATACACCCTTGCTTGGTGCCATTTGTGACATCAAAGGATTCTGACATCATACCATAAGACACGATATTAGCTTTCATTCCTTCATGATAGATGATCACCTTTAGCATGTTTTCTGGTATGGCGTGTTTCCTCAAGACTTGCCAAAGAGTCTCTCGATTCACAGTGTCAAAGGCCTTCCCCAAGTCCAGAAACACCATGTTCAATTCCTGTTTTTTCTTGTGAACCTTCTCTGCAACTTGACGAAGAAAGAATATCATGTCAATGGTGTCACGACCCGACGAAAACCACACTGCAATTCAAGACAGATGTCGTCAACAAGATGTTTAATGATTCTGTTTAGAATCAGTCTCGCTAGGATTTTGCCTTCAATAGAAAGGAGTGATATCCCCCGATGATTATCACAGACACACCTGATACCCTTGTTTTTGTAGAGGTGTTTGATAGAGGCGTCTTTATAGTCCTGTGGAACACAGCCTGCCTTCCATATCTCCACAAAAAGGAGATGCAACTTTTCTACCAACTTTTGGCCACCATGCTTATACACTTCAGGTGGAATAGGATCCTTAGGAGTAGGTGATTTTCTAGATGAGATCTGCTTGATGAAGTCACTTACCTCTTGATAGGTAGGTTCAAAAGACAACTTCGGCATTACTGGATTTTGCACAATCCAGTAATGCCGAAGATGGAAGATGTTGAGATGGCTTCCTCATCAGTAACCGAAGTGGTGTTTAAAACTGTTTCAAAATGCTCTTTAAAGCGATCCAAAATGTCCGACTTATCCGTCAAGAGAGTTTCACCATCTGCCGTGGAGATTGAAGCAACAACACTTTTCTGAGGCCAGCATAGAAAGCCTTTACATCCTTTCTATTTGAAGAATGGCGACGATGTATTCCCGCCATTTAAATCATTAACCTCTATATTTGTTTTTTTTGTATGAATGATTATGAATATATATATATATATATATATATATATATATATATATATATATATATATATATATGAAAAAAATATATACGGAAAAAACAAACAAAAAATCCTTATATACAATTATGCTGTTTTAATGTTAATATGTCAACGTCGGACGTTTCGGTCTAATTAAGGATTTTTGTTTATTTTTTCCGTATATATTTTTCTTCATACTGTCGGATTTATATCTATATATTTGCTTATATATATATATATATATATATATATGTGATAGGATAAAGAACAAGAAAAAAACATATTTCACTTTATTAATGCTTCGTCGAAGATCAAGATAGAAATGATACAAAAATGACAAAAAGCAAAGAGACACAGCAAAAAATCTGAAAAAAAAATCTAAAAAAATCTAAAAAAATAAAAAAAACCTAAAAAATAAAAAAAATCTAAAAAAATCTAAAAAAAATCTAACATGTTTCACTTTATAAAAGCTTCTGACGAAAATGTTTGATTAAGATTTGTTTCTAACTTGTACTTTATCGTATCATTTTGTCGGATTCCTATCTATACTCGATCTATCTATCTATCTATTGTGGATTCCGGGTTGAAATCTGGTACCAATAAATAACCAACGCCAGGAATGAATATATGAAAATAATGTACTGGTAAAGCAGGTTAGTAGTTCCAGGAATACAGGTTAGTAGCAAAATATATATATACAGTCTTTGGTATTGAAGTATCGCTGTATGACTTCTTACTGAGTCTACGTGCTCGCTCACAGTGACTCCTACAAAGCTGTTACCTCACCCCTCACTTATCCGGTTACCTACAACCTTTTACTCTGTCACTCTGGACTCGACTCTTCGGTCTTGCTCTGTCTCGGGTCTTCACGTAGCCGCAGTATATGTATATACTGGGTGTGTCCATTTGTGTAAAAAGGGGTGGACCCCTCAACATTATATATATATATATATATATATATATATATATAATTAATACAAGTAAAAGGTTTGTCACTCATCTGATTGATATTACCTTCAGCATCCCGACGCCAGAATTTCGTAAACGGACCCTTCAGGAATCACTCGTAAAAGCGTATCAGCAATTGACTGTTTATAATTTATCGCTTTTTCTTTTCATATGCACTTTTCATTGGTGCCAGTTTTCTCTTTCATGGTGTATGTGTGCGTGCATCTGGGCGTTCGTGCGCGCGCGTCCACGTGCGTCCACGTTCGTGCGCGCGCGTCCACGTTCGTGCGCGCGCGTCCACGTTCGTGCGTGTAAAATCTTGTAGTTATTTGTCCTTTTCATCTTTTTTTTTTTCACTTTACTTTTTCTCTCTTGCCAGGTGTGTATTTGAAACACGGTATCCACTAAAAATAACGCTTGAAGTAATAATAAAAGAAAAGAAAAACCACCCACTGCTCCTTTCCACTCGCTAGTCCGAAGGTATTTCCAGCCAATGGGGTGTTCGGACGGGACTTTTTTTTTTTATAAGCCTTGTTTCTGATTATAGCGATGCTCTGTCTGGTTTAGGCTAATAAAAATAAATATTTTGGAGAAAAGAAAGGATTGAGAAGTGAGTAGCTTCATTGGATTATTTTCAACCAATCTAAAACTACAATCTAAAAATACAAAATAAAACTCGGTTTTGATGTTATCAAAAACTAGCCAAATCTAATTTGAAAACGGGTGCGGTTTGACTGGTTAGTGATTCTAGATTTTTGTTTTAACCAACGGGGATAAAAGTGTTACGCCCCGTAAGCAACTGAACTTTGAGCCGGTTTTGAACCAAATGTTTGTGATATCAGAGGAGAAATTTTGACCGCAATGTCAAAAGGGATTAGACCTCATCCGGACATGTAGATGTGATCTGGGCAGAAAGTATTGACCGTCTCGGCGTGTAAAGTCATCTGCTGCTACTGCCGCGAAAGAATTTGACCACCCGGGCAAGAAAGCTGTGACTTGGGATGATAAAAAAAAAAAAAAAAAAAAATGTAGTTACTATTACTACTGTTGCTGGTTAAAGAAGAAGTACAAGAACCATTAAAAAGCTACGAGAATTCTCTTTACAAAGAGTGTCATTTCTAAAATTAGTTTTTTCTAAACCTGTAAGTGTTTATCTCATATTTGAGAACGCCTGTTTCGAATCCCTGAATATTTTGCTTTAAAGGACCACGAGATTGTTAACTTTTCGAAGTAAGTAAATTTATTTTGTTCGAAGAAATTGATTTATATATATATATATATATATATATATATATATATATATATATATATATATATATATATATGTTAAGCGGTTACTCTAAAAGAAAGTTATTAAAATTTCTTTGTTCTTAATGGAAAAATTGTTTCTCATGGATTGTTGTTTTCTAAGTGGAAAAAAAAATGGTTTGTATTTTGAAAGGACTGTTAACTTGACTTGATACTGTTAGGCGCACACGGGAAATTTTGTGCAAGGCCAATATTGTATTTTGTACAATTTATATATTGTAAAAATATTGTTGCCATTCTATTAAATGTTTGTTTCTTTACAAATTTGACTTTGAGAAAGAGTCGTCTTTTTGTCGAAGGATATGGCAATTAACTTCCTCTTCCTCCTCCCCCTCGCCTTCTCCATCTTTCATTTCTTCTTTTTAATATTTTGTACATGGGGAAAATCTCCATATTTTTTTTAATCAATCCACTCCAAGCAAATCAATAATGCCACTAAGAATCAAGGGGTTACTGAGTGTGAAACAATGCATTCTATGAGCTACAAAATTTAGATCTAAAAAAAACATAACTTTACCTTGAAAGCATAAAACTATGTAAATATATCTGCAGTTGAAAGCATAAAATTACATACAAAATATTTAGATTTCGGTATTAAATAACCGATAAAGGTTGATATGCCGCTAAACAAAACCAACCAAGCAAAACCTAGAAAAATACTTAGATTTTGGCATTAAATAACCCATAGAGTTTGATATGCCGCTAAACAAAAGTAACCAAATCAAACCAATCAAAATATTTAGATTTCGGTATTAAATAACCCATAAAGGTTGATATGATGCTAAACAAAATCAATCAACCAACAGAGATCGTTAGTTCGAGAAGTCATAAAGAGTCATTCTCCTAGAGTCTAGAATCAGCCATGCTGATAGAAGTCAGAAAGGGTCTCTATATTAAATAAATGACTAACTTTGTCTTCTTGGCCTTAGTCTATGACAATATTTATTGAGCTTCGAGTTTGTCTCATTAGTGCCATTAATTTTTAAAATAATTAAGAAAACTTCATCTTTCTTTACTGAATGTTTGATTGAAAATGTTTTTTACTGAAATAACATATCCAGGTTATTACTGAAAGTTTTTACTGAAATTAATGTTTTTTACTGAAAAATGTTTTTTACTGAAAAATGTTTTTTTACTGAAATAACAATATTCATGTTTTTACTAAATGTTCTTACTGTAATGAATGTTTTTTACTGAAATAACAAGCATGTTTTTACTGAATGTTTTTTTTTTTATTGAAATGAATGTTTTTACCGAATGTTTTTACTGAAATTGTTTTGTTTTTTTTACTGAAATAACATGTCGATGAAATTTTCTCTATAAAACAATTGTACGGATGGTGTAAAAGATAGCAGCTCAAAATTAGAAATGGGAGAGCCGAGTTCGAATTCCATTCGTCTTCGTTGCATTCACTTAAGCGCAAAATCTTTTGAGAATGTTATGAATTCATCTCTTCTTCTCTCCAAGCTATGAATTAAATAGTAAGACATAAAACTTTAAAAGTCGTTGTTATCTTAAAGAAACAATTGTTAATGTAATATTCATTCGCAAAAAAAGTTATTTCTCTAGAATAATCCCAAATATGTCTCGGGTTTAAATAACTCATAAAGTGTTGATAAGCCGTAAAAAATAAATAATTCTTTTTATAAAACTAAGAAATATTTATGATGAAAGTACAATTTTAAACTTAATCACGATGTGTCAAAACATCAGGTGTATCTGACACTCCTCTCCCCAAAAATGTTTTCTAATAAAATAACCAGTTAAAATTAAATAATTAATTAATTAATATTGAAAATTTAATTTAAATCGAGCCAATGACTGAGGGTAGCTTTTTTATTTGTATTTTTTAATTTTATTTTTAAGGGAAAAAACGCATGTACTTTGTTTTATACTAGCATTTAAAATTGAAAAAAAAAATTAAATTGAAAATTAAAGAAAAAATTAAATTGAAAATTGAAAAAAAAATTAAATTTAAAAATTGAAAAAATATCTCAGTCGAAAACTGAAAAAAAGATTTTAATTAAAAAAATAACGCATGATAGTAAGATCTAAAAAAATAAAAGAAATATAAAAAAAATATTCATCTCAAAAACAGGATCAGATAAAAACAAAAACAAAAAATAAAAAATGAAAACTTAGGGACCTTTAAAACATAACGTCTGACGTAATCCCTCTCTTTTTAACATATGATTTAGAATTCTGACGTTTTATTTTGTGGCACGGTGCCTGCTATAAAAAAAAAAAAAAGAAAAAAAATGACATTGATCCTGGTTCCCTGATTAAGGTTGAGTCAGAGATCTTAGCAAGTCAAAAACATTAATTTCCTTTTTAGTGAATACTTCTTTTTTTCTTTTCTTTTTTTTTTAACCTCCTTCAACTGTATTTTTAAATCAGCTAAAAAAAACTCTAAACGAAACCTATATTCGTCAAGCGAAAATAATTATTTGCCGCGAATTTTAAATTTCAAAACAAGATCGCTTAAGGGTGAAAAAAAAGTCCTCTCTTTAATTCTAAAACCGCTAAAGTCAGCATTTCATCTCTTCTTTGTTTCTTTTATTTTCTGTTTTTGTTAATGAATTGAACCGGCATTTATCATTTTTTAAAGTAAACACTTTCATAATTTATGAATATTGTGAACTTTAAACTAAGCAACAAACAGTATTGACCACTTGTAGAGGAGAAAGTTTGTTTGTTTTTTGTTCGAACTCACCTTTTTTTACACCACTTTCAAACTAATTTATAATAAATAAATAAATTAAATAATTTATTTTTCATTTTTTCTCAAATCAAATGAAATTCGTCAAACCAGCATTACAACATTTTTACAAATATTTACTGACTACTTCGTTGTTTTAGGTCAAAGAGTTTACGGATATGTCACATTCAAATACGGTGTTCCCGTACGAACACCGAAGTTAAGCAACGTCTGGCTTGGTCAGAATCTAGATGGGTAACCACTTGGGAATATCAGGTGCTGTAAGACGTGCGGGTGGGGTAGATGGATAATGGCTCGGAATTGCTAAAGTTCCAATACCAGTTGGGTTAGTTATATTCACAAAGGTATATAATTCCACCTCTTATCCCCTCCAGCTATGGGTTAATTAGTAATACTTGTATCACTAAATTGTTATTATCTGAAAAAATTCTCACAATCTATTCTAAAAGTATTTTCTGACTTATAATCTGCAAAGAGTTGATAAGCTGGAGAGAAAAAAACGAATCATTAAAAAAAACTTTATTTTTGTTTTAAAGTTTTATTTTGATTTATTAAGTTTTTTAACAACACCCTCCATGCTAGTAAGTAATAGATATTAATAAATTATTTAATCTCGTAAAATATACTTTAATTACGATTTTGTTGTATTATTTAAAATTTTTAATAACTAGTATTTATTTTTTTTAAATAAATCGAGTTTTATTGTTATTGTTTTACATTTTTTAAAAAAATCAGAATTTCCCTGTGTATAACTAGTTTTTTAAATCGATTGTAAGCTTAAGCACCATCAGCACTTAAAAGCTGATAAATTATTAGTTTATTTTATCCTATTTTTATTTTATTTTTAATTTATTTTATTTTAACAAACAGGTATAAATTTCGACCGACCTGTTACCAGTCGCCACCGTTTTTTTTTTTTTGGTTTTTTTTTTTAATAATTGTTCAAACGGCCGACGCCGGGCGGTTAGGAAACCGGAAGGAAGTGGTCGGTGCGCGATCATTGCGCATGCTCATAAGGAATCACAATGAGTGTTACCCGCAATGCCCGGAATTTTCAGTTATATGGTTAGTCGCTGAGACAGTTCTTGTCTCTAATTTTTATGTCTTACCCGGAACTTCTTTTCTTTTTTTTTTTAACATATATACCGTGTGAAATTTACCTACTTTAGGACAGCGGTTGTTACCCCATTTAATCACAGCAATAACCAAGTAAGTACACATTTACTTACAACAGACACACGATCACACACGCACGCATTTCTTCAACAAGGCAGCATTAGTGCGGCCAATAAATGGGGGGCCGGTTTAGCAAATAGATTCATTAAATATTGCTCCCCCATTTTTTGACGACCTTTTTCTCTTCTCTCTCTCTTTATAATCGGAATTGATATATTAAAAATAAAAATAAAATTAGTTAAATATTTGGTGAAACCGACTTTTTATGTAATTTTAAAAAAAGGAATATATATTTTTTATTTTTTTTTTTTAATAAAATGTCTGGAATTTTAAAGCTAAATTTATTATGTCTGTCCATCATCGCGATCTTTTTTGTTTTCCTTATTTATGACTTAACATGTTTGTTAAATTTGTTATTTGATTTTGTCCGCTATGATTCTCAATTCGAAAAAACTAGTCTGATAAATAAATAATCGAGGAACTAAAATATGTACTTTAAGTACAGTACTTTATTATCTCCTCCAAATTGAAGGAGAGAAAGAACTATTAAATTTAAAAGAACAAACAGATTATTTAATTACGTCTTTTTCTGGGAAAACACGTATATATATATATTATAAAGTTTATAAATATACTCTTTGCTTCTAACGTTTCAAAGATAACATTGAATCTCAATTAAAATAAATAAACAATATCTAAACCAGCTGGGAATGGCCTTTTTTGCTCTTGTTTTTTTTTAACGACATGCATGTTAAACACAAAGATACACATGACCAACTCTACGTTTTCTACAGTTGTCAGTATTTCATCCTTTGTCAGTTTTCCCCCAAAAATTAAAAATATACACGCTTTAAGACTTATATATATATATTTTTAATCTAGGGTTTTGAAAATGTCATACACATGTTTATAAAAGTAGAAACATACACGCATATGACATCGATCAGAGGAAATATTGAATCTGAAAGGAAATTGACATTTGAACAAAAATCAATCAATAAGACTTTTTAAGTGCTTTTGTGAATAACTTGCATCCCTGAGATATTTATAGGGCATTACTTAGGGAAAAAGGTTCTGTTTTCTATTTAAATTTGATGTCTATTTTTAAGTTTAAACAATAATTTTTATTTATAAAAAAAAAAAATAACTTTTAGTTTCAATTTTATTTCTTTTTAGCTTTACTCTGATTTCGATCTTAAAGTTGACAATTTAACTACATAAAAATTTACCTTTCGCATGATTCCTTAACAAATTAGAGGTGAACAACCTTTTTTTGTTGAAGGATTTCATTTTAAATTTCTTTCTCTGATCAGTTTTTCGTTTACTGATGTATTTATAAAAAATATTTTTATTATTTTGCCTCAGAAGTTTGTAAAAAATAAATGAAAATAAAATAAATAAAAGTGGGGTACAATGAACACATCGACAACTCTCCTTAAAATCAACCCTTTTTCAAAATTTATGTCCCAATTATTGCGAAATGCTTTCAGAATTAGTCAACAGATGATCGTTTCTTATTCTTATATATTCTGTTTAGTTTGTGGAAATCAGCTTTGATCATATATTTCAAGTGAAAGACTTAGTTTCAGTTCCTTGATATTGAAACAATATTCTCATCCTGTCTAAAGAATGTATTTTTTATTTTAATTTAAAAAAAACAGTAGCACCAATTTTGATTAACACGAGTGATGGTGTCTGTCATCCTTTCATTTTTATGTTTTTCACAAAGGCTACATCAGTCTGTAAACTAAACAATATTCAAACCTAAAACAAACAAAATTTACATTTACAATTTAAATACTGATGTCTAAATTTTATTTATATTTAAAAGAAAAAAAATCTTCAGTTGTTTTCATTACTAATCCTTCTCCTCCAATTCTTTTTCCCTCCCACCCCGTCTTTTTTTCCATGAAACTGAGAGTTGCGTTTTTCGGTTTCTCATATTTTTTGGTACGTTGCATAGTTTATTTTCCCCTTTCTTTTTCACTGTTAAAGTTTCTTTTTCATTTTTGCTTTCAATTATCGATTTGATGAGCCATTTTCCAGACAACTTTTATCCTATTAAAAATACCTCTCGTTTTTTTTTTTGTTTTAATTTCTAATGTTATATATTTTTAAAACGATCCTGTAGTGTAGCGTAACCTTGGTACCAGAATCCATGTTTTACACGCCTCTTGTTTTTTTCCTTCTTCTCCCCAACCAGCTTTTCTTTTTCTAGAATTATTCTGCAATTTTACTAGATTTCTCCCGTTTAATTTGTCATATTTTTCATTTTATTCCTCCATATGGGATCTTTGTTTTTATCTCTCTTGTACATGTTTTAACATGTTTTATTTATACAATCATAAAATTGACTCCTTGTGCTTGTGGGAGGAATGGTGGTTGTGGAGAGAAAGCCGGCCTTTTTTTCGTTCCAGTGGCTATTCCCATTTTTATCAACTCCCGATTTTACTGTTACATTTACCACGTTGTCCCCCAGATATTATACAATCGAATACAGGGGTGGGAAATAAGGTACATTTTTTTTTTTTTTTTTTCTGTACAGATCTCGATTTCTTGTAACAATACATTATATATATTATATATATATATATATAATTTCTACACAAATAAAAAAAAAATGTATGCGACGATGATCGCACTCCCTCTTGCCTTAATTAAGGCATTTCTTTTTACAAAAGTTTTTTTATTACATTTTTTTTAAAAAATGACATTCTCGAGTTACTTTAAGTTAGTAGTTTTTTTTGGTTTTTTTTATTTAAATTTACTTTATTTATTATTTCCTCTGTGAATTAAGTTAAAAAAAAAGTTAAAGATCTTTAAAGGGTATTTTTCACTTTAACAAGCAATAAAAAAAGAATAAGATTTTATTGCTTCTTAGATTAACTTTTCTTTTCTTTTTTTTTTTTTTTCTTTTAAATATTGTAGTGTACATATATATTTAAAAATCTGTTCTCCCAAAAACGTGTTGAATTTTTTTTCCTTGTAAAACCCATCATATTCATGGTTATGGACGAAAATAGCTGTCCTAATTTTTCTGAACTTTCGACTTCTTTCGAGGCCACGTGTTTTTAAAACTGTTTGGAGGGGGGGTACTTAGAAAAAAAAATCGGTAAATCTTATTAGAAATTTTCTACCTTCTCGATTAAAGTTAGAAAAAATCTTATTAGTCAATTAGTCGATTATTAAAATTATCTAAATAATAAAAAAATATTTTTGACGACAAAATTAAAAATGATCAAATTCAAAAAACTGAAATTTGAAAAAGTAACTTGTTTTTACACTTATTTTATTTTTATTTCATTTCATAAATTAAACAAATGCAAAAATATTTTTGTAAATGATTTTTAAAATATTTTTTGCAAAGGAATAAAATTGAAATTTATTATTAAATTTATTTCAAAATATTTGTATTACGTTGCCACAAAGATATATGCCCATAAAAAATCAAATTAGTTAAAAAAAAAAAAAAAAAACATTTTTTTTAATTTTAAGAACTTAAGTGCATGAAAATAAACTTAATTTTAGCTTAGATTCCTGTTCTAAGGCACTTTTTAAAATAAAATTGATGAACAAAATAAAAATTTACATAAAAAAACTTATAAAATAAAAGCAGTTTTTTAAAAAATTCTATCTGGCTGTTTTTGTCTTAAAATCTTTTTTAGGTGAGAAATAAAAAATGTGTAGTTTTAAATTTAAATATGAAAAAAGTGCATATATTTGAATTTGCCGGTGTTTCTTTTTTTACTCCTCCTATCTGAGATATATATCTCTTTGTACGTCTGTTTTTTTCTTTTTTAAAATCTTTTTTTTTTTTCGTCTAGTTTGACCCTCTTCTTAAAAATTGTTCAACTTTAAAAATGAAGTATTTCTGGCTCTACAAAAAGTAAAAACTAAAAAAAAGTAATTTCGTTGTAGGTCTTTACTTAATTGAATTGTGTCATAATCTTCATTTAATGTTAATTAGTGCTCGATTTTAAATTAAATCCTCTTTTTAAAATGTCATGGTTAATCTCGCGTCATTAAGTGTCCGAATTAGTATTTTTTTTTAATCATACTTTAAGGGTCATGTCAGTACTTTTTGTAAACTTTAGTTTAGTAAAAAAAAAAAACCCCAAAAAAACCCTAAACACTTGAAAATGGAAACTAAAAAATCAACTTGCTTTGTTTTTCGAGTCGCTTCCGATTTGTGCTTTTTCCGCGTGTTCCTTACGACTTGGACGATCATGACTCTCCCTAACTTCCTGTCATTTCTTTTAAAAAACGGTAATGAACGTTATAAAAAAAAATAACTACAATTAAAAATAAATAAATACGCATTTCTTTTTGATAAGCTAATTTCGTAAGAAAAACTTAAACACAATACACAGTTTTTAAAAAAGATGTGAGGATGGATATAGGTTTTAGGTTCAAAGTTTTTTTGTGCGATTGGTTCCATAGTCACTAGTCTATAGTACTCTATACTTAAGAAGTTAAAAACGTTATGTACACGTCATGTGATTTCTATCAATTTAGCTTTATTGTTATGTTACACTACTTTTCTATTTATGCACCTTTGCACGTTTTTTTTTTTTTTTTTTTTTTTTAGAAATGTTCCAGTTTCACTTAAAGTGACTATAGTTTTTTAGGTCAAATTTTAATTTATACTTTTCTGGTGGGGGTGGAAGCTGTACCGGATTTACCTAGGCTTTTTCATCGGCCTTTCTTACACATACTGTCATTACGCACTGTAGACTGTAAATAACCCTTCAGTAATTTTAAACACCCGTCATCATCGTAGTCTTTACTGAAATTGTTAACTAACACTCTTCCATTTTCCTCTACTCGTGAGAATGAGCGATTTTTAGGGGGCCTCTCTTCATCTAAATCCGGCCCTGGGTGCAAGAATGTTTTGTTGTTAGAATTACGGTGGTGTCGCTGCACTGATTGAGGAATTAGAGTCGAGTTCTATGAAGTGTTTTTTAAAATGATAAAGGTTAGCCTCACCAATGCACATTTGCCAAGCACACAGCTACACCCTTGATGACCTGTTCAACCAAGGTGGGGTTCCTCCAACAGGGGTGAGAATGCCCCATATTTGAAGAATTACCGAGTTTTGAATTTTCAAATATTGTAGGCTTAGTGAAGGACAAAAACTAAAATTTAGTTTTACTAAATCATACAATTTATTTATTATTTCTGGTCTCTTCAGTAAAAGGGAGTTTTTATTTATTATTTTAGTTCACCCAATATAAGGTCCAGGAGCTACTGAGTGAGATTGTAAAGAAGGAGGAGATATGAGTGAGTGTCTTATGAGGTCGGGTAGGATATATATCGGTTAAACCCTGTGCTTAAAGGTATCAAGATTGTAATTGTCAGGGAAGCATCCTCTCGGGAGTCTGTGACAGAAAGTAACAGTTCTTGGTAAGAAACTGAGTAGAATTTAGTTTTTATCAAAAAAAATAAAATAAAATGAAGGATGGTTTGCCACCATGGACACATGGCAGGTCCGAGCTGATGTCACTAAGGAATGTAACTCCTCTAAAAGCAATATAGTAGTGAAAGGCTGGTGAGGTTATGTTTGTATAAGGGTAACGGGCTGAAAAATGATCAATCATCCACAAGGCTGCATAAGCACTTTTATAAGTCTGTTTATACCAGACGAGGAGGATTGTGCAGCACCAGCCAAGATACAGTACCAATACTCCATTCTTGGTCTGATCTAACTCTTGTAGAGATAGGGCTTGCAGTCACATCATGTTGAAACACCAGTTAAACAACATCTAGCCTGGTCAGTATCAAGATGGGTGACCACTTGAGAATACCAGTTGCTGCAATCTTGGATGTGTGGGTGGTTTAATGGATAATGGCTTGGAATTATTAATCAGAGATCTAAGTACCAGTTCCAGTTGGATTCATTATATTCATTTATATGCAAATACTCTTGGCAAAGTTATGAATCCACCTCTTCTCCTCCCAGATATGGGTTAATTAGTAAAGCTTGTATTGCTAAATCATTATCTAAAAAAGAAAAAGACTTCTTACAATCTAAAAATATTTTCAAATAACATGCAAAGGGTCGATAAACTATAAAAAAAACAAATCAGTCAATTTTAAAAAGAAGGAGCATGTCAGTGAGAGTTAGGTATTTTCTGGAGTGATACAATTAACTGACCATTCATCCAGCATCTATTGCAATGACACAGATATACGTGTTCCATTTGAGATCAGGAGAGAGCTTAAGCCCCTGTATCTGCTCGCAGCAAGGAGCTTCTTTGAGGGTATTACTACATTTGTATGCGATAAGTTTGTTTTTAATTTTGCTGTGGTTATTTTAAATTATTTCTATTATCCCTTAAATTGTCGAGAGTCTGTAAGTCTAATTTCAAAAAGAACTGTCTAACGTTTTCTAACAGAGAAAATACCATTTAATAACAGGAACAGATTTTTCTGAAGAATTTGCTTAATAATAGAATTTTGGGGAGATAATAATGATTTTCTGATTCAAGTTTTACTACTTAACCCATATCTGGGAGAATCTGTTTCGGCATGATATGGCTGTAAACCTGTGGTTCCTTAAATCTCCACCAAACTTCAGTGTGATTGCATTCATTATCAGAATTCCCATAATCCATTAGGGTCATAGAATCATCATGTACTGCAGCTGTAACAGCAGTGGTGTGTCTTGGGCAAAATAGCCTGATGGCGCACAACTCTCTCGACTTGTTTGAATTCAGAGTTTTTCCTTCTAGACTGTTTGCCAACCAAGGGCCCAGTCTGTCTTACTATTAAGCCCATAGCTGGAGGGAGAAGAAATGGATTCATACCTTTCCCAAGGTATTTGAACATAAGCGAATGTAACAAATGTCTTGGGTATGACAATAAACTACATCTGGCAGCAAGGCCTCTGGCAGTTTTGAAGAGAATGGAACCACCTTTTAATTGCTGTTGTTCCTGGGTCCACCCTGTCTCAGGGTGGTAGCAACCGTTAGGGTCCCATGAAAGTATGAAAATACATTTTTATAGTAAAAATACCAGCAACATATTTTTATATAAAAAAAATTACCAATAATGGCTATTTATAGTAAAATTACCAACAATACATTAATCTATATAATATCCTACAATTTGTTAGAAAAATCAAACTGTATTCCAAAATATAACTTCAACAAAAATACAACATAAAACATGCATATCACTGCCTCCAGTGACTATGCCCACACAAACATATATATGCAGAAAATCTGAGTATCATCTACCATGGATTCAATTGTGAAAGCAGAATAATATATATTATATTTTTATTATGTCAAAGCTCCCAAGAAAATCAAATTTTGGCATTAAATATCCCATTAGGAGTGGATATGCCGTTAAACAAATAAATCAATCAGTCATAGTTCATAGGATTGTCATTCAACTGCTTATGGCCATATCACATTGAAACACCAGGTCTCGTCCAATCACCAAAGTTAAGCAACATTGAGCCAGGTCAGATATAGAAGTGTTGATATGCTGCTAAACAAAATCAACCAACAAAAGAACTCTTTCATGGCATTAATCCATATCCCACAGTTTCTTAAATCAAACGGTATTTCAAAATATAACTTCAACAAAACTACAACATATCACCACCTCTAGTAGCCCTGTTCACACAAACATGTATATGCACAAAAGCTGAGTATCAACTACCATGTAGTCAATTGTGAAAGCAGAATAACATATATCATATTTTTATTACTTCAAAGCTGCCAAGAAAATTAAATTTTGTCATTAAATGACCTATAAGGAGTTAATATGCCATCAAACAAACAAATCAAATCAATAAATTTCAGTGGAACTCTAGCTTGGCTCTCTCTGCTACTATCTGTTACACGACAACGCATCCACACGGTTGCATTTCAGTTTCATGAACAAAGGATCAATAAAGTTTGAGAGACAAGGAAAATATTTTGAAAAGCATGATCAAAAATAGACATTTCCGTGCTTAAGAAAAGAAACAAATTGTTTTGTTAATTTTAAGGCGGGGAAAAAAAATCAAGTTTTTATTCTTATCCAAGCCAGTAATACATGGATCACACAGGTCTTTCTCGGCTAACCTTGTTTTGTTAATGATAATATTAACAACATGTCTCTCCTTCACCACCACCCCATCCCCTACTCCCCACTGCTTGCATTTTAATCTTTGTTTTTTTTATAAGGTACTAGCTTAGTGGTGGGTCCTCGTGGCTTGAGGGCAGCAAGATAATCAAATTTCAGATCTAAATTGTTTGTCATTTTAAAATACTATAACATTTATTAAATAAGTGCAGGGTGTCACTAAAAATAAAAAACAGACTTCAAAGGGTGAGTTTTTTTTGGTGGGGGGTTATTATTATTATACCCATTGGGGGTGCCAAACAGGAAAATTAGCTCTCATAATATAGATGTCCATTTCAGTTCTATTCAAATTGTGTGTATGTATATCTATTTGTGTGTGTGCACATGTAAGTGCACAGCATAATTTAATTCAATGACAGGCCCCCAAAAAAATGTATCTTTACAAATTTAAATAAATTTTAATAATTTGATTTATTATTGAATAATTTCAGAAAAGTTCAATGCAATCCTATATATGCCCCCTCCCACCAAATATATTTTTTTCTTTGATTTTATTCTTGGGAGATTCCAATGTCTTATTTCAAACTCGTACAAATAGTGTGTTTGTGCACGCGCACACTTGTGTAAACATTAGCATTTAGCACTCTGCATCATTTATAAATATTACTCCCCCTTTTACTGTATATGGAATCCCCTCAAAATATAGTCTTTTATGTATTATATTTTTGAAATTGTAGTAGCCTGGTTCTCAGGTGTTGCCATAGAAGGGTATGACTGCACAACCAAGAAATTCAAATTCAGCTTGCATTGGCAGGACTAACATTTTGCTTGGCAAAAATAGTCACCTATAGAGTGCTAAAGATCAAATGGCAAAAATACATGTGAGTCACTCATACATATCATATGTATATACATTACATGTGTGAATGATGTCATCTGAAGAGAGTGTGTGACAGACAGCAAATCATCTTTTCTTTTATAATGTCTATACCCTATATTAGTGGATGTCTCTTCTATGTCCTTTCCGGTGGTGGGTGTGCATAATTCTTTACATTTACCTGTTTTGTAGCGCTTTCTTTTACATTCACTATTTATGATATTTATTTAGGTGCCACCAAAGAAAAGTAACACCTTTTAAAAAGGAAAAATCTATCATGGAGCTTTTTATGTTAGTTTTAATTTCAAGCTAATAGATTAAATTTAACATTTCCAATAAGCAAAATACTTTGCTGTCTTTCAAAACTAATTTAAATTGATTTGAATGATTTAATTTTTAAAAATGGCTGATTTTAGCCATTTGTATGATTCCTTCAGCACAACATAATTTTCTTTATTAAAAATAAAATCTTTAAAAAGTAAAATATTCTCTTGTGGAACTTTATTTGAGGATGATGGGCTGATTTAAAGTTGAATTAATCATCTGATTTGAAAGATGTATTACTTTTCACTATTTACATTATTCGGACTATTGTCCTCATCTTTGTTGACATATGAGGACAATAGTCCAGATAATATAAATAGTGTACATAATACCTCATCTCAGAAATATAGACGGATGTATTACTTTTAGTTTAAACACAGGAAAACACTCTTTAATACAGGTGGGTGTTTATATGAGGTGTTGACAACTAGCTCTATAGACATATACTTGTTTTTTGTTTTCCTATTGGGGATATAACTGTAAAAATTACTTGATGAATTTAACGTAAGCACCTTTTTTATATAAAAGAAACTAGGAAAATATTCTAAATAACCTAATGTTTTATTGAATTTTAGGTTTAGGTACTTTGGCTTTATTGTCTAACTTGAGGAAATGTCAGAAAATTACCAATAAATTTTAAATTTAATATAGTTACCATTCTTATTTTCTGATAATGTGTATGGACATCCAAATATAAAAAATCAACTCATTTATGCACACAAAAAGTTCTTTTTAAAATATTACTGAATTGTAATAAGCTTTTCCTTTTAAGATTAGTAAATATAGTTTTTACTTAATAACAATATCATCTCATTGGTACAAATTAATACAGAATTTTAAGATTTAAAAGTTTATAAATTATTATAATTAAAATTTTAAAAAAAACAAAAAAAATCATATTGAAAAAAAAAGTTTAAGATAATTGTGTGCATAATATATCTTATTCATAAAAACAATTAAAAGCTTTTCTCTTTAAATAATGTCTTTGTTGCATTTTTTTATTTTAAGATTCAGAGCAGATTTTCTGTAACTGTGGTCCTGTTTTACAAAAAATAAAATTGATCAAAATTCTCCAGTGACTTTTGCTTATAACTAAAATAAATATTAAGCCCTACAAAAATGCATTTCTCAGTTTCATAAAATAAGTGTGGGTTAGCAAATGTAAAAAAAAAAAAAAATTTCTAAAAGAAACATTTCAAAAATAATTTCATTCATTTGTAAATGAGTCCTTTAAGCTTGATTAAAATCTAACAATTATTTGATTTTTGCAAGAATTTCCAAATGTGATTTTCACTGCAATAAGACACTAAAATTTCCTATTGTCACTTGCTGGCACAATTTTTAACCAAAATTTTGAAGGTTTCAAAGAGGATTAAAAATATATGATTTAATAATCAAAAAATCCTTTGGTCTTTCCACTTAATAACAAAGATTTTGACAATAAAATATTGTTTTTACCATGATTAAAAAAATTTTTTAATCATGGTATGCTAATTTTTTAGTGAATCTTTGCAGATCCTTGTACTTATTCCATCATCATTGATTTGCTCAAATATGTCAAGTAGGTTACTCTCTGCTTTATTTGCATTTGATGTGTCTTCTGCCCATTAATTTCTTCAAACATTCTTTTCTCATGTGTCCTAAATTTTTCAGCTGATTGTGAGCAAATGTTCTTTTGTAGTGCCCTCTCCTTGTGCTCTCTAGCGACGGTCTCTTTGCCTCGCACTCTCCTTTTGCTCTCCAACAACAATCTCTTTGCCTCGCACTCTCCTTTTGCTCTCCAGCAACGGTCTCTTTGCTCTGCAGACTCTCCTTTTGCCTTCGCACTCTCCTTTTGCTCTCCAGCAACGGTCTCTTTGCCTCGCACTCTCCTTGTGCTCTCCAACAACGGTCTCTTTGCCTCACACTCTCCTTTTGCTCTCCAACAACGGTCTCTTTGCCTCACACTCTCCTTTTGCTCTCCAGCAACGGTCTCTTTGCCTCGCACTCTCCTTTTGCTCTCCAGCAACGGTCTCTTTGCCTCGCACTCTCCTTTTGCTCTCCAACAACAGTCTCTTTGCCTCACACTCTCCTTTTGCTCTCCAACAACAGTCTCTTTGCCTCACACTCTCCTTTTGCTCTCCAACAACAGTCTCTTTGCCTCGCACTCTCCTTTTGCTCTCCAACAACAGTCTCTTTGCCTCGCACTCTCCTTTTGCTCTCCAACAACAGTCTCTTTGCCTCGCACTCTCCTTTTGCTCTCCAGCAACGGTCTCTTTGCCTCGCACTCTCCTTTTGCTCTCCAACAACAGTCTCTTTGCCTTGACTCTCAATTTTTGCTCTCCAGCAACGGTCTCTTTGCTCCTAAAACTCTCCTTTATCTCCAACAACGCTCTCTTTGCCTCGACTCTTCCTTTTGCTCTCCAACAACAGTCTCTTTGCCTTCCTTCACTTGTATCTCCTTGTCTCTTTCCAGACAACGGTGTGCTTTCCCAAAAAGGTCTTTGCTTCGCCTTGTGCTCTCCAGCAACGGTCTCTTTGCCTCGCACTCTCCTTGTGCTCTCCAGCAACGGTCTCTTTGCCTCGCACTCTCCTTGTGCTCTCCAGCAACGGTCTCTTTGCCTCACGCTCTCCAGCAACAGTCTCTTTGCCTCACACTCTCTGTTATAGTGGAACACACCTATTCTATAGTTAATAGACTCTCCCACCTATAATAAGTAGGAGTCACTCAGTGAGTTGGTCAATCAGTCAATGTCAGACGACCGTTAGTCGGATACTAAAAGTATTAGCGACTGCAACTAGATTACTGCGTCGTACCTATTATATGAAGTTCCTAACGTTTTGTACATTGAACCTTTTTTTAGGACTGTACAAATACAAGCCTCCACTGTGAAATCACTCCATAACACTCTCCTTGTGCTCTCCAGCGACGGTCTCTTTGCCTCGCACTCTCCTTGTGCTTGCCACTTCAATGGTGTTGTCTTGTACAAGATAGCATGACTGTGCCCAACTCTCTGCAGGCTGGTTTGAGTTCATATTCTTCCTTCTTCTAGATTAGTTGCCAACCAAAGTTATTAGGCCCAGTCTAACCTGTTATTTAACCATAAATAAGTCAATTTAATGAGCCTAACTGGAACTCAAACTTGGCTCTCTAATTTATCAGTCCTAGCCATTCTCTATTACACCTCCACACATGCATAATGATATTGCCTAGTTCTCCCAAGGGATGGTATCTGACCATAACCCCCTTTTGGCAATCTTTAACCTTCATGTACTAAAAAAAAACTGTGCAAAAAGGATAGGGTTTTCCCTTGACACCATTATTATTTTAACTAGCTTCACTAGATGATTAGAATTATAATAAAACCTAAACATATTAAAGTGAATTTATACATTGTCTTGAGAATTTTCAACAAAATAATAAATACTAGTTATTTATTAGATTGTTTATTGGAATGGTAATCAAAACATCAGCTAATTGCCAATTGATTCAAACTTTATAAAATGGTAAATAATAAAGATTTCTTATAGTTGGTTCATTTTTTTAATAATTTAATAAATGTTTATGAATAAAAATTGTTTCCATATTTATATCTTTATAAATTGGCAAATGATAAATATTGCATTGCATTAGTTTTAATTGTATTTGTTTTTAAAATATTGTAAATATAAAATTATTCTTGTAAATAAACAATCTAATGTTTAATATTTTTGTTGTCAATTTTCAAGAACAAAGAAAATGTATAAATTTACTTTCATGGTGTCGTCACATTTTTTATGCTTTGCTGTTTGGACCAGCATACTCATCTTGGTTGTTACACTCTCCAGCCTTCTTCACGTGTCTGATGTATATGCTTTGTTATTTGGACTAGATATAGCCTTGAAACGGGTTCCTGTATGATCACCAAAGTTAAGCAATGTTGAGCCTGGTCACTACCTAGATGGGTGATCACTTTGGATTGCCAGGTGTTATAAGCTTGAATATGCAGGTGGTGTAATGGATAAGAGCTCGGAATTATTAACCAGGCAGCTGAGTTCTAATTCTGGTTGGGTTCATTATATTCATTTACTCATAAATAACCTTGGAAAAGGTATAAATCCACCTCTTCTCTCCCCAGCTATGGGTTAATTAGTAAGACTTGTATTTCTAAATTATTATCTCAACAAAAAAAAAAGTTACAATCTAAAGATATTTTCTGTCTTTAAATAACCTGCAAAGGGTTAATAAACTGTAGAAAATGAATCAATTGATCAAGTACTGATTAACTACACATTCTCTGGAACATAAATGTACAGAAACTACCGGAGTCACAAAGTGAGGGAGCATTTTATATATTGCTTGTAATATAGAATTGATCCTCCACTTTATATCCACATTATAATTTCTTGTTTGTTTATCAAATTCTAATTAGGTATGAATCCACCACTTCTCTCCCTTCCAGCTATGGCTTAATTAGCAGGACTTGTATTGCAAAAATGTATTCTTGCAATCTAAAAATATTTTCTGATATGGAATTGATATTTTATCTACATTTGAAAACAAATAACCAATTTTCTGATGTGCAAAAGCAGACCGTAACATTTAAAGATCCTATTTTCACTCCTGCCTCACCTCCCTTTTTTTTTTTTTTTTTTTTTTTTCTTTTTTTTTTTCAAAGTGAAACGTATGTTTTGGATTTCTTTTACCTACCAAAAATGGTGCTTATGTATATATTTTGTAAAAGCAAAGTGAATATTCATAATTTATGGTTTACTTGTCTATGGGTCTTCCTATTCTGATAGGGATTCAAGACAATTTGTAAATTATCATAAAGGTGAAGAGTAAGGACAATAACCTGGAGCAGCTGACAAGATATTTTGTCAATTTGATGTCACATATTGACAGATCCTATAACTGCTTGTGTTGTGCTAAAAATTTTTTTTTTTTATTTTCCCGCCTTAGCAGATAATTTTAGTTTTGCAGTTTCATCAGGTGTATATATTTAGGCTGACTGCTGGCAAATGTGCTTGTGGCAAAACTGAGTGAACAGCAGCCTGATATTTTAAAATGGTAGCACCTATAGAGAAATGTTGTGCATCTACCTGTAAGGAATACTGTGATGTTTTTACAACGCCTTTGTTTTTTTTTGTTTTTTTTTTTTTTTTTTTTTTTTTTTTTTGTCTGACAGTGAATTAGGTTATCCCAAGAAGTTTTCAGCACCCACCTTCTGTGTCACTATGTGTGTGTGTGTATCTCTGTCTCTGAGGAGAGATCAGCTGCCAAGCTCTGGTCATCAAGGGTTTTGGAGATGAACTCATATACCATCAGCATAAATATTCACAAATGATTGGAGTATACTCTTAGGCAGGAGTTGGAGTACTGGCCATTAACAATTACCTTCGGGGACCTACCTGTTAGGAAGGACTTTATAACTTTATAAATGATTGGAGAAGTATCATCTCAGGAGTATCCATTCTCAGTAAGAAGACTTTGCATCTCTAGAAAGCTTAATATATAAAATTCATTTTCTGATAGGTTTCGAACCTGTGTCCACCTTTGCAGTCGCCAAGCACTAAAAGCATGCCAGATCAGATGGTGGTTCATCTTAAAAAAAAAGGGTGCAGGTTCAAATCCTGGTGTAGAGCACATTCTCTTAAGTTTTCTCAAGTATGTAGGCCAGTAGGCGAAAGAAATACTGTTTAAAGTAAACAGAGTACCTACAGGTATCCATTAAAAATAATGTTTGGTGTAGTAAAAATATGTTGGATTAAAAAAATAAAATCCATTCTCTCTCTCTCTCTCTCTCTCTCTCACTGTATGTTTGTGTGTGTGTATGCAGCAATCCCTCTTTTTATGTTTCATTAAAGATGACAGACAAGGTACTGCGGTTAAGCTTTTTATTTAATTTTTCTTGCGTTTAACCAAGTGTTTTCTTTTCTGGGAACACAGTGTGTAGAAATATATACATATTACATATTGGAATTCTTTGGATTTGGAATAAAATAAATGAAATATAAACACAATTTCTAATTTTAATCTTTTCACAAGATCTCTTTTCTTCAGAACATTTTTAACACTTAAAAAAAAATTCTCTTTTCGGTAAACATCAAAAGCTGCTTCTTTCCAAATGAAAAACCATTCACGACACTTAGGTAATATTAAATTATATATTTTTTATAAAACTTATCTAAAAAAAAAATCTCTGAGTCTACTTTACCCAAAGTTTAATTTTTAGCAAACTGTTGTATAGGAATAAAGTGTTGTTGCCAACACTGTAGTTTGAACACAGATCACCAGTGAACGAACACAGACGATTCCATTATTAAATAAGTAGATTGCGTGATCGTAAAGGAAACATATAAATGGGAATTAGCGTGACGTCTGAGTGATCGCTATTCTCTATACTGATTACTATACGGATCACTGTTCTTCATTATATACTATTCTATTATACTATTCATTTCTATTTCTCTATACTGACCACTATTCTCTATACTATTCATTATACTATTTCTCTATACTGACCACTATTCTCTATACTATTCATTATACTATTTCTCTATACTGACCACTATTCTCTATACTATTCATTATACTATTTCTCTATACTATTCATTATACCATTTCTCTATACTATTCTCTATACTGACCACTATTCTTATACTATTCATTATACTATTCATTATACTATTTTCTCTATACTATTCTATTATACTATTCATTCTCTATCACTATTCATTATACTATTTTATATGGATCACTATTCTCTATACTATTCATTATACTATCACTCTGTTCTCTATACTATTCTCTATAATGGATCACTATTCTCTATACTATTCATTATAATGGATCACTATTCTCTATACTATTCACTATAATGGATCACTATTCTCTATACTATTCACTATCGGATCACTATTCTCTATACTATTCACTAACGGATCACTATTCTCTATACTATTCACTATAACGGATCACTATTCTCTAAATGGATCACTATTTCTATACTATTCACTATAAACGGATCACTATTTCTATAATGGATCACTATTCTCTATACTATTCACTATAATGGATCACTATTCTCTATACTATTCACTATACGGATCACTATTCTCTATACTATTCACTATACGGATCACTATTCTCTATACTATTCACTATACGGATCACTATTCTCTATACTATTCACTATACGGATCACTATTCTCTATACTATTCACTATACGGATCACTATTCTCTATACTATTCACTATACGGATCACTATTCTCTATACTATCCACTATACTATTTTTCTATACTGATCATTATACAAATTACTATTCAGTGATTAGTATTTGAACAAGTATTATTAGTATGAATATTATTTGAAGGCATTACTACTACCAGTACCTGTGTTACAAAGTCTCATCTATAACAAGCATTTCAGAAATGATAACAAACATTCGTTGACCTAACGAAGTTACAAGTGAGCGTTGGACATCACAAAACAATTTAAGAATCATTTCCATCTATACAGTTGACCCATAACAAAGACATTGTTACCACAAAACGAGTGGGATAATTTATGAACTAAGTTCAATCTCCATTCTTGTAAAATCTAAATTACTTTCATTCAAGCCAGACTGTATCTTGCTATTCCCTTTGCTTATCACAAAATAAATACCAACAGCTAGCTCTTTCATTTTCTCTTTTTTTCTTTAAACCTTACAATGTCAGTGCATATAGCTGAATAGTAAAACTGATATTGCAATATTTGAAAGGGCACATGATTTGTCAAAAGTAAAAAATTTATAGCTGTGCACTAATATCTCTTTTTACATTATCGCTTCTTCTGTGAACAAAACACAGCAGGCAGATTAGGTTGACAGCTCCTGGTTGTACACTCAAAATTGGCTTGTCCCACAGAATAATAGCTTCTTTCCAAGTGTTATTTATTATGACATTGTTCAACTTTCAAGCAACTGTTTACACATTTGTACATGTAATCATTTAAAGAAAAAATCTCCCTTACTTTTTTGGCATACAGACTATATCATACAGTCATAACAGTAAAGGCTTACAGCCATATCATATTAAAACACCAGTTCTTGTATGATTGCTAAAAGTAAGCAACATTGAGCCTGGTCACTAGCAAAATGGGTGACTGTGTTGTAAGCTTGGATGTGCAAGTGATGTAATGAATAATGGCTCAAAATTGTTAATATGAGAGCAGAATTCTAATTCCAGTTGGGTTCATTACTTACATGCAAATACTTTGATAAATGTATAAATCCATTACTTCTCCCTCCAACTATGGGTTAAATAATAAGACTTATATCACTAAAACCACTATTATCTCCAAAATTTCTTACAAAATATTTAGATTGCGGTATTAAATAATCCATAGATGTTGGTAGGCCACTAAACAAAATCAACAAACCAACCATAACATTAGAATTTTGAGAACACAACAGAACAGTCTAGTTTGCCTTTTAATAAAATTAACTGTGTGGTTATGTAATGCTATACAGACATGTCTGTGATGTGCATTAAACAATTTTAAACAGAATGCCTAATGACAGTAACCTTGATAAACACGATATGTATGGTAAGCTTGGAAGCAGTCATTAAGCATCTTTGGCACACTTCCCAAATTATATCTCTTCGCCAAGCCGCCAATGTACCGACTTCCTTGAAGCACACTGCAAATTCCACCCTAACATCTCTTTCATTCAAACAGTTGGCAGAAAGAGAATCAGTAGTTTTAAACTATTAATAGATCTGTGAGTAGCAAGACAACTTGTACCATTTATCACATTTAAGTGAGTGTAATAAGTACCGTGCTATGAAAGTGTAACATTTACATACACGCATGAATAAATAATATGAAAATATATATTCACATGGCAACATGGATAAATTAAACATGATTAACAAAAGTGGGTGGTATCCCCCTCCCATAGTCATCTGATATATATATATATATATATATAAGCAGGTTTGAATTAAATCAGGGTATTCAGGGTTTCTTAACTTGGGATTCATGGATGGGTTTCAAGGGGTTTAAGGATCAGATAAAAAAATTAATGTTTATATTCATTATACTGTCCTTGTCCCAGTCAACAGTTTACCATTGAAAGAAATAAAATAAAATTCATCTTGCTATCCTGCTTGAATGAAAATGTGCCCAGTCACTACCTACAATGCCAACTGTTAGCCGTCCCTTGACTAGCTGTTGGGTCCCTATCTACCATTTAAGCATGTGTCACCATTCTCTGCATGATAGCCATCATTTGCCACTCCATAAGAACAAGTGATAATTCTTATTTTCCACGGTTTATCACAGCTTGATTATCTTCTCATATATTGGTGAGGACTGCAATTTCTTTCAAGCATGGCTGGTTGATAATTGATGTATGTGCTGTGTCCATGAGAGTGCAGTATGGAGAAATGCACAAACAAGTATTGTAGAAAAGCAATCAGACTGCAAGTATCTGCTTGTCTGTCTATTTGATTATGAAGGGCTAATTCTTATAGGGGTCCGTCACTCAAAAAAGGTTTAGAATCATTGCTCTACCCTTTATTTGTTGATAAAAGTATAAAAAAAAAGTGTGCAAGACAATAAGAAACACTACCTGCCAAAAAAAAACAAAAAGTGAAGTTTTGTTGAAATTGGTTGAAAAATGTAGGAAATCCGATCCCATATTTAAACAAACACACACACACGCACGACCTGGGTTTTATAATAAGTATAACTCTATATAAGTTGTCCCCCTTTCATTAATGCCTCTTAATCGTGTTTTCAAATTGATTTCATGCAAAAACAAATGTGTTTTTCCAGTTTTTGGCGCTGTCAGAACCACTGCAAGGTAGTTTTATATAGTCCTGTGAAGTTTTGTTGAAATCGGCTGAAAAATGTAGGAAATCCGATCCAATATATAAACGAACAGACACACACACATAACCTGGGTTTTATAATAAGTATGATGTATGTTTTTTAGATATATATTTTGTAGATCATACAATGTATTGTTAGTAATTTTATTATAAAAATGTATTTTTAGTGTTGCATTGATTGTCATTTTGCTATAAAAAATTTACTGTTGATTGTTTGGGGGGTTCATTATTTTCCCGTAGCTGGGACTCTAACAGGTGCTACCACCCCAGGTCAGGGTGAACCTGGAACAGCAGCAATTTAGAGGTGGCTCCACACTTCTCAAAATCTCCAATCTCCTGATCATACCCAGGACAACTTTACACTTTGCACCTCAATTGGTGAACATGACAATGCGAAGCAGTTAGGTAACAGATATGAGTTTCAAGAAGAGCCAGACACAGAGATGTATATTCCTTAAGATGGTAACTGAACCTTGATTAAATATTACAGAATGATGAAATAAGGAACATAAAATTGCATTCAAAAATAAAAAAAAAAAAAAAATATCATTTCAATAAACATCTAAGGCTGCTTCTTTCTGAATGTTATTTTTTTATTATGGCTGTGTTTGACTTTCAAACAGCCATGATTGTTATTCACATGTCTCTCTGCATGAAATCGTATAAAAAAAAAATCCTATAAAAAAAATAAAACTTCCTTACTTTGTTAGCATACAGACTACATCATCCAGCCATAACAGTAGAAGCTTATGGCCATATCATATTGAAACACCGGTTCCCGTAATATCACCAAAGTTAAGCAATGCTGAGCCTAATCAGTGCTTAGATGGGTGACCACTTGGGAATATCAGCTGCTGTAAGCTTGGATGTGTGAGTTGTGTAATGACTCAAAATTGTTAATCAGAGAGTTCCAATTTGGTTTGTTATATTCACTTACTTGCAATTACCTCAGGAAAGGCATGAACCAGCTATGGGTTAATTAGTAACACATGTATCACTAGAAACATTATTATTAAAAAAAAAAAAAATTGTTGGTAACAGATATAGGGTTTGAAGTAGGTCCAACTGTAAAGATATGCATTCCTTAAAAGGGTAATTGACCCTTTCTGGTCTATGAAGCTCTTTGTGGACCAGTGGTGTAAAGCATACCAAATAGTAGTTTCCCCTAAAATGGTGGACACCAGTTTGAACACTGCCAATATTTTCCTTATTTAAACTCTTGAATGTATAGATTGGTAGATGCAATTCACATTGTTTTTTAAAAAAAAACAAAGCATCTACTCAAAAACATGTATGTTCGATCCCTGGCAGGAATGTATTTCTATCTACTAAGATTTCTCAAATGCTCAGATCAATTCACAATAAACTTAATGCACACTGTTTAATGAATATAACTGGGACATCTATTAAAAATATGGAGTATCTACTATAATAGCATTTAAAGTAATAAGAAATATATATATATATATATATATATATATATACACACACACACATATAAACACTTGAAACCAATTTGGATTAAATCCAACAGAATGATAAAATAAGGAATAAACAGGGAAACGTTTATATAAATTTAATGTTTCAATTTTATTTTAGCTTCATCAGAAATTTTTGGGAAATGAGTTATGGTAAAAAAATGTTTTGGTACTTTGAATTTTGTGTTGTTTGTTTTCATTGGTCAGGTAGATCTCATGTGTTTTTAACTTGTGGCATTTGTGTGTGTCTGTGTGTGCGTTTGAATTCTAGTGAACATTTTTGTCGGTAATTCCTGAAGTTGATAGTAGGAAGAAATTTGTTTGTGTGTGTGTGTTTAATTCCTAAAGTAGGAAGAAATGAGAAGGTGAAGATGAATGTGTGAAATTTCTAGTTGCTTTTGCAGGTGTTGAAAGTGCAGGTATAGACTGGATTAAACGTGTTATTAATTTGGGAGCAAATTTTGTTGTTGAGGGGAAAATATCATGTATAAAAAAAAACTTTGGGATTTTGTTTGTTTTTGATTTAAATGTTTATATATATATATATATATATATATATATATATATATATATATATATATATAAATAAACAATAAAAAATATTAAAAAATTAAAATCTTCAGATACACTGGGTTGTATATTAATATTCTTTCATTTTTATTATTATTTCAGTTATATATAGACTATACCCACATAGGGTAATTTTGAGTTTTTGCTGTATATTATATATGTTCTGTTATAATTATATATTGAGCTCTCTCTATGGATCAGTTGTGATATCTGATATTACTAGGATCTACCTGGATTATATAACAATGGATGTATTACCTGTACTATACCTCTACTAATTTGCAACACCTAAAGTTTAAAATTAATTTTTAAAAATGAAAAAGCTTTCATTTTAGCTTTAATTAAGTGATAGGATGAAATTTACTATTTCCAGTAAGAAAAATACTCTGATGTATTTCAAACAGAAATTATATTGATTGGAATTGATTTTTTTTTTTTTTTTTTCGTATTTTTGTTATATAAACTAAAAGTGGATATTTTTTGATTGAATTACTTGGTAAAAGATATATAAATTTTTTTATTAGAACAATTTCAGGAAAATCTGTGACAAAGTAGAGAATGTTTTTTTGTGTGATGTGTTTTGGCCTTTAGTAATGAATTACTTCATAGGTTTGAGTGTTAGAACACCTAGATTCATTTTAAAAGCACAACAGAACAATTTTCAAACTGAATCCTTTGTCATATCTGAATGTACATTCACAACAAATGAGTAAATTAGCAAATGTAAACAAGAAGTTATTGTGTGAAGGGTACGTCATAACAATAGTGTCTGTAAATGAATCTAATTTCCACACTTGAAGTAAATTTAGGTCAAATTTAAAGTCAATTGATATGTTTAAAAATAAAAAAAAGAAAGAAAGATCATTAACCACTTAATATGTAATTCTTTAAATCTCTTTCTGCATTTTACCAACAGTGATTTTCCGGATTAGGTTAACCAGTTATTAAAAGAACACTTATGATCAGAAGGAAACGGTTAAAATTTATAGAACACATTAGGCTTGGAAAATTTAAGACTTAGACGACGAATTGAAAGAAAGAGATAGATCTGAAAACGAGTCTCTAGCTAATGAGTTTGTATGAACGGATGGCGGAACAAGGGCAAAGAAAGATGGTAAACTTAAAACGACATGAGATAGGAAGTTATGAAGAACCACGATCAGCTATATCATGAGACATAAAAGAATTATTATTATTTAAGGAGGTTGTACCTCTAATTTTGTGCTCTATTGTCTGGCATCTTTTAAATCTGTTGTCATAAGTTTGCAGATCTGACAATAAAGTATTTCTCTGTCTCAGGTTTCAAACCACGTCTAAACTGTAACTTAGTAGTTTCTAAAACAATTCATTAACTTGTATATATGAATACCTAATCATATGTTTAAAACTTAAGGAACTCTCTAAAATTGCCAATTTAAATATCTTTTTCTTTTTTTTTTTTAATCCTGCAAGGGAACAAAGCCACTAAGATGCAATATAAAGAAAAGAAAAATATGATGGTGCGGTATCAATAAAAGAGGAATTAAGAAGCCTTGAGAGTGAAATGGGATAAATGCAACTGTTCAAAAGCTAATGATGGTTGTGCTAACACAAAGTGATAAGTCATAGTGACTGAGGGCTTGAAAGTAATTGTTTTATTCAAAAAGTTGATTGCATCAGATTATGCATTTTCTCCCAGAAACTGTAACTAAGGTCTGTTCAGCATAGCTACGGATCTGACAGTGGAGTTATTTTCTCGCATCTTTTTTTGTTTTCTTAATTTTTCAAAGTGCAATCTGACTGTAATTTAGTAGTTTCTAAAACACTTAATTGCAACTTAAATTTCTTTTCTAATTCTGCAAAGCAACAAAGCCACTATGATGCAATATAAGAAAAAAAATTATTAAGGAGTGAGTCATTAAAAGAAGAGGAATTAAAAAGACAAGATTACGACTGACTTTGCATTTAAATTTTGAAGATCAAAGTTAACTGGAAAACAAGATCAATGATTAAAAATGGCTTTTAGCAAATGAAGCCTGCCAAGTCTTGATGAAGACCACACTGGCACTACAGAATCACAAAGAATTATTAGATAATAGCAGCAAGATTACTTGAAGACTTTCCACTGTAGAAACAGCTAAAATGCGTATCATAAGAAATTGACAACAACAAAGAATAAACTATTTATTAGGTTGGTAATTTACACTATTATTTATTGGAATGGTTGACAAAACATCGGTTAATTGCTAATTGATTCAAGCTTTATAAAATGGTAAATAATAAGGATTTCCTTATAGTTGGTGTTATGAATAATCAAGAGTGATCTCCCCTTCATTACTCTCCTCTTTGAGAGAGCTATTTGTTTACTAGGACTATAAAAGGACACTATATACAAACCTTGTATTCTCAGTTGAATAAAGATTTCTTAGAGCCTAGACTTGCATACTTTTGTCATTACAATAACAACAACAACAAAGATGAGAACAATAGTCCTAATATAAAGAGTGTAAATAATGTTTTTCTTTTTTGTTATATTTTATTATTATTATTATTATTACAACACTTAGAATGCAATTTAGGAAAAGAAAAAGTAAAGAAAAACAGTGTGTTATGAGTAATCGAGTGGTCTCCCTTTTTTTGTTACTCTCCTCTTTGAGAGAGCTATTTCTGTTTACTGAGACTATAAAAGGACACTATATGCAAAACTTGTATTCTCAGTTGAATAAACCTTTCTTAAAGCCTACACTTGCGTACATTTGTCATTACAATTACCTCCTTTATGAATACAAATTAGATAAATTAGGTTAAAATAATACTTTAATTATATATATATTTTTTTTTTATCTGTGAGTCTCTAGGTCTAATGATGTCTCTGAGTGAAACTTGTTCTTTGTAATAACCCATTAAGATTCCAATCCCGGTGTTATGAACAATCAAAGGTGGCCTCCCCTTGTTTTGTCACTCTCCTCTTTGAGAGAGCTATTTCTGTTTACTGGGACTATAAAAGGACACTATACGCGAACCTTGTATTCTCAGTTGAATAAAGCTTTTGTAAAGCCTACACCTGTGTACTTTTGTTATTACAGTTGGTTTAAATATTTTAATAATTTAGTAAATGTTTATAAATTCATGAATAAAAAATTTTCATATTCATTTCTTTATAATTTGGTAGATGATAATTATTGCATTGCATTTGTTCTAAGTGTATTAGTTTTTAGAGTGTTGTAAATAAACAACTTAATAAATAAATAGTGTTTAATATTTCTGCTGTAAATTCTCAAGAACAAAAAAAATGTATAAATTCATTTTCATATGTTTAGGTTTTATTCCAATTCTAATAATCGCTTTTTAAGACAATAAACATTGCTGAAGAATAGTTAAAAGAGGTATCATGGGAAAAACTATCCTTTCAACAGTGTCTTATTGTGGACATGTCAGCCGGATGTTCTATCACAAAAGATTATACAGCTTTATTTAACCGCTTCTTTTCTTTTGCAGCTTTACCATGCAATATAGACTGTTGACTTACCAGCAAGCATAAATATAAATTTGTTCACTTTTTGGAGGAACAAACAAGAGGGGGGTGGAAAAAAAGAAAGATAAGGTATGTTGTAAAAAAATTTTTTTAAATTTTTTTATTATTAGGAGGGGGTGCTGAAAAGTTATCAGTTTAATCCAATTCCTAAAATCTGAACAAATAATGAAATATGAGAATTAAAAAAAAAAAAATTACGATACCCTCAAGGGTCCGTCTGAGGTCTTTTTAGCAACCCCTCATATTTTTATTACCGTATATTTCCACATATAAAACAACTTTTAGGTAAAACGAGGTCAAAAAATATTGCATATTTTCATGAATTTATCCTATCCCTGTCGTATAAAACAACTGCTTATTGATTATATAACGATGATGTTATTGGAAATGTTGTTACTTACTGTATCCTTACAAATTCAAAATAAACAAAATAACAAGACCAATTCTATATCATATTTCCCCTACATATGTCCCCTAAAAGGGATACCATTGTTTTGTTTACATTTCATCACATGATCTTTTGCGAATACTGATTCTTCTTTTCCTATATCTAAACAGTACAAAGAGCCTGGTGTACTAATGGCCATTTACTTATACTTCATCGATAATCGCAAAATACTGCTAATAACAGTATAATGTACAATAATAGTATGTTCAATTGCTGTGAACGCAATCCCAATTCGATGTTTACATTTTCTAATTTAAGCTTGCATAGGATTTCATTGATATTGAATTATTCTTCGAATAGGCAATTATGAAGTTATGTCAGTAATATATAAGAAAGAAATGGTTTTATTAATTTTATTATCAGTTTCTTTGTTAATGTGAAGCTTTTCATGTACATTATTGGCCTAGGTTAGCCTACCGACAAACATCACTCAAAATTTAAGGTTTCTTTTTTAGAATTGTAGTATAAGACGACACCCAATTTTTAAGGGTGAATTTTGAAATTTAAAAGTTATCTTATACACGGAAATATACGGTATGTAAATCTACTTTCTTCTACCAAATGTGATTAACTCTTAATTCTTTGTATGACACATTTCTGCACAGTATTACATTTGGTCAATCAGTTTGTGAAGCACACAATGACATAAATTGTACTAACTTTGTTTACATTCATGTGGGCACATGGTCGATTTGTTACTTTTTGATAATAGTGTCCTGAGGAGCAACCCCAGAATACAGCACCTTTTGGAATATGGGTCAAAACACCAGCAAAAACTGAATTACTTGAAATTTGGCACAAATGTTCCCCTTCATGAGTTAGGAAAGTTTGCCAAATTATTTTGTGCTAGACTTTACCGTTCCAATTTTAAGTGGGGGATATAATTTTCCTATTTTTGCCTCTAAATTAAGGTCATGCAACATCACCGAATTTCAGTGTTATTTAAAAATTAAAGAAAAATACTTCTATGCCTTCAATATTTCTGAAATTTGGTATATAGGGCAAATAAGAAGTGTAGAATACAAATATTTAACTATTTCAAGCCTACTCTTGATAGAAAATTTTATTTTGCTCACCCAAATACATGACCCCAAAATCAACAACTTTTCACCTATGTAGCTTATGGTGAATTGACCCATATACCACATGTTAAGAATGAAATTGAGTGGCTCAAAAGCTGTTGATGGTTGTTCAAGTACAAAATCACAAGTTATCATGATCGAGGGTTTGAGAGTAATCGCCTTGTTCAAAAAATTGATCACACCAGATTATGCATTCTCTCCCAGAAACTGTAACTAAGGTCTGCTCAGCATAGTTGCAGTATAAACCACAGGTGTGGGCTCTGGGTTCAGCAGGCATCTGTAATAGGGTTTGGTTAACTGCCCTAGTAGACAATAGTGCTTCGAAACAACTAGTAGCTGGTCATCATTTACATTCATTGAAAAGGTATGAGGAACTTTCTAATGTGTGGGGAAAAAAAACATATGCGACAGCCTCACCACTGTAGGTGTTGCTGCCATGATTCCTGTAGCAAGTAAATTTTTACAGGGTCACATTGTCAGGATCGCATCAAACTGGTTTTGAATTCAGTTGTCAACGAAGGCTAGAGAACTCAGTCTGCTCTGCTGTTTAACCCATAGCTGGGAAAAAAGATGGATTCATACCTTTCTCAAGAGCATCTGTGTGAAAGTGAATGCAACTAATTCGAACTCTGTATTTCGATTCCATTTTCTGAATTGATAACCACTACGCTATACGCACTTTATTTACTTTATTAAGTACATTATTTACATTATTCGGACTATTGTCCTCATCTTTGTCGCCATATTTATTACAACTTTTCGGCCATTGTAGGCTCCAGCCTTCTTCAGGTGGTTGGAATGTCGAACTGTACCCTTTATTTCAAGGACACATGGCACAGTGAATAAAGGCGTTGGTTAGATCCAGTGACAGGACCCAAAGAGTGTGAGTTCAATACCCGGTTAAGGCAGTGGAGAACTTTCAGAGGGGAATTAACAGGAGATAACTGATATCCATTAAACATGGCACTTGGAACTAGAACAGTCTACCTCAGCAAGCGAAATAAAGGGTTCGGTTTGACATTCCAACCACCTGAAGAAGGCCGGAGCGTACAATGGCCGAAACGTTGTAATAAATATGGCGACAAAGATGAGGACAATAGTCCGAATAATGTACATAATACCTCATCTCAGAATATATAGACAGGCACTTACAGTATATTTATATTTTCACCATGACATTTGATTACTTCCTAAATACCAAACAAATTGGTACATTTGCTATTGTGTGCATGCTTGCTGTTTCTGTGCATTCTTTAATCTGCATGGTCTTAAAGGTGTTAAATATATATATATATATATATATATATATATATATATATATATATATATATATATATATATATATCAATATTTTATTTTTACTCTGAAGTGCCAAAAGTCATGGGGGAAGGAACTTTATATTGTGTAGGATCCACTTAAGCCTATCAAAGTGTGAGATCTTGCATATGAATGAACCCTTCAGCTCATACCATAAATACTGCATTTGTCAGGGCAAATGTAGTCACACCATTTGTCAGGATGCTCCACAAATAAATTCTGGTCGACCAATTCTCAAGCTGATGACATGTTGCATTATCTGACAAGGATGATCTGTCCTTGTTGGGGTACATGGAGTCCATGAATCCATGTAAAGAGTCACCTGTCACATGATCAAGCAAACCTGCAATGTATGCTTCATGAATACACTCCATACCATTATGGAGCAACCACCAGCCTCCATAATGTTACAGAACAACCACATAGGGCTTAGCTGCATCCATACAACTGAAATGGTGATTCATTAAACTGTCAGAAGTTACCAGTCCTCCAGTGTCCAATTAGTGACATCACAAACCCAGGTTAATTGTCCAGTGTCGTCATGTTGAACCAATGTTTTTTGTCTATTAACAAATTATATTCAAACCATACACCTCTAGTCATGATCATTAATGATCTGTTACCATCTGTTGTGCTGTTCTTGGCGGGCAACAATGCCTTCCACCAAATATTCCTTTTACACATGTAACACCAAGGGATGTCAGATATCTGTACAATTTTAGAGATCGAATGTCTCATCCTTCTAACACCCACTATCATATCCTGTTCAAACTTGAGCAATGCATGTAGCTTAGTTAAGGTTCACACTGATTCACCAAATTTCAGAACACAAGTGATATAATTTTGGACAATTTCAAATCGAGTTATGGTGGCAGCACCTGCCATTAATTTTGCATAATGTTATCCTATGGCTTTTGGTATGTCAGGGAGCATGTTTGTGTACATTTTTTTTTTTTTTTTTTTTTTTGTTTTTTTTTTTTTTATGAGCAACTTAGAATTTTAACCAGAACTCAGATTGCTAAATTCTTGTGTACAACTTACTACACAGGATGCTGAAATTTTTTCCAGGCTTAGATTTGATAAATAAAGAAAACTTATTTACATGTGGACTACTGTCCTCATCTTTGTTGTTGTTATCACGATGTTTTGGCAGTTGTACCCTCCGGCCTTCATCGGGTGCTATATCAATCTGGGTAACAGGGAATTCCTAACTGAACCCTTTATTTAATCTACCCATATCTAGAGATATCTCATCTAGTTCTTATTTTTAGTACTGCTCTATTATTGCTCATCCTGTTTCCACTGAGTTCAAGTACACACTGCCTAACCCAGAGATTGAACTCACTCACAATAACTGTCACCAATCCACTAGGCTATTTCAGACAAAGAAGACATTTCAATGTAACTTGTAGAATTCTTGAATACAGGATAAAATTAACATATTTAGTAACTTTGTTTAATTTCAATATTTTTTTAAATTTCTAGTAGCTTAAGTCATACTAACATTGTACCATTAGTTACAAACAAAAGATTGTGTGTAATAAACATACATACATACATACACTACAGTTCAAATGTTTGAGGCCACTTCCTGGTAAATTTTTAATTAGTAGTTTTGTACTTCAATAAGAAAAAAATTATTATACACAGTTTAAAAAAAAAAAAGTGAGACATGATTTTTTTATTAAAAATTTTATTATAACAAAAAAGAAAAAAGCATTTTATAAATTTTGCTCTTGTCAAAATATTGTTTTTTAACCTTGATTACTACAGCACAAATTTTTGGCATTCATTGCCAAAATTTGTCAAAGTATAAGCTTGATAATTGATTCCATTCTTTTTTTCAATGACTCTACGAGCTTTTTTTTTTTTCTTTTTTCACTCTTCTGTCAATTTCATTTCATGCTATTGCAGGAGTGGCTTCAAACTTTTGAACTGTAGTGTATATACATATATACGCACACAAACATATAAGGAAAATCAATGACAGAGTGAAAAAAAAAATTTGTGTGAGGCGTTTTGTACTTCAGGACTTCATCAGACTAAAGTGATGTATAATTTAAAAAAATTAAAATTTCAACATCCTCACTCTGTGTACATTTGTAGTTATGTCAATATAAACCTCACTTTAATTCAATGAAGTGGACAATTTCCTCACAGATGAAGAGGTGACATGAGGCAATGGACATGTGTCTCTACAGAAGGATGCTGTGAATATGGACAGGGTATATGAGCCAGGAGGAAGTTTTAAAATAAATAGGTAAAGAAAGGGCCAATAGCGCTTAGGATCAGAGACATTTTTAAAAGTCTTTATCAAAAGAACATTCATTTTTAAAGTGTCTACCAAGAATGTTCACCTGCCTTATGTTGTCACATACATACATATATATATATATATATATATATATATATATATATATATATATATATATATATAAATTTATCGGTTAACCTGTAGAAAAGACAATATTTATAAATATAAATGACAATAGGAAAACTGGAGTTACTGCTGATGCGTTTTGTCCAATGTGGGCTTTTTTTCGTTTTTTACTTTGAGAAAGTCCACATTGGACATAACGCATCAGCAATAACTACAGTTTTCCTATTGTCATTTATAGTTATAAATATATATATATGAACTTGGATTTCCAATTTCTCATTCCATGCTGCGATGCATTATACTACCCACACATCCCATTAGGCAAAGATTTGTTAGCAGAATAAGTTTTATCTACCCTTTAGGAAGACAAATGAAGGCCATCATAGTGTCACCATCACTAGTGATCACTCCAAACACCTTTGTAATCACCATTAGACTCATCCAACTCTTTCCAAATCCTCTGTGCTGTCCTCAGACTAACACCCAAACACTGAAATGTTTGTATTGGAGCTTCCGGCGCAAATGCCAAGCAGTACAGCATGCTGTTTACAAATTTCTGGTGGAGAGAATTTCATCATGGTGCTTTTTTTTTTTTTCCAGCTGACCCTATTATACTGTGCAGTTGACAAAATCAAAAGCAACGTATGGACAAAATTAAAGATATAAAATGGTAACAATTTACCCCTATACATTTTTTTTAATTTATATGCAAACAGTGACTATTATAGCTGATATAGTGAGACTCTTCGGCAAAAGCAAATTGAGTCACTGTCGGTCACTGTGTGTGTTTATCTAAAAATAAATATGCTAAAATTCACCTTCATCCCTGCCATGCGCCGAAGGCTTAGTGGTAGAATCTCCGACTGACACCAATTCAGTCGGGTTTCAATCCTAGCTAGAGGCAACCAGATGTTTAGCCACACTGAAGAGCTGTGAAACAGCGAAACAGTCTGTCTGTGGATGACTTTATATATATATATACACACACACACACATGTTGCATGCTCCATTTTATTAAAAGCTTGCCATTATTGGGAATTTTATTTTAAGAAATTAGTTGCTTTAACAAATACAAATATTTAGTGTCCTCCCCCAAAATCCACCCAGTCATCCCCAACTAATGTCTTATCATCCGCAAGACTATGTTAATCTCAAACACTGCTGTGTCGCATAAAACTTTATCAACGCTGCTCATTTTTTAGTAGCCCTTTATACAGAGTGCGGCAGAAATACTTCCTACATAAGACATTAATTGTAATGGTGTGGGTTTATCAGGCTTGACATCACCTAATTTTGGTGATTGTATGTGAACCAATGTTTCAACAGGCTATGATTATAAGCCCCTAAAAATGAGGTACCAAGTCTACAGTTACATAGCCTATCTATTTTATTACTTAAATGTTATTTTTAGTGGATACCCATATTTAAGTAAACACACGGTTTATTTATTAAACAGTGTGTTAACTTATTTTCATCTACTGGCTTGAATATAAATAAATATATTGTTTAATATATAAACAGTGTCTACTCAAATATGGATATCCACTAAAAAAAATAACATTTGAGTAATAAAATCTGTCGGATTAATAAATAAAAATTCGAATTCTTTTGAAATAGCCCATCCATATATATATATATATATATATATATATATATATATATATATATATAAGCAAATATATGGATATAGATCCACAGTATGAAGAAAAAATATATACAGAAAAACAAACAAAAATCCTTATATGCAATTATACTGTTTTAATGTTAATAAATATTCATAATCGGACATTTGGTCTAATAAACCATCTTCAGGACATATTCATAAAAATAATTAACATTATAATGTATAATTATATTTTATGAATATGTTGAAGATGGTTTATTAGACCGAAACAGTTGTCTGACGATCGCTAAAGATTAAAACCCAGGTCACAAACTCACATCTATCCAACCAAATATGTTAGCTCTATCTCTGATATTGAATTTTTGAATCTAATAATACATCTCAGATATAATATATAAATAATTATACATATATATATTTATTTATATTTATATACACTTTTCACACACATATATATATATATATATATATATATATATATATATATATATATATATTAGTTTTATTTTGTCCACTTTTTTTTTCTGTAGCCATAGACTCAATTTTACAGTAATGATGAGCAACTGGAGTAATGAAAAAGCCTTAGGGTAAGACGAGGCAAGTGTTACAACAACAATTGAATGTTTTTTTAACTTTTAAATTGAAAAAGAAAAAAAAAGCCTATTAAATGAACTACTCCTCTCCCATTGTTACATCTGAATATGCATTCTATATGCTAAATCTAACAACTACAGGGTGTGGCAGATATACCACCCAGATTTTTGTTGTAATTTTTTTTTTTTTTTTATTTTGTTTTTGTTTTGTTTTTTTTAGGTTTTTTTTTTTTTTCTACCTTTTTTAGTATTTTATATCTGCTTTCTTAGACAACTTTTTTTCTTTTTTTTTTTTTTTTTTTTTTTTTTTTTTTTTTTTGTTTTGACCTTGTTTTAGTTTGTGAAGTTCAGAACTACCTCACTTCTGGTCCTCTTCGTCCTGTTACCTCAGTAAGTTGTGTCACTGTACAATTTGACTTTTAATATTAACTCTGCTTTCATTTGTGGCTCCCTCCACCTCACTTTTTCATATATGATAGTAACATTTCAATGAATTATTTCTATTTGCTTACCTTTGTCTTCTGGATCAGTGTTGTCAGGTTGGGTGACATTTGAAAGCCCAATGTGGCTCAAGTTTAAAATGATTTTCTTATCATTATTAATAAAATTTAAATTTTAGTACCACTATATATAGGGTGCTGCAAAAGTCTGTATAGAGTAAGTATTATACCATTATTATAACAGTACTAGGATTTATTTAATACTAGAATTCATTTATCTCATTGCGGTCAAAAGAAATTAGCAATTCTGTTTTGGAACACAAATTCAGATTGGGCATTTCTTCCCTCTATACCGGTTTCTCGGTATTTTTTATTGTTCTCTTCCCTGTGTCTGCTTCACCGTTAGTTCCTCCTGTCACAACTATACATACAGTACGATGTACCTCGACAGAGACATCTCTCATCTCCGTGATGGTCTACTTATAATGGGGAATTACCAATCACTCACCCAGATAATAGACATACCAGACATATTATACACAGTTGCTAATGAACCAATTTCTTGGAGAACAAAAAAGGGTTTCTTTTGACAGAATGACGTACTCGCCTTCTCTCAAAACAAAGTCCGATATGCCAAAGACAAACTCTTTTTTTTTCATTGAGAATAAGGCAAGTTCTGTTCAGCATTTCTGCCATTTAACTCTGGTTCTGGTTTATTATGTCTTCCACACTCATTAAATTCATTTTTAATATTTTTATTTTCATAATTTTTATAATATATTTATTATAATTTTTATTTTTTAATAAATAATAATAATTATAAATATTTTGCAGGTAAAGAGGAGTGTGTAAATGAGGGGGGTGCAAACATTTGAACATTTGAGGGATTGATATGTTTGCATAATCAATACAATGTTTTGTGTGCACATTTTTGTGTTTCATTACTGTATACATACTTTTGTATGTAGTAAGATTCGAAGCTTACTACTGCTAGATATGTAGTGAGGTTCAGTATTTAGTACTGCTAGATATGCAGTTAGATTGAATATTTAGTAGCTTACTGTCAAATCGTGCTGAAGATACCAGTTCTCATTCAATCACTGAAGTTAAGCCAGTACTTGGATAGGTGACTGCATGGAACTCTGGCTACTGTAAATGACTTCCTACAATCTGAAATGTTAAATACCCCACAAAGGGTTGATAAGCCATAAAAAACAAATCAAATGAATTCAACTAAGCTATTTAGAATTATCCCAATCTGGCAACTCTGTTCTGAAAGTTCTTCTGGCTTCTTAACTCGGCTTTGTTACATTAACTTACACGCAAATACTTCTGGGAAAGGTATGAATCTATCTCCACCCCAAGCTATGGGTTAAATAGGACCTTTATTTTGAAAAATCACTGTTATTCTAATATTCACTTGCAGAAAGAATTATTCTTACAATCCAAAATTTTTTTTTTTGCTTTAAATAACCCATATCATCATCATCATAATTCAATAATTTTATGTTCTCATGTGGTCATGTGACGTCATGGCTTTTGCTATTTTTTTCTTTGTCTTGTATACACGAAGTTAGTCATTGCTTTGAAATTTTCATGCAACAAAAACAGACTATCATTATTGTTTTTCGTCCGTGTATTGGTTGATATATTGAAAAGTAATTGTCATTTTTGATAATGGCTTATGTAAGCCAAAAGCTTAGATTGGATTTAAACATGTATCAATATGGTGTTTTTCCTTTCGTCTTTCAATGATAATGTTATTAAGCTTATCAGACAATATGAAAGGAACTTAAAATAAATAGACAAAACTTGTCTATATTATTTAATGAAACATGCATCAATCTTCATAATTGTTGAGGCAGAATTAGGATTAAGCTTGTAAAATGGCGGATGTGTCCTGCTTGACAGAGGATCTCAGTTTATATCTCCATATACTGAGACTTCTCATAATTATTTGAGGCAAGGTTTTACAAGGTTGGGTGCTCTTCCTGACAACTAACTCAGACACTCATGATAGTCCAAGTACACCAAGTTTTTTATCTAGATAACATCTCTAGGAAAGTTGCCATTCAAAGCCTTGGACCCCCATCCCATATATATATATATATATATATATATATATATATATATATATATATATATATATGCATGCATGCATCTTTTATTGAAAATGGCCAACAAGGAAGATTGAATTAATCTTTTATTGAGTTTTTCTAGCGATCTAACATTTTTCTGTTTTTCAGGGGTTAAATAATTGAGGAATTCAAGCATGACCGTGGCAAGACTTCTAAAAATAGAAGCACACAAACCTCTTAAACCCCACATTGTATAATATACTATGTTGCAGCCACACAGAGAATTTTACCATCCAAAAACACATCCTTGATAATGGCTAGAGAAGTAGCCAAAAGAGCTTGGAACAATTATAACTATGAACAATTTTTATATTCTTTAACCCCAGGAAAACGGAAAAATGTTAGATTGCTGGAAAGACTCAATAAAAGATTAATCAACTCTTCCTTGTCAACCATTTTCAATGAAAGATGCATGAAAGAAAGGGATTACTGTCCAAATACACATCAAATATATATATAAGCAAATATATGGATATAGATCCGACAGTATGAAGAAAAATATACGGAAAAAACAAACAAAAATCCTTATATGCAATTATGCTGTTTTAATGTTAATATAATGTCAACGTCGGACGTTTTCATTCATAAAACATGACAAAGATATATGAACAAGACTTATCCAAACATTATATTTGAACATTTTAAAGATGTTCGTTCTTAAAAAAAAGTTATCTGTTTTGATTAGTCTTATATCTTATGTCCATCGTCTTTTTCATGTTGATGTTGAATTGATAATGTTAATTATATTTTATGAATATGTCCTGAAGATGGTTTATTAGACCGAAACGTCCGACGTTGACATTATATTAACATTAAAACAGCATAATTGCATATTAGGATTTTTGTTTTTTTTTTCGTATATATTTTTTTCATTATATATATATATATATATATATATATATATAATATAAAAAATATATAAAAATTAAAATCTTCAGACACACTGGGTTGTAGATTAATATTCTTTAACATATTTTTATTAAAAATTTAGATTCCTTATTTCTATGACTTTTGGATAAACAAAATTTTATAAATACAGTCATAAAATAATATATATATATATATATATATATATATATATATATATATATATATGATATATAACGAGAATATTACTCTATTTATTTATTTATTTATTAAATAGTATATTTATTTCATCTCCTAACAGAAAAAAACAAAATGCATTGATTAAAGCCATTATTCAACTTGAACTTGATAATATTTTTAATTCTCCTTTATTGGCTATTAGCAGGGAATATACATCCTATCCAACAACCCTAATTTTCTCCTTTTATTTTTTAAATTAAACCCTTAAAAAAAAATATTTATTTTTACACACACACACACACCACATGAGATTATATATATATATATATATATATATATATATATATATATATATATATATATATATATGGTTTAAAATTGGCTCTTATTAAACAATAAAATATTTTGACAAGTGATTTTTTTTTTTTGTAAATTAAATTTCATTTTTTCAATCAAAATAGAAGGAAATTTTTTTTAGGCACAATCAAAAAAAAACATCATTTTAAAAACTTGTCTTTTTATTGTTATTTAAAAAAATAGGCTCAAGGAAAGATGAAAAAACAAATTAAAAACATTGAAAACTAAACAAGTTTATATTTTAATAAAAAAGTACTTATAGACTTATATGCCATATACATAAATTTTGTATTTACGTTTCAAAAAAATATATCAGAAAATATTGACATTTTATCTGCTAATTGCAAAACAAAGTGAGACATAACCTAAATTCTTTTCATTTTGAATAAAAATTTAAAGGTAAGTGTTTGCTCTCTATTACTACCAAAAGCATTTCTTCTGCCACACTAGAAGAACTTAACAATAATCTTTAATTGCATCCCATAATTTTTTGACCAACTAACAGTGACACATGAATGCCAGGATGATACCTGTTGTCTTTGACCCAAAAGCCATTTTTTAAGGTCAGGATCCATTATTATTTCAGTTAATCTCATTCCATTTTTTTTTGAACAGGCTAACAATTGAAAATCCCATTTTTTTTTAAAGTATAATCATTAAATTTAACTTTCACTTTCATTTGTATTTAAACTTTTGAAGATCAAGATTGATTAAGTGAGAAGAATAAAAATAAATAATTTGAGATGAAGAAGAATTGAAGCCATTGAAATTTAGAAACATCCAATAAAAAATAATCACAACATTTTAACCATTGTATTTATGCAATAAGATTTTATCCACCAAAGTTAGTAATTTAAATATATGGAATTTCAAACTGAAACTTCTCTTTGTTCCTTATATAAATTGAATTTTCATTATTAAACTGTCAATAAAGATTATAAATTTGTTTTAATTTGTCCAAATTAAACTATTTTCAATTTTATCATTGTAGAACAAAAATAAATGAAGTTCATAAAAGGAATGTTTTTTAAATAAAATTCAGAATTGCTTAGTTCACTGCATACTAAATAAATCTTTTGAAATTATGGATGAACAATTAAATATTATAAATAAATATACATATATATAACATATGCTATAGGCCAATAGTTTTGATTATTTTGGATTATAAAAGAATATGAAAAATTGAAAACAAACTTTAAAAAAAAAAACTTTTTTTTACAATTTCATATTCAGTATGAAAGATATTCTCCTCATGAATAGTTTTAATTATATTGTAAAATTATTATTTTTTTTTTTTTTTTTTTTTTTTTAATCAATTCACATTCATGTCAGCATCAATAACACAACTAATTCTATTGGAAGTTAAAGAAAAAAAAAGCACTAAAACAAGAACTCCAAAAACCCAATTTAAACAGGATTTTATGGATAAACCCTAACTACTCCTGTTAAAAATTCTTGAAAGGTTTCAAAGCTTTATATCATCCAAAACAATATATGTTTATATAAATCTTATCTTCCATAACACCCATCAGTTTATATATTATTTTCCCTGATAGCATAGCAGGATCTTTAGCAAATATCTAGATTACGGGAAATCTCAAATTCTAAATAAAAGATCTATTTTTTGTAAGATGCCTTATGCCAATAAAAACAGCAGGAAAATCAGCAGTTGGCAAGACACAGTGGTTATTATGATGTATAGTTTCATAGATATTTATATATTATAAATTTGATGTGGTTTTTGAGACATTGAATATTTATATTACCATATAAAAATTATTCTTTATTTTCTTTTTAATTATCACCATAGTCACTGGGAGAGTAATCGGTTAGGTGTTTCCCCCAACTTCAAAATCTTGCTGTATATTGCAACACAAACCTGTCTGCTCCTATTGAGAAGAAAAATAAATAAAAAATGAATTAGTAAATAAAATGTCAGAATTCAAGGCAAAAAAAATGTTAGAATTTTATATATATTGTATTTCTATAAAGATTAAAAATATATCAAATTTGACATAAATAATGGATTAAATGGTTTCAATTAAATAAAATTTAAAAAAACTAATAATTATTAAATCCAATGTCAAATATATATATATATATATTAAATATATGTATATATTTATCATACAAATCATCAATTAAATATATTTACATTTATATGTTATTTTTTTATAAATAATATAATTTTAATGTATAATTTTTAAAAATATTTTAAATAAAAAATTTAAATTTAATGTTAGTTATTAGAATTTAGACAGATAGAGAATTTTTGATTGTCTATATGTATATTCTATTTGGGAATTTAAAGATTGATTAATATAGTTAAATTAATCTTTCAACTTTCAAGCGTAAATTAAAAATTCCAATAAGATATAATATATATATTGACATTGTAATATAATAAATCATAGATATGTGACATTATTTTCTTTGGGTTATCAAATATAAACTTTTTCTATAAATTTTTATTTCTATGTAAATAAATTCCATTTTAATTCAGTTGTTCTTAAAACAATTTAAATTTGCCAAATTTGCATTTAAGAAAATAAATTGTATCTATTAAAATAGCTGTGAATTAGAAAACATTAAAATTATAACATTCAGAATTAGGCCTAATACAAGTTTGGTGTTAATTAGGCACAGTGGAAATAAAATTTCTTTTTATAAACCTCGATTGAGGAATATATTTTAAAAGATAAGTTTGAATTCAGTCAAATTTTTTATATTCATTTATATATCAAATCAATTTTAAGTTCCGTTTAGGAAAAGGCATGAATAAGAATCTTATTTTCCCGAAATAAATAGAACAGACCAGCTTTTATAGCCATTTAGAATGGCAACTGGTCTAAAAAAACAAATGACAAACTAAAAAAAAAACAAAAAAAAAATTTCATTTATTGAAAATATTTGATTAAAATAAACAGTTTATCATTTTGGCACATAACTGACTGACAAGTAAAATGGTTTTTTTTTACAAACATTGATATTTGAACATTTTAAATGCTAAAACAGTATTTATTGGAGATGGATTTGTTTAATAAACCATTAAATATATTGATATCTGATTAACATAGAATGAGTAAAAAATCTACCTTTTATTAATTGAATAATTTTTAAAGTTTGAATGGATTCGGTCAACAAATACAGCAGATTGTAAATCAAATTGGGACCTATTCACATAGAAGAAAATGGTTCGTTTTTTTATCTTTGTTATTTAAGTTTTTGTGCTTTATAATGAAACAAGTTTTAAAATGAAAATCTTCAAAATATGGTAAAACTTGACCAAAAGTGAATATAAAAAATTAAAATAAAGAAATGAAGACAAACTGAATGTAAAATTTTATTTTAATATTGCATATATTTAAATATTAATTACAGTCTGGATTGAGGTGGATTAAGACTGTCCTTTGCCAGGTGCACACTGTGATGTAGAAATGGGCAGAGAGTAGAAAAAGTAATTATTTTTAAAATTTATTTCTTCATACAGTCTAATCTGTTAATTGAGATATATTTGTATAGGAAAATATCCCCATATATATCAAATAATTTTTTTTTTTTTTTTTTTTTTTAAAATAGCTTTAATTATATATTTATATCCAATATGAAAAACATGATTAGCCTTACCCAGTGATGATCGAACTCCTTTACATTTGTTGTAACTAATTATATTATATTTACACAAATTTACTTCAAACCATAAACACCACATTTTATAAAACGTTTTTTAAAAGATTTGCCTTATTTTCTTTTAATCTTTAGTTGTTTTGTTCATTTAAATTTGGGACACCTAGTGATCATATAAATCACTATTTTTTTATATAATCAAATCTATATATAGACACAAGAAACATTAACCATTACATAAATCAAAAGTGCCCTATATTGATTTTTTTAAGCATTATATGATAGATAATTAAATGTTTAGATTTTATATTTCCTTAGTGAGGATTGATATATAAATACGGTTTGTAATATATATATATATAGACAATATTTATAATATATATATATATATATATTCCAGGGGTAACCTCCCAAACTTTGTATAAATCGTGTAACAGCAAAATTGTCCAATTCTTAGATTAAGCTTTGAACTGTTGTATCTTAGAAATGATTAAAGATATCTTACTGGAATTCTCTGAGGTTTTTATAACACTATTGGACTCTACTTTGAACAATAAGAATGTATTTAGCTCTAAGTTGAAATGATGATCCCTCTTCCTGTTGTGACCTCCTGATCCAGTTTTCCTCTCTACTGTTCCTTCTTTTTAAACTTATTCACCATTCTCTTGATGGTTCTTGAATGGTCTTTGAAGATGGAAACCATTTTATAAATATTGGTACCATTACTGAAGGCCTGAATGATATTTTTCCTCTCACCATTGCTCAGTTGGAGAGACATAGTGGGGCTGACACAAAACGATTTTAACCCGTTCTCTTTCTAGCTGAACAACTCGAAGGATTTTTCAGTGATTCTTAAAACAAATGATGTCAAGATGACTAAATGGAAAAAAGAAACTCAATAATTTTAGTGTTTTTTTTGTTTTTTTTCTTTAATATTAAACATTTTATGGGATGGACAATTATCCCATGCTGTTACACGAATTGAACAATTTTGCTGTTACACTTGGCGTATATATGACTAATAAACCACAGAAACCAGCATTAGAGTTATATATATTAGAAGAGGATATTTTCTGTTGTTACCCAACCTTAACTCTCCCAAGTTCCTTTGCATGTTTTGGTTTCAGCAGAAAAAACAATCTATCATATGAAGAGGATAGATACTCAACTGACATCTACTTTTTCTCTATCATCCTCTCCCTTTTGCATCCACCAATTCCATTTTGTGTAAAATGTCTGGTCCAAATGATTTTTGGATTTTAAGCAACTGTGTGTGTCTCTATAAACAAGTGCAAATCTGAAGCTTTATTTCGATATAAATGCTCCACATAACCATTTGCTTTTATGTATTCTATACTTTTTTTTTTTCATGAATGGGTGTCTATTAATTTTCACATATGATCCTATATTCATAAAATAACCTGACAGAGTGGATTTATTTTTTTTTTTTTTTTTCTCAATGCCCCTCTAACACAATGGGGTATAGCCAGTGCAGTGATGACAGGGGATCGCTGGGTGGAGGAATTCCTAGATTAATATCAACAGCCAGCAAGGAATATTCCCTTGATGCAATCTATAGCCATATATCCATGACGAAAGCAAACCTCTAATTTGGAGGCCATTGGCTGTGGTTTGATCTGGAGAAGCACAGACTTTGGCAGGTCTACTTGCCCAGGACACAGTATGCATATTCAATTTGAGCCCAGATATATGGAGAGAACCACTCATGCTGAAAGTTTTAATTTACGCCAAAAAATATGGGACTGATGATGATGATGAATTATTTTATAATCTACATGTTTTTTCCTTGCCATTATCTGTTAGTGATGGCTTGTTTGAATAATCATTCAATATATCTTTTTCTTTGTACATACAGGATATCAGTGCTATGCCCGCACAGTCTACTGAGAATATAAGTGCAGTTGAAGAGGCTGTTCAAGCTTCTCTGACTGGCTCTGAGCCTATAACATCTTCCCTGTCTTCTTTGCCCAAGTTTTAGGTTTTCTTAACAATATTTTTTAAGCCATTTAGCAAGAATCACACGTTACAGCTTGACAAAATCAAGTCAAAATACATTGTCCTCATTTGTAAAAAAATTGATAATTCTTCAAGCATTACAATTTTAAGGAACGAACCGAGGATGAAGAGAACAGTAAGTAAATTTTGTGTGTGTGTATATATATATAGTAAAGATAACAAATCCATTGGTATATAATCCAAGTGGATCCTAGTAATATAAAATATTAAAACTGATTCACAAAAAGAGCTCAATCTATTTATTAATACAGAGCAATATGATTAATTTTTTATTTTATATATATATATATATATATATATAGACAAACAAATTGGCAAACATTTATGAAGTGTATTTGTTTCGAAATATATCCAAAAAACATTTTGCCATTTAAGACCTTATAAGAAAAATCCCTTAAAAAAAAATCAGATGCATGTATATTTAAATAATGAACAGTTTTTGAAAACGTATTTTATATATTATATATATATATATATATATATATATATATATATATATATAATATAGTTTTGTTA